>JAJJMC010005941.1:3678457-3710181 GCA_023531435.1 Papaver californicum
TTTTCTAAAAATCATCTCTAGTGTATTTTCCTGATTTTTATTAGTTTTGGTTAAGTCTAATATTTTCTAAAATCATTACCTTCACAAGTTCGAGAATCGAACCTCTTTATTTACCACTATATAAAATCACATCAAAAACCCGAAGTCACAAGAATAGACGGCTAAATGGACACAAATGTTGGTGCACTCACAATCATAAGCTACAGAGCAAATAAAAAAGTTGCTAGCAATTTCCTCCAAAAGATTGTATCTCCACTTGCTAAAGATAATTAATTAGCCCAACCAAGGAAATTTGTTAACCGATTATACTAGAGAGAGATATTGTCGGACTTTGTTTGTGTTTCTGGAAGAAATGACGTATGAGAGAGTCTGACACTAAAGTCAGAGAGAAAAGAGGTTGTCAGGGGAGAAAGTAAATTGATAAGTTAAAGAAGGTGGGGTCCGGTCGGTTGAATTTAGAGCAAGAGAGAATGGTGAGCTGCTAGCTGGGCGTGGAAGTGAAAGAATAAAGTGAATCGGGGTGCAAAAGAAGAGAAGAAGGTAGTGACAAGGAATGAGTGGGCCAATGGAGTTGGCTGGTGGACGTGACTGATAGACACGTTTTTGTATCTTAAATGTTCTCATATTTATAGTATTTTTCTCAATTTTTGTACTAATATTAGTCTTTCGTAGGTATTTTTGTGAACTAGCAATTGTGGAAAAGATGGGCTTAAAAAGTGTTGAAAGCAACCCAGAAGAATTGATAAAGGCACCTTCAAAAGGTGATTAAGGCATCCTTGATTTTGGATAAAGGCACCCATGCCTTGGATAAGAGCACCCCTTCTCAAGTTTAAACATAGAAATGTGGCGGAATTCTTACCTTTTCATTTGCGTGAGTAGTTTTGGAGATATGTTTGGATTTTAAGACAAGATATTCTTGCCTTAGTGAGCTAGACATGAAATCGAGTCCCACAAAAGAAAGAAAATCAAAACATAATCATATATTATCTTCACGAGAAACAATTTTGCACTTTTCTAGTTTACCGAAGTAGTTGTTGTACTCTTCGATATTTTTGTTAAGACCAACAAGGCAGCAGCATTGGATCGAGCTGGCAGAAGAGGAAAGAAAATCAGACAAAAGGGAATAAAATCAGATCACCGAAGAAAAAAATCATCACGAGAATTATTTTTCATTAAATAAAGATTCAGAGAAGATATGTGATGTGATTTAGGGTTGATTCGATGGATTAGTATAAATAGAAGAGGTTGGGGAGGCTACATGAACTTATGGAGAGCTAGAAGATCGAAAGAAATCACGTCTGCAATTTTTAGGGTTCTTCAGCCGAGGAAGAAGAAAAGGAAAGAGGAACCGTTGCCTTTTGGTCTAACTATTGTTCTTTTATATCAAATATTCCTTCAAAATCAATACCTACAACAACATAAATTGCTACAGTAACAACAACAGTTTCAGAAGTTAATACTCTTGGAAGCAGTCGTTCTTAATAGCTCCAGCAGACAGTCTTTATCCAGCTGCACTCACAAACCGTTCTACTTCTAATGTTTTTATGTTATGCCGTTTACTCGTTAAGAGAATAGAAGAAAATTGTAAGTCTTTTTCCACAATAATAAAATTAAATGTTTAATCCATTTTCTTGGAATTTTATTATTACCATGAGTGGCTAGATTTCTTCTCTAGGGTGTAGGAGGAAACTATTTTTGATGGGTATTTATTACTTTTTAATTTCTTTAATTTATTACTCTATTTTTATGCTTTTCAACGATTAATAATTTTATATTCTAAAAAAGGTTCAAAATAATTGTTCGGGATAGTCTATTGATATTTTATAAGCGGAGGAGAATTAGATTTTTGACAGAACAACGAAAGTTGTATTATTATAATTTTAAAACGATAAATCTTTCAAAACATGAGATTGGGTTCGAAAATTGTTTTGTGTAATTAGAGAGTAATAATTTAAGTAGTGATTAATTAATTTTACAACCATCAGAAATAGTGGAATCCAAAACCCTAGAATTTTCTCATATTTGTTAATTAACCAAGTTGTTTAGTTATTTTCTTTAAATTTAATTCTTAAAATCAACAAAACAAATTCTTATTTTAGCACATAATTAGGGTATTAATTAGAAATATTATAATCAATCTCCGTGGACAAACCCGTATTTGCCGCTTCTACTTTGTAATTGTCGTGCGATTGCGGCTTTAGGTTAAAAATTCTATCAATTTTTGGCGCCGCTGCCAGGGATTGAGAAATAACATTTTTGGTATATCTTTAATTTTGCGTTAATTAGGCTAGTTAGTTTAGAATTTTATTTTTATTTTTATTTTCTTTTCAAGATTTCATTTGGGTATTTCTTGTCTTTGTTGTGCAGGTAGTATTTTACAAATATTTTGTGGAAAATTGCCTACCATAAAGGTTAGTAAAATCCAATTTTTATTTCATTAATTTTTATTTTTCTATTTTATTTCCTTTTTAGTGTGTTTGTGCATATTTTATTTTTATTATTATTTTTATTATTATATATATATATAAAACACGTTTGCACACACCATTTTGCACCTTCATGAGATCACCGATTTTTAGAAAAACTCGTGGATTAGTAAGCTGAACCCGTGCCTTGGGCCTGATGGCAGTTACCAGCTGAAAGTCCACAAACCAAGCCTTGTACCTTTGACCAGTCTTTGACTGTAGGTATATTTTGTTGCAGTAACCCAAGCTTACCTAAAATAGTGAGCCCCAACATTTGCATGTGCATCAATTCTTGTTAAACACTAGTAGTTCTACTTGTGTATGCGTCGTTGGATCCGTGTAGGAGATAGATTTGAAGAAAATGACCTTTTTTGTTTAAGTCTGACCTGTTACACGGATTTAGGTGGTACATCCGTTTTTGCTGAGATGGGTGGTAATAATGATTATGAGGTCCAGGTGAACAAAACCCTAAGAGACCGTATGAACCCGTCTAGAGTAATACGTGATTCTGGGGTAGTATTACCCAATTCTAATGGGAATTTGATATCAAACTGGGAACAATTAACATGCCTCGTACGTTTAGGGGGTTAGACAATGAGAACCCCTATACCCATATTAGAGACTTTGAAATGATTTGTGATACCATGAGTTATCCAAATGTCTCGGTAGATGTGCTTAGGTTGTATTTGTTTCCTTTTTTCCTCGATGAGAAGGCTAAATAGTGGTATCATTTTATTCTCGCTAAAACAATCACCACTTGGGATGGCCTTGTAGAGGCCTTTATTAAGAAATTTTACGTACACCATAAGACTATTGTTGTTCGTCATCCTTTTCAAACCTTTAAACAAAAATTAGATGAAAGCCTACATGATTATGTAGGAAGGTTTAATGAGTTGTTATATCAGTGTCCGCATCACGGGTTTGAAAAATCCCATATGGTTCAAATCTTGTATGAGGGCCTAGATAGTGAAACCCGTATGCAGATATAAACAATGAGTGGTGGAGAGTTTACTCATAAGGATCCAAACACTTATTTTGACTCGTTTATCGATTTAACTGAGAAAACGAGGCAATGGGCTTCAATGAGAGAACCAAATGTAACTAGGAACCCAATTCATAGGGTTAATCGAGTTGATAATGGTTCAGGTATTCTTAGGCGTCTAGAGGCCAAGAGATTAGGAGCCAAGAAGGGTCAAGTCAGGTTATAGGCTACAACAATGAGCCCCAGTTTTACCCAAATGAAACTACCCATGACCAGGTTAGTGTTTTGCATAAAGGAATGAATTCTAAATATGAGGGTCGACCCAAGTTTGACCCATACTCTAATACATATAACCCTGGATGGAGACATAACCCAAATTTCTCGTAGTCTAAAGGTATCCATCAGGGTAGCCCATATAGCAACCCACCACCAGGTTTTCCTAGTGACTGTAGAAGTACTTTGTCTAGATTCAAAGATCAAAATTGGACAGAGGAAGCCTAAAACACGATAGTAACCGTTCCGCTCTGCTTCGGTCACAATGAGAGAAAATGAGTTAATCTTAGGGGAGTGAAGCAAAGAAAGTTGAAGGAAACGAGTATGTTGAATTGTGTGCAAAACTGAGAACTATTAAGAAAGTAACAGAGCTTGAGATATCCATAAGCTTGTTATGTTTTTTAAATGGGCTAAGGAGCCTATTTATAATAGTAAAGAGCTCACATGTTTCTTTGTAAAATTGTGGAGATAGTGAAGAGGTGGAGAAGTGAAAGTCATGGGGTTAATGGCTTAACCGCCTTGGAATCTTCGAGAAACCATTATTCCACTACTCCATTTACTGCTTCAGTCTTCCCACTAATTTATAACTTCTTGAGCATGGGATGTCATTATTCCCATGTTGCTATCACCGCCAGACCAAAAACCCATGTTTATCCCCCCATTATGTTTTGATTTCTGATAGAGTTAGTGGAGTCGTAGACTCAAAACAAGCATGAGTTTGTTGTGCAAGACTGACACGAGCATAGGTGCATGAGTGAAGAGCTGAAAGACTCGCAAAGGGGGAGAAGGAGTGCTAGCGTCGCTGCTGGGAGCGCTAAGTACTTAGCGCCTGTGCTAGCACGAACGCTAGCGCTGCTAGAAGCGTTAAGCACTTAGCGCCTGCGCTAGCACGGACGCTAGTATTGCTGGTAGCGCCTATGCTATCACATGTGTTATCACCAATGCTAGTGCTACCAGCAGCACTCCTAGTTCTTGTTTGGCCCTCTGTTAGTTTTTTGATTTTTTGGCTTTTCGTGGCCTTCTGGCACATGTGCATGTGCTATTTATTTGTGTTGGGACTGTGGCTAAGGTTCACCAAGGTTAGCACTTGCTAGTGCCATGGTTGTTTCCTGTGCACTAATAGCTTTGACATACGTTAATTTCTTGGCCATGTTTATGACCTATTTTGAGTTTCTCAGTCGCATGAGATTTTAATGTTAGCATTGTGCTTAACTTTTATGCAGTTCATTCAGAATATATACAAGAGATTCAGCTGTGGAAGTTCACAATCTTGAGATTATGTTTAATGTGACTCTGCAATTAGATGGTATACATCTAAATTAGCGTTTTTATCAAGATATGGGGTAGCCTCTATTTTGAAGAAGTTAACGCGTTGCTAGATTCTGCACCAGTTTTGGATTATGAGAAATGGCAACGTAAACTTGAACCTCTTCCGCCAACTACATGAAAGCTCATCCCATCTTTAGTTAAAGATCCCACCCTTGAATTAAAATCGTTACCAGATACTTTAAAATATGTGTTTCTAGGTAATGAAAATACTCTTCCTACTATAATTGCCTCTGACTTAGAGAGCCCACTCATGAAAATAAACTAGTTAGTGTTCTCTGAGAGCATAAGGCTGCCCTTGGGTGGACCATAACATATTTGAAAGTAATTAGTCATGCTGATTGTATGCACCGAATCTACCTAGAGGAGGGTGCCAAGACCTCAAGAGAAATACAGCGATGGTTGAACCCCAACATGAAATATGTTGTCCGCAGAGAGGTGCTCAAGTTGTTAGATACGGGTATCGTATACCCCATCTTTGATTGTAAATGGGTCAGCCCTTTCCAGGTTGTCCCAAAGAAGTCTGGGATTACAGTAGTTGAAAATGAGAATACTGAATTGATCTCCACCCGAGTTACTACTGGGTGGAGAGTTTGTATAGACTACCATAAGTTGAACTCAGTCATTAGGAAAGACCATTTTCCTCTACCATTCATCGACCAAATGTTAGAAAGATTAGGCGGTCATAGCCATTACTGTTTTCTAGATGGATACTCTGGGTATAACCAAATCCTCATAGCCCCAGAAGACCAGAAGAAAACGACTTTCACATGTCCATTTGGTATTTTTGCTTACAGGCGTATGCCTTTCGGGTTATGCAATGCACCCGCAACATTCCAACGTTGCATGCTAAGTATCTTTTCGGACATGGTGGAAAGGTTTCTCGATGAATATTTGCACCACCCACACTAGTTCTAGAACATTGTAAAGAAAATAACTTAGTCCTTAACTGGAAAAAGTGTCATTTCATGGTTAAATTTAGAATAGTGTTAGGACATGTGGTGTCTGCTAAGGGAATATAAGTAGATAGAGCCAAGGTATACCTAATCTCAAAATTAAGGCCACCTAAGAATGTAACAGGAGTTAGATCTTTCCTTGTTCATGCTGGATTTTATCGTCGTTTTATCAAAGACTTTAGAAAGATTTCCTTACCTCTGTCGAACCTACTTGCTAAAGATACTACCTTTGTTTTTTATGAAGCATGTGTTGAAGCTTTTGAGAATCTCAAATCTTCGTTAACTTCTTCCCCTATCATCCGATCACCTGATTGGAACATCCCATTTGAACTTATGTGTGATGCGTCCGATTACGCGGTCGGTGTTGTCCTTGGCCAAAGACATGATAAAGCACCTTCTGTGATTTATTATGCTAGTAAATCCCTAAAGGATACCCAGATAAACTACACAACCACTGAGAAATAATTGTTAGCCATCGTGTTTGCACTTGATAAATTTAGATCATACATTCTTGGGTCAAAGGTGATGTCTACTCTGACTATGCCGCGCTCAAGTATCTTCTGTCTAAGAAGGACTCGAAGCCTCGAATGATTATATGGGTTTTACTATTACAAGAATTTGCTCTAGAGATTCGTAATAGAAAGGGTCATGAAAATGTAGTAGCCGACCATTTATCCCGTATCCTTGTTTATTCTAGAGATGATGAGAGACCAGTCTTTGACACATTCCCTGATGAACAATTGTTTTCCATCTCTCAGTTACCCTGGTTTGCCGACATTGTTAATTATCTGGGAACTGGTCAAATACCGTAGTATTGGTCTAAACAAGATAAAGTAAAATTCTTGTCTGAAGTCAAACATTTTTTCTGGGATGATCCATACTTATTCAAATATTGTCCAGATCAGATCATCATTCATTGTATTCCTCACAAAGAAATCTCTAGTGTGCTCACTTTCTGTCACTTTGGAGCTTGTGGGGGTCATTTTAGTGCAAAAAAGACAGCTGCTAAGGTCTTGCAGTCTGGTTTCTATTGGCCGTATTTATTCAAAGATGTCCACAAATTTTGTCAAAGTTGTGAAAGATATCAGAAATTAGGAAAGTTGACCCACCGTAATATGATGCCATTGAATCCTATCTGAAAATATTTGATGTATGGGGTATTTATTTTATGGGTCCCTTTTTTAACTCTTTTGGAAACTTTTATATTCTGCTAGTTGTTGATTATGTGTCCAAATGGGTTGAAGCTATAACTACTAAGATAAATGATCGACATGTTGTGATCAAATTTGTAAGAAACAACATTTTCTATCGATTTGGTATGCCTAGAGCAATTATTAGTGATGGAGGGTCCCATTTTTGTAATCGTTCCTTCTAAACTCTCATGAAAAAGTACTCCATTACTCATAAGGTTTCTACACCTTATCACTCGTAAACTTGTGGCCAAGTAGAAGTGTCTAATAGGCAAATAAAATAAATCTTAGAAAAGACCTAAACCCCACTCGGAAAGACTGGTCTTTGCGCTTAATAAAATCTTTGTAGGCTTACCAAACCGCTTTTAAGACTCCTCTGGGGATATCTCCATATAGACTTGTCTTCGGTAAAGCCTGCCATTTGCCTATAGAATTAGAACACCGTACTTATTGGGCCATTAAACGACTAAACTTTGACCTACCAATGCTGATGACAACTGTAGGCTTCAACTCAATGAGTTAGAAGAAATTCGTAATGATGCTTACCAAAATGTGAAAATTTACAAGGAGAAAACTAAAAATATTCATGATAAATCGATTATTCGAAAGTCATTTGAACCTGGTCAAAAAGTGCTCATGTACAATTCTCGTTTACATCTCTTTCCTGGTAAGTTAAGATCCCGGTGGTCCGTCCCATACTATGTCAAGATTGTTTTTCCACATGGCGCAGTAGAAGTTGAAAATCCGAAGAATGTAGAAACCTTCAAAGTTAACGATCAACAGTTGAAACCTTTTTGGAGTTGACCACTCATGCAGTGGAAGAATCAGAACTGAATGATCCTGTCTATCAGGACTAATCTGCAAGGTAACCATGTCTGGATGAAGACGTTAAACTTAACGCTCTATGGGAGACAACCCATATGCTTTTGGTACACAATGCTAGTAATATATTTCCCATCTCTTTTATTTTGGTCGGTAATTCTCTTTGTTCATGCTTTTATTCATTATCTTTAGAACATTGAGGACTATGTTCAATTAAGTCTGGGGGTAAGGGAGAAAAATTTAAATTTTTAGTTGTACCAAACACTCCAAAATCTAAAAACTTGTGAACAATTCAGGACGACACTAGCCATTCCAAGTAAATGGAAACAAAACTCTTGATTGTAGGAGTTGAGGGACCCAACTAAATGGTCTATTCATAAAAGGACAACGCTCAAGTGTTAGAAATAACATGATAGTCGTCACCATATCTCAGAATCATCATAACCATATCACATTCTGTTTTTATTTGTCATTTTGTGTTTCTCTAAGTGATTTGATGGGGCACTAGCATCGAATTGCTATCGTCGTTGGGATGAAGTAGAGAGATTGAGATCAATCCCCATTTTTATATTATTTAGACCAAAAAAAATGATGAAAAGATAGAAAAATGAAAGAAAAGAATAAGTGAATAACCAGCTGAGTCGATATTGGTATAAGGATTTAGACCAGTGGGAGCGTATCTTAATCCATCATGATTCATCCTGGCGGCGACCTTCAGACACATATGGGAAACACAGTTCACCTTAGTCAACATGTGCAAACTTCATCATCTCCATATTCATCTTCTAAATCTTTTCATGTGATTGAACTTTGATAGATTCCGAGTACCGTGGTCTATAGTAAGACTTTCTAAGTAGTGCTTTGTTTTCTTATATATGAATTTTAGTATGCTGAGTGCAAACTCGTGTACAATAATTGGATTCAAAACAAGGTAACTCCTCTCATAGCCAATTTTTTTTTGTAGCCAACTAAATAGCATGTTTAGTATCTACCCTCAATCGTTCACAAGTAGCTAAAATTTGGAGTAAAAAGGTTTTGTGGGTATATCTCTTGTAAACCCTCATGAGACAAAACTCGTCCACTAGGGCCACCTACGGGTTTAAAGACTTGTTGCACCCGCTAAGTGCAATCGTGATACCTGCGACAGTGAGTTAAGATTATTTTCTAGATTAGATTTGCTCGAGGACTTGCAAATAATAAATCTGGGGGTATTTGATAGACATATTTTTGTGTCTTAAATGGTCTCATATTTATAATGTTTTTCTCAGTTTTTGTACTAATATTGGTCTTTTGTAGGTATTTTTGTGAACTAGCAATTGCGGAAAAGATGGGCTTAAAAAGTGTTGAAAGCAAACTAGAAGAATTGATAAAGGCACATTTAAAAAGTGATTAAGGCACCCTTGATTTTGGATAAAGGCACCATGCATTATATAAGAGCACCCCTTCTCAAGTTCAAACATAGAAATATGGCGGGAATCTTACCTTTTCATATGCGTGAGTAGTTTTGGAGATATGTTTGGATTTTAAGACAAGATATTCTTGCCTTAGTAAGCTGGACATGAAATCGAGTCCCACAAAAGGAAAAAAAAATCAAAACAGAATCATATATTCTCTTCACGAGAAATAATTTTGCATTTTCCTAGTTTACCGAAGTAGTTGTTGTACTCTTCGATATTTTCGTTAAGACCAACAAGGCAACAACGTTGGATCGAGCTGGCAGAAGAGGAAATAAAATCAGACAAAAGGGAATAAAATCAGATCACCGAAGAAAAAAATCATCACGAGAATTATTTTTCATTAAATAAAGATTCGGTGAAGATATGTGATGTGATTGAGGGTTGATTTGATGGATTAATACAAATAGAAGAGGTTAGGGAGGCTACAGGAAAATCAACAACAACAAAAATTATTGTTTTAGCACATAATTAGGGTATTAATTAGAAATATTATAATCAATCTCCGTGGACAAACCCGTATTTGCTGCTTCTACTTTGTAGGTTTCGTGTGATTGCGGCTTTAGGTTAAAAATCCTATCAGTGACTTGAGCAAATAAAAGAAGAAAAGTGAAGCGTGAGAAAGAAAAGGGGAATTTAGGTTTTCTTTTAAAAACCGGACGTAAAAAGAGAACATGAGAGGGAGTTATGGAGAGATACAACTAGAGTTAGCGGTTGAGAAGGTGGGGAGGGTTGGAGGCGTATTTCGAGAGTTTCTGTACAGGAAGAGAGGTGATCAGACGTACGGGTGACTATAGAGAGAAGGTGGAAGGCTGGGCTGGTTTTTGGCGGCGGAGAGAAGGGTGTTCATATAAAAAGGGGAATTCTCTGACGGTTGTGAAGGTGGAAGAAAATACATAAAAAAAAAAAAAAAAAAAACCAGGAAGTTTAATGGTTTTTAATTTTTTCTCTCTACTTTTGTTAATTTTTTTATGGGTTTTGAGAAATCCATAGTCATGTCTTCGTAATCATGCTAATTTGATTATGCGAGATTCATAAATAACTCTCTTTGATATTATTCTCATATAAATGGTTTAAATGTCTAGTAATTTCTCTTCATTATTTGTTTGATTAATTATTGTATAAATAATGGAATTGATCGTCTATGCTTTCCGTTTGATACATCATGCTTGTGGTTAGATTCTTTGACGGTGTATGCTTATAAATTGATATGTGATTCTTTAAAACTATATATTGGTTAGATAGCTCTATTGGTTGTTTATGCTTTTAAATTGATATGCCATGCTTAGTTATATTTGATGGGTTATACTTTTCGACTGATAAGCAGTTTTTTAGAAATGTCAACTTGGAAGCGAAGGAAATTAAAGTGGTGAAACAATTTTATTTCGGAGATGTGATGTGAGTTCTATATACTAAATTAGTGGAAACCGAAAAATTGTATATTTAATTTGCTAGTTTATTTATTATTTTCTTGTTCATCCGCATTTCTGAAAATCCAAAATATCATCCTTGATTAGTTTACTAGAGATATTGATTACAGTATTTTCCCTCTCCCTATGGGTTCGACCCGCTTCTACATTGTAGACACCATGCGATTGCGGTTATTATCTATAGGGTTTTCAAAACCCTATCAATTTGTTGCGAGTATACAACTTATGATCGCTAGATATTTGCGAGGCTAGGCTAAGATAGCGTGTGCGAATTAAATACGTTGATTATACCGCATATGACGTCGACATTTGATATTCGCGTCACATAGGTGTATCGTTGTTGATGACTACCATCCTCACACGTGTGTGGCATGCGTATATTAATTTATCTGGCATTGGAATATTGCTTCCATAGCGAGATACATTAGAGATTACTCTCATATAAGGCATCCAAGGTGATTGACTCCCATTTGCAGGCGATACTGAGTAACCATTAAACATACCATTTATTTAGATATTATTATCAAGAATCATAAAATGTTTCTGAGAACGGTAAGAATCAAATAACATGATCATATAATTTTATGCCATGTATTAGAAATCAAACTATATAATCTAGCTTGTTAAATATACATTGAAATAAATAAAACTTATCTTTGAAGGACCAGATGATTATCGGTTTGCTTAGATTACAGATTTCTACACTATTACATATATATATATATTCGAAGTTGATGCTGGAGAAGTTTATGGTGGAGTTATAAGCAGATTCGATAAAGAAATGAGTTTGCGGCTGCCAAAACTCATTGTTTTTTGTTGAAATTGTTGAATCACGCTCTAAGTTCCTTGATGTTACCTCCATATTGCCTACACTCCAATTTTTTTTATGTTGTTGTTGTTGTTGTAAGTTTTTCCCCTTAGTCGACACCAAAAGATGTCGTAGCAAAAATATTCTTACACACTCATCGAGATTCGTATTTGAATATGAAATTATAGCAGTTAGATAATTCAAGAATATTCGTGTGATTCGTACCTGATAATGGAATATGAACCGTTGGATGATTTAGTAGTATTTCTCGTGATGCATTCCTGGTGGATGAGGAGATTTTGGCTTCTTGAAGAATCAACTATTTATTAACTTTGGATCTTCAAGAATTGTTGGTAGCTGAAAGTGGGGAGGTACTTGCAAGGACACTCCGATGCCTCGATGAGTAAGAGGTCCATGCATGTTTTTATGGAGAGAAAAGGATTAGAGAACATGTACCTTTGAGTTGTAATTCCTCCCCTATTTATAGGTGGTAGAAGACATACACTTAGTCAAGTATATGTCTAGGTTCATCTTGACTATGTACCTGAACTAATTTTTTCCAGATTCATCCTTATCTTAAGGATAATCTAATTAATATTATTTTAAGGATAATATCAATGTACATAGACTGATTGTTGATGAGGTTCATTTTTATCTTTAAGGATAATCTAATTAATATTATCTATCATGAAAATATCAAGATACCTGGACAGATTGTTTACCGGGTTCATTCATACCTTTAAGGATAATCAGGGTTTGATTATGAAACTGGACTAGTAAACAATTAGATTTATTCTTATCACCAAATTTGAATATGCATCCGGTCTATTTTGTACCCAGATTCATATTCATTTTCTCCTCATAATACATTGTATCTGGTCAATTCTTGTGTGGAGACAAGCATACTTGGCTACTTAGCCTTCCATGGACTTGAACTTCTTCTCAAGGCCCAATTAGATATATCCTAATTGAACTAGGATTATTGGGTCAAAATACTACTGGGCCCACTTTAATATGTAGCCCAAACAGTGGCATATATTATAGATTATATCAGTTTAGAAATAATATATTTTCATTCATTGCAAATGAGTTATACATATTAATATAATCTGAGAATATCAAAATAAGTAGTAAGTAGAGCATTTAATATACTTCGTTATTTTCGGAAATTACTTATCTTGTTACCATAACAAGCTAACCTTGGTATAAACACTATAAAGAGAAGACTTTTGTCTCTACAAACTTGCATGTCCCATTACATGTTAACTCATGTGGTAGTTACTTTCCCTAAACTATCTTATATTAAGTTTGATAAATCAGGAAGTAAAATTAAGACTTCTGGATCGACAAACACTAGAAGTACCTTTTGGGAAACTAGGATTTATGTTTTTGTTTTTGTTTTTTTAATTGTTATTGTGATTTTTAAGTAGCTTCCTTAAATGTTATAGTTCTTATTCATTCCATGATCCTTCTCTTCCGCTGGAAAGTCGTTCAAGAACTATTGAAGGAATTATTATACATATTCCATTGTTGTATGTTTATTGAAATCTTTTGATAAAACTATCTTTAAAGTCAACATTAACAGACTGTTTTGTGCGGCTTTGGATAGTGGAATCAAATTGTTTCTTTCAGGTGTTATAATTGAAGACTTTGAATATTGAAGACTCGAAGATTGGAGACTCTAAAGATTGAAGATCCAAAGATTGATTTCGTGAACATTTGAAGAGTTGATTGACTGAGACACACAAAGTTCATCTTGAACATACAGGTGGAATTAAGTTGTTCATTAACTTGAACATAACTTTTGATTAATTAAGGAATTTATCATCTGAACATAAACCTTGTGTATACAAGTTTCTTAGTGATTGAACGGAAGAACCTTACTCGGACATCTGATAGGAGATTCACGTGCATAGACTATTGGTTATAAACGAAGCATAGTAACTAGGGATTAGATTATTATGTCTTAACTACATTAGATTGAAGTTGCATAATAAGAAAAAATATAGCGGCTTAATTTGGGGAATATTTAAAACTAGATTAGGTCACATAAATTTTCTGCAAGCACAATTTTCTTCGCTAAAGAAAATATTGTGTGTCGTGCACGATTTCCTAACGTTGGCACTAATAGCGCCAGTCCATCTTCCAATATCATTGTCGCCAACTTCTTTAGTTAATCTGTGCTAAAAGCGATAACACCACCCTTGTTTTACTGGCGCTAGCAACGCCAGCCTATCTCTACTGCATCACCACCCTTGTTTTACTGGCGCTAGCAACGCCAGCCTATCTCTACCGCATCACGAGTTTTGCTTCTTTCGTCCATGTCTAGATGTTAATGAGAAAACGTTGATATTTCGTTAATAATTTGTGGTAAGTTAATTCAAAATCGGAATTTATCTTCCAAAAATATTTGTTTTTGTAGACCTCTCGAATAACAAACAGCTGAGAGGGAAATTTTAAAGGTACTGATTTTATTGCCCAACATAACAGACATATTTCTTTATTCAATTAATTGGTTAATCTGTTTACGATATTATTATTTTTTTATCCATAAATGGGTGTGGTTATCATTTTTTTTCCAAATACATATAAGCATAAATGGATTTGATTATCATTTTTTTTTTTTTGCATAAACGTTTATTGATATGTTACTTTCTTGGATCAGGAACAAATCATGTAGGTGAGTTGAAGAAAGCTGTTCTTAGCAATCATTGTATCTTTAACTTTTTGGCTTGATAAGAAGTTGAAGAAATTATTATATCTACAAGTGAAAATTGGAATTTTCTTTACCAAAACAAATAAATCTGTAACCGAAAACTTGAATTTACTTTTCATCAACCTCACTTTCAATCTAGTAACCCTTAACACTTTTCTCTTCTTTGAATATGAGCTTCTTAACCCTTCTTTATGATACCTTGCTGGATTTATTTGATTATTTAACACTCCTTATCTAATCATATGTTAGTCTCATCTCTCTGGATATACCGCTTACTTCATCCTGGCCTTACCTTCTGATCGCTATATGGTTTTTGACAGATACTTCCTCGCTTGGGTGGCTAGTGTTCCTCTTTATGTATTGGTTAGTAATGGCTTGTTGCAATATTTTATAGATTTTGTGAAATGCAGTTTTATGGTTTTTTTGATGGATGATGTGGTTCAACTTGTTTCAGTTATCGATGATTGTGAGGTCGACCACACCGGTGTGCCCTAGCTATTTCTTTTGTCTGTAAAAGGATACTGTCGATGCAGATTGTTTCGTGATGAGAACGTTCTTTTGTTCCTCGTCATTACCTTTGTTTTTTTGTATGATACCCTTCTCGGAGGTTTGCTTATAGAGATTTTATAAGAATATTCTTTCTGTATAATGTACATTGATATGTTTATTGAAAAAATAAGTATTTGTGTAGTGACATTTCTATTTAAATCCCATTTTACTAATAACACTACCTTTAGACATCCACCCTTAGTACTGAATCGATAATTATGGAGCATTGTGTTCACAAATGCTAATGGGAAGTTTATTTTATGTTGGTAGGGAAACCTATTTTTGGTATGTTATATCCGATGAGTAAAGGATGCCTCCCATCGTTGATACACCATTAAAATAGGTATGTTATATACGATGAGTAAAGGATGCCTCCCATCGTTGATACACCATTGTTCATGGTGAGCAATTTATCATGGTCATTTTGAGGGCTATCCAAAATTAATTTGGGACGATTTTTTTAAACCTATCCCATAGATGTGGCTATAAAATAACCTAGTGGTATGTAAAAATACTTAAACATCCTTTCGCTAATAAAACTCTAAAAACCTAAACCTTTACCATTCCCACCTTCTTCTCTACCGATTCTCTCTGTTTCCCCTTCTTCTTCTTCTCAATTGTGGCTAAATTATTTCATCGTAAACCAATTCATCGCTGTAATTATAATCAAAAGATGGCTCGAGAAAAACAAACAACCCAACAACTTGCTAATACTAACTGGCCGAATTTTGCCGAGAGAATAAGAAATAAAGAGATTGTTGAAGAACATAGTGAGGAATATGAAGAGCACGAAGATGACGATCTAGATACGGAGACTGATTCCGACAATCAGCCTCTCCAGAACTATCTAATGGCTCCAATAAGGTAAGGGTTTACCATTATTTGTATTAATTTGCTTCATTTGAATGAAATCGTCAATAAAATATCAAGGGTTTTAGATTATATGTCATAATCGGTAGTTTCGTGTTTGTATTTAACTATCTATTATGACAGTTTTCATCATTGCTCATGAACATCGACCATAATCTGTAGTTATATTTAGTCATAAACTACCGATTATATTCCTGGACCAAAATTTAGGCATAATCGGTAGTTTCATATAGGGTTAAACTACCGATTATGAAAGTTATTGAGGAACCTCAAAAACATCGACCATAATCGGTAGTTATATTTAGTCATTAACTACCGATTATATTCCTGGACCAAAATTTAGGGATAATCAGTAGTTAATCTTTTTATGTAACTACCGATTGTAGTGTGTCCATTTGCACAATCGGTAGATAATGTAGAGCCCGAGCTACCGGTTATGCGCAATTGGTAGTTACTTTGTTTAATTTACTACCGATTATATAATGACTAAACGGTGTCTTCTTGAAAATAATTGTTCTTTTTTTTTTTTTAGGGAAAGGCGATCTAAGCAAGCCCAAGATACAATTTTTTCGGGGCCTCTACCAAGTGGTTATGAAAGGCTGGTACGTAATGTTATTTCCTTTTGATTTTAATATTAAGGCTCAATATTTTAGATAATAATCGTTTGATTGTTATTGTATAAAAATAGAAAAAAAGGTTTGCATTTTTCTCCAAGAAGCTAGCTGGGTGCATAAAATGCGGGAGTGCCTTTATCAATAGAGCAGATGAGAGAGCATAAAGACCTCATTGACAACATTGATAATGAAGCCTATGCTAGCAAGTTTGGTGAGAATAAGCCTAAGAGGCTAGCAGCAAAGCACGGTAAAAGATCTCGCGGTTCATCTAGTGTTGATGCTCGTCGTCCTCGAAATTAGATTATGGTTGTTTTGACAAAGAACATCATTTTGTTAGTTAGTTGTAACAAACTTGTTTACTTTATGGATATGTCTATGGTGTTTAACATTACTGGTGTTTAATGTTCTAACATTTGAATGGATTATGCATGTTCAGAATGTTGGACTTTTAAAAAAATTGCGATTTTCAATTTGGGTCAACTTTCATAATCGGTAGTTTAAAAAATTCTTAGACTACCGATTATGCATATTAAGAATGTTAGAATTTTGAAAAATTTTGCGATTTCCAATTTGGGGCAACTATCATAATCGGTAGTTTAAAAAAAAAATTAGACTACCGATTATGCATGTTAAGAATGTTGGAATTTTAAAAATTTTTGCGATTTCCAATTTGGGGCAACTTTCATAATCGGTAGTTTAAAAAAAATTAGACTACCGATTATGCATGTTAAGAATGTTGGAATTTTGAAAAATTTTGCGATTTCCAATTTGGGGAAACTTTCATAATCGGTAGTTTAAAAAAAAAATTAGACTACCGATTATGCATGTTAAGAATGTTGGAATTTTGAAAAATTTAGCGATTTCCAATTTGGGGCAACTTTCACAATCGGTAGTTTAAAAAAAAATTAGACTACCGATTATGCATGTTAAGAATGTTGGAATTTTGAACATTTTTGTGATTTCCAATTTGGGGCAACTTTCATAATCGGTAGTTTAAAAAAATTTAGAATACCGATTATGCATGTTAAGAATGTTGGAATTTTGAATTTTGATTTTTTTACGATTTTCAATTTGGGGCAACTTTCATAATCAGTAGTTTAAAAAAAAAATAGACTACCGATTATGCATGTTAAGAATGTTGGAATTTTTACGATTTCCAATTTGGAGTAACTTTCATAATCGGTAGTTTAAAAAAAATATTAGACTACCGATTATGCATGTTAAGAATGTTGGAATTTTGAAATTTTTTGCGATTTCCAATTTGGGGAAACTTTCATAATTGGTAGTTTAAAAAAAAATTAAACTATCGATTATGCATGTTAAGAATGTTGGAATTTTGAAAAATTTTATGATTTCCAATTTGGGGCAACTTTCATAATCGGTAGTTTAAAAAAAATTTAGACTACCGATTATGCATGTTAAGAATGTTGGAATTTTGGATTTTTTTGCAATTTTCAATTTGAGGCAAATTTCATAATCGGTAGTTTAAAAAAAATAATTAGACTACCGATTATGCATGTTAAGAATGTTGGAATTTTGAAAAAATTTACAATTTCCAATTTGGGGAAACTTTCATAATCGGTAGTTTAAAAAAAATTTAGACTACCGATTACAGTGAAATCGGTAGATATATTACTCCATTATCTACCGATTATGATATGTCCATGGCATTAAATGAATGCAAACAATGATTTTCTTTTTGTTAACGATCACAAAACATTGCATTAAATGCATACAAAGTTGTATTCATAAACTTCCTTCGTCATCGACCAAACTATCTTATCCCATGCTTTTAGAAATAAATACCACTTTATTCCATCCCCAACCCACTTTTCATCGGCCAACCTTTTCTCTTCTTCTCGTTCTTCCACGTTTAGTTTACTAATACGTGCATCCTCTTCCTTCGACCTCTTGGTACCTTTGTTTCGTTTTTTAGCTTGGATATGATGTCTGCAATTGGATTTGATGTTGCATTGAATGTGCCACGTAAAAAGCAAATTTTGGGCTTCAGGAAACACTACCTTTATTGCATTCATCAAGGTTATCCATTACAATAACCCTTGGAAAATGCTCTCCATTATAAACCGACCTTAATGTTTGCAACATCCAAATGAAACTCACATCGTTCTCAGCATCCATTAAACCCCAAGCCACCGTAAATGTGCATTTGTCCGAAGTGTGGCAAGCGATGTTCAACAATGGCATGTTGTACATGTTTGTCTTGTAAGTAGCATCTATCAACAAAATTTGATGAAAGCATTGAGCCAATTGGATCATCTTCGGATGTGCCAAGAAAGTACGAATCACCTTACCATCCCTTTCTTCTTTTCTCAACGTATAGTTGTGTTTCTCGGCTAACCACTCTGATTGTTGTATAACCATTCGACCATCCCATTCCGTCCTTTTGATTGTTGCTAGCGCCGACCAAATTGTAGACAACGAAGACAAGTTTTTGGGGTCGTCCGCCTTTATCTTAGATAGGATTGCACTCGCTTTCATTACGGTCCTCATAGACTTCACCGTCTTCATTTTCTTTGGTTTTAACTTGACAACCATTACGTACCCAACAAGACTTTCCGGATCTTCGTGGTTGTGATGACCATTAGCAACTCTAAACATTTTCCATACTTTTCCTTTCTTACCTTCAGGCTTATGGAAGATAATCTTAAATGGGCATCCAATCTTCTTTGAATTACCTCGGTATATCCTCTCCGTCTTCTTTACGTATTTATGATTCTTTCCCACGTGACTCTTTTGCTCGACACCTTTCTCACAAATCATTTCAAATCGATCAACTTTAACGCAATTGTTCTGAACTACAACGCACATCTTCTCTTTTGCCTTGTTGATAAGACATTCCTTTGCCTTCGCTTTACTTCCAAATGTCTTAATGCGCATATAACAAAACAAATATCATAAGCCTAACCATGTAACATACATTCTTAGAACAAGTTAAGAGTGGGTAGGTAGCGTACCAAATTATTTGCATAGTGTAGGGAAGTATCAGGACCCTCGTATGAAACAGGATTAACCCATTCAATAATCTACGTAAAATAGCAATGAGTTAGACAATGATAATCGGTAGTTAATTATGTTCACTTACTACCGATTACAAACAATCGGTAGATAATAATATCCCCGTGCTACCGATTATCAACAATCAGTAGATAATATGTATTCCTAAACTACCGATTATCGAAAGAAATCAAGTCAAGTTCTGTACACAAAAACAAGTAAAATCGGAGGTTTATTTTGTTACACCACTACCGATTACAATACAATCGGTAGATAACTATATCCCATATACTACCGATTACAAAGTTTGTAAAATAAAAAATTTGTAGGTTTGGAGAAATTCAGTTTTGGAGCGACTAACATAATCGGTAGATAATAAGTATTCCTAAACTACCGATTATACAAACAGAAATTCAAAAAAAAAATCAATTTGGGGCGACTAACATAATGGTAGATAATAAGTATTCCTAAGCTACGATTATGCAAAAATAAATTCAAAAAAAAAATCAATTTGGGGATTTTGTATAATCGGTAGTAAGTAATCTTCACGAGACTACCGATTATGCTAAATTTTGGTCCAGGAAGTATAATCGGTAGTTTATGGTACTCTATTACCTACCAATTATGGGACGTCCATGACATTAAATGCATGCAAAAATGAATTTTCTTTGTTGTCGATCACATACAAACGCATACAAATTGGGTTTTTGAGCTTCTTAACACAATACCTGAGTGTCTGATGCATTATTATCTTCATTTTGATGTGATTCATCGTCTAGGTTTTCTTCCACACCAAAATTTGGATCAACAAATAACCCAAATCGTCATCTCTAAACGTATTTGAACCTTCAATATTATGTTCTTCATGTTCAATCTCAACTTCTTCCTCATACTCATCCATGTTTGTGATTGAATTTAGGTAAAATCTGATTTCCTCAAACTTCTTCTTCTTTCTCCTCCTCCTCTCTAACACACTTTCTATTTCTATTCTAAAACTAAAACTCAAATTCATCATCTAACACTAACTATAACCAACTTAATTAACTAATTAATCAAAATTAACACTAATTAAGCAAGGGCAGATTAACCATTAAAGAAAATATATGGATAAGGGGTGTATTGATATTACTTCATAATGACTTCATTTTGTTTTATTAGTCGTCCCGAATTAGTTTTGGGTAACCCTCAAATTAGCCAGGAAATTTATACTGTCGACTAGTAAGTACACGAGCGTAGCAAGCATCGAAACCTACATATGAGAGGGTTATGATAAAAGAGGTGAAAGGAAGTATGGCTTGGTTAGGTTTTCAGGAGTACATATGGATAAATTGGTGGAAGGAAGTCGTGAAAAAGCCGAAGGAGAGGGATAAATGGCTATAAGGCAATTGCCAAGGAAAATCATGATCAGTTCTTATTAGCTAGGCGTAATCCACTTAGGGCATTACATATATTTTGTATAAATAATATTATGATCCATGTTGAATGATTAGCGATGAAACTTGCTAGCAAAGAAAGATCTATAAACAAATGTTATTTGTGTACCAATTATATGTAAATTGTTGTAGAACTGGAATCATATTTAAGTAGTATCATTGTACAGGCTAGATTTGAATGTTACATTACTTGTTCCACTAGAGCATTTCTGATTTTCAATTTGAATACATCAAAGGTCAGCAGAAATTTAAATTATGGTGTAGTCTTTGGTTTGCTTTCTACACCAAATATTGAATGTAGCTTTCAACCTAATACACTTTGTTGATGAACAATCCTAAAATGGAAAATGATTTCAAAACTTTCCTTGAGTTTTTCCAAAACAAACTTGCAGAGTCCTGTTGTTACGCGCGTGTTGACAACTATTATAAACTCGCATGTTATAGTCGTACAATGGTCAACTCTTTTAAAATATTTTATACTATTTTTGTTTTATTAAAAGTGTTACTATTATTTTTCATTTTTGTCTATTTTTAGGCTAAAATAAAAAAATGATAGTAACGCTTTTACTGAAACGAATGAAGTATTTTTTAATTAATTCTGTAACAAATTTATTATTTGAACACCAATATAATTTATAATTATTATTAACTGGACCCTGCCATTATTAGTTCTTTAATAAAATTTTCTTTTATCTCTGTCTCTGACGATCTGACTCTCTTTTTTCAAGTCTATTTCTTCCTCTAATCTACGCTTCCCCTAGTCTACTACTTCCTCTCTCTTACTTTTCTTTGTATAGCTTTCCAATACTAAATTATTTCAGCTTCTCGTCTAGTCTTCAAGTCACCCTAGTGTCACGGGCTAAGATTTTAGACTAGACCGTGCGGCACTTGAACTCTTCAAGTAAGCCTAAAAGATCACAAAAGAGAGAAGAGACTTAGAGATTTTAAGTGGAAGAGAGTATTTGATTAAGAGAGAGAATGTTACAATTGCTTAAGCGATTGTTGGTGGATGAAATGAGCAAATGAGCTCCCCAGCTTATATAGATGCTATGGAGGGTTCTAGAATATGGGAATATTCTAGAGTATTCTACCACTATCTTGAATGTACAAGGAATATACAAGGGAATATTCTTATCCAAGAATATTCTAGAGCTTTTAGGTTCTTCCTATGGACCTAGACTCTTGTCATGGGTCGGCCCAATATGTGGGAAATGGGCGGGCCGTGACACTAGTCTACGACTCCTCTCTTTCACTTTCACTTGTCTTTATATAACTTAGTAATATTGTTATTTTCGGATTTTGTGCAGTATTTTTTCAGGTTTGTTATTCGATTCTACCTGGATTTCCAATGTAATATGTGTTCCTGTATCAACTGGTACGACCAATAACGAAGTTGAATGTGCAGTGTTAATAAAAAAAATAACAGATGAAATAAAAAATTTATATCATAACAACATAGTATAAGAATAAAATTCAATAACAAAAATAATATTCATAAAAATTGAGTTTTATTATTGGGTTAAAAATTCAACTTAACAAAATTTAATTAAATAATAATAAAATGTTCATGCAGTACCAATGATTATAATAGATTGTAAGACGAGAACAAAACTAAAAAAGATAAAAGAAAATAAAGAATGAAATTTAGTATTTTGGTATAGTTCTTCAAATCTTCGCACGTCATCTTCTCAACATCATTCTTTTCCATCAAAAAAATAATATTAGTATATATGTTCTAAAGAAATCATTGCATTGAAATAAGTACGTATACGTTCAAATTTAAGTGGGTTAAAAAGTTTACCTAATCAAAATCAGCAGGATCCATATTTATATCAAAATAATTTTGTAGATGCGTTTGTGAATTTTCCCACAAATCGTTACTAAAACTGTAATGAATGTAGAATTTAAGATTAATCAGTTAAAATACATTGTTGAAGAGACTTATCAATATCAGATATATAATTATTAATGGGAGACATACTTGACATCAATGTTTCTTTGTACAGGATCCCTGGGATGGTTACAAATGTTTACTTTTATAGGATTGGCGCCACGCTCTATAGTTATAAAGGAATTATAAAAATTAGGCCTTCAATTTGAATTAATGAGTTTGAAGTCATATATACCAATAATTTAAACGATCTAACAATTTATATACATACTTGTTTTACCAATTGCTTGTCGTCCTAAATTTTGTTTCTTTGATGTTTGCTTACTTGTTTCAGCTCCAATCTGCTCACTACATGAGTATACAAACACTTCATGTGAAGTCAAAAGCGATATATATATATATATATATATATATATATATATATATATATATATAAAGGCAAGTGAAACCGCATAGATAAAAATACATGTTATAAACTTTTGATTTTCTTTGTTTACTCGTTTATCAAGAACATACTTCATTTACCATGTCGTCTTTTAACCCTCACTTTGGTTGGATCAAGTATTGGCGTCTTTTGATTTGCTTCTATCTTGTCTGCACATTCAACACCTTCGATTCTTACTCCCAAATTATCCAAAGTTTGATATGCGGATTGAACCGATCCTTCTTTCAAAGCATCTTTTACTTATTTCAATGCTTTACTAAGAATTTTCTCGGTAACATTGTACATTTAAATTGATGTAGAAAATTTAATTGCAATAATGACAACTTCTTGACAAAGGTTACTATATCCAATGGTAGTGGTGTCACAACTGTTGTCTACAATTTCTTCACCTTGATAAAAAATTACAGATCCAAACTTTGCATTTATTGTCCACCTTTTTAATATATATTGAGTCGGAAAACTTTGAATATTCAAAATCGAAAAAATATTTAGTATATGTCTACACAAGTAGCCCGCGAAGTCATATAATAAGCAACTACATTTCACATTTTTATCCGTAGAATCATAGAGAACTGTTTGTACCTTATTTTCATGACCGAACCGCCATACATGATAAGTCGATTGTGTCCAACTTCTATCAATTTCGTTTTGAAAATAATGTAATGCTTGATTTAATTGTTCCTAGAACTTGCGGAAAACCGTCCTTGTGTAAATGGGTGACGCTTCTTCTTCAATATTCACAAAGAATCTCAATAACGGTTTTTTGTACTTTGTTTCGTATTCCTCATCATTTTTCGCTTCACGTCTAGCAACTATAGCCCTTTAGTATTGCTTAATGAAGTTATATAGAGGCATATTTATTTTCATAAAATGATCAAAATATGCATTTATACTTTCGTTGTGTTGCGTTGTGTTGTGTACATATCAGCATAATAAACATCTCGGGTATAAACTGACGCCCACCTTTCTTTTTTCTCGTAGAGATTCAATAACCATTTGTTATCCTTTAATTTATACTTTTCAAGCACCAGTTCCCAAACGGATTCAAATTCTTCAATTGTCTCATGAGATAAATGCTTACTCGCAAGTGTACTTATATGCCACAAACAATAACGATGACGCGTTCCTGGAAATATATTTTGAAAAGCGCCCGCTATAGCCGATTCTTGATATTTTATAATAACCTTAGGTTGCTTACCATGTATTGATTTCATTGATATTCTCATAACCTAGTCGAATTATTTTTTGGATTCACCCCAAATAGAGTAGTCTGGTAATGGTGATTGAATTCTACTATATGAACAAAAGGCATGTCATATCTATTTGTACAATAAGTAGGATCAAAAGATACAACATCTCCAAATTGGTAATAATCCATCAGTGATCTAGCATCTGTATAAAAAAAATTAGTCATATGGCCTTCTGAATCAACTTGAATTAAATAAAAGAACGATAGGTTCTCTGTTTGTTGACGCTCAAAGTAGTCGAGTACGGCCTGTGCGTCTCCATTTTTGAGCTCTAATGTTCTTTTCGCTGTTAAATAATTTCTTACATCCTTTGTAGTGAACCCAATATTCTAAACTCCACCAACTCCAAGTGCCATAAAGTTCATTGCAAGATTTTTTTTTATTACTGCAAATAATAAGTTTGGAGGTATTTTATACTGTTATCTCTCAATTTTGTACTTATAATGTTGTTTTTTATGTTTTTTGGTATTTTCAAAGAATAAACAATTGTGGAAAAATAAAAAGTGTTAAAAGCAACCCAGAAAAATTGATAAAGGCACCCTAGAAAATTTATAAAGGCACTCGATAAAGTGATAAAGGTACCCTCTCCTTAAATTCAAAAGAAGAAGTTGGCGGAAAAAACTATTCTCTTTTATTTTGCATCTGTAAAGATATTTTGGGTTGTTTTGCAAGTGTTTAAGGCAAGATTATATTCTTTCCATATTATTAGGATTCCATATGAGCTTTGGATAAGTCAAAACCAACTAAAAATATCACGAACAATATTTTATTCTCAAAACAGATCCGTGAAATAATAGGAATGAAACAAAACAGATGGGTAACTTTGGGTTATAGTCGAAATACAAGCAAGGCAACAAAAACAAAGAAAATCAGTTCGAGATTATCTCCATTAAGGAAAAAATTATATCGAGTTTACTGCCGAGATTTGATCATTGATTTGAGAAGATTCAATGGCTGCTAGTATAAAAGGGGAGGCAAAAGGAAGATTTCGGGGGGCTGGCGGAGGCCAAAATTGAGTAAAAATCAGTTAGAGAAATTCTGCAGAAATCAGGTCATGAGAAATAATAGGAAAAACATACCATGCTGGAGAACTGTCGTTAAAACTGTTACCTTCTTTCATAATCAACAGATTTAGTGACGGTTCGTTCAACGAGAATACATCTTTCTCGCATGTGAAGATTTTAAATGAGATTTTTGGTTATTTCTCGATCAGTTAAGACAAGAACATTTGTTTACCTTATTAAGAGGGATGTGTACACCAATTTTACACGTAAAATCAACATCAAAACCTTGTCAAATAACTATCGCAATAAAACAGGGAATGGAAACTCTTCTCGGTGATATTTTTTGCTTAAAATACGTGATTTCTGTTCGACGCTATTAGGACAAACAAGGCAACATGTGCATAATAAAAAAAAAAGAAATAAGATACCAGCACTAAAGGAAGATCGAGTTTTAACAGGATCGTGAACCTGCCAAGATTTTATTCTCATTAAACCAAAAATATTCTCGATGATTTGGTGGAGATTTGGAGTTGTATGAAGGTTTTAGTATAAGTAGAGAAGTAGAGGATCAATTTGGGAGGAGGTTGGCTTCTAGACAGATCGAAAGAAAAAAGAATCCAAAAATATTTTGCTGCTGCTCGATGAAGAAGAAGATGAAGAACATAAGACATATGTGAACTGTCGCTTAAAACTGATACATTTCCTTTCATAATCAACAATTTTAGTGATGGTTTCTTCAACAATTCCATATACAGTTTTGGGTTTAACAACACAAAGTTTATGTGCTTTTTCAACTGCACTATAAGTCTGTCGTTAAATCGATGATAATTTTATTATTTCAGCAACTCAATCGGTCAGTGCTTTATTGAATTCTTTTATAAAATCATGAATAAAATGGTTTTTCCCTTATCTATTTCTACTACTTTTGCCATGAATAGCTAGAACCCTCATCTATGATTAGATAGGAAGTCATATTATGTTTGCTAGCATGTTATAGTTATTTTCTATAACAATTTCTCATTGTCCTATTTCTTGATTAAATATGATAATAATTTCTTCATGTGTCCTATGATGCTTAAATTAATCGCTTTAAATATTCTTTTTACAAAATAGTATTTTATAGTGAAGATGATTATCAATCCTTTGAGAAAAATAATTAAAGTAAAATGATTTATTTTCCAAGGCACAATTAATTAGTCTACAGTCATCTTGAATATTAGTTTGAGAAAATTATAGAGAATGGTTGCAAACATCTAGTACACATAATAGTGATGAAATCTCGACATCCTAGGTTTTCTTTCATTAGTAAATCATTTTTAGTATTTTTAGTATTTTTATTTTAGAATTAAATCATCAAAATCAATTTGTCATTAGCACATCATTTACTTACAGGTTATAAATTGCATTTCTGAAATCATGTGGAACGAACCGTGCTTGCATACTGTCTCATCGATAGCCATGCTGGCATACAGTCTCATCGACATCCATGCTCTTATGGTATAATTAAAATATCCATCAAGTTTTTGACGCCACTTGATAAGTGCATAATTTACATATTTTAAGTAACATTCCTTATACTTATTTTCTATATTTTGTGTGAATTACTATGTGTTATTGTTACTTTTGTAGTTTATGTGTTTTATTAGGTTACATCTCTGAAAGAAGTGAAATTGAGCTCTACAAGGAATAATTGCTAAAGACCCAGTGTATCTCATTCAAATCCAGGATTTCTACCCTCCATCTTGTAGATAATTGAAAGACGAATCCAACGCAAAAAGAATAAGGTCATTGCGAGTTCGTATGAAAAAGTTATGAGCAAAACCGTGAAACCAACTTGGATTTGGTATCTGTTGGGCCTGCGCGGGAAGAGAAATAAGGAAGCGTTTTGGGCTCGCCTTTGACGTGAAATTAGGGTTTTTGTTGGTTTTTGATGAGGTTAAGTCTCCTAGTTGGATAAGGAATCAAAAGGAAGTGGAAAAGTTTAATGAGATTAGGTTTCCTGGTCGGATAAGGATCATGAGGAGGTTACCAAAGCCCATATAAAGGGGAGCCTAGATACAATTTTGAAGACAACTTCTCATAGATATAAATTATTATTTTCTTAATCAATTTTAATGGATTTTAAGAAAGCCATGTCTAGTTAAACCCCACCACTAGGACAATGGAGGAAGCCATATTTCATGAATGAATGTTAACTATTTTTTGATTATTAATGACTTTTGCATTTAATTGATTTATGATTTTTTTTAATTAGTTGTGATTTTATTTGATGGTGTATGCTGGGACTTAAGAGCTTTTGATGCGCCATGTTTGTGATTTATAATTAATATTTTAGAAATCTACTTTTGACAAAGAAACATAGTCAATAAAAGAGCTATAATTGTTAAAGAATCATTGTAGAAATCATTCAGAAGTGATTTTGGTGGAATCATGAGTTCTAGTTCTTCCTAATATTATTAAAATATTTTACTTATTTTTTAGTTTAAATCAAAATTAGGTCTAAAACGAATCTTCATAAGTCTCAGCGAACGAACTATTTTTACCACTTTTCTAAAACGATCACCGCTACCGGGGATTGAGAAATTGTGATTTTCAATTTTTCTTTAATTTTTTTTTTGAAGCATAAAATTTATTAATTGACTAAAGAGATATTACATTAGAGTATGCGATACCCATATGGTTATCGATTACAAATGGATCAGTATGCCAGGAATCTTCATTAACATGATAGAGGAGCGGAGCGTGAGAAGCATTCCCCGGATCAGAATTGCATTGGGGGTAGCTGTTGGAGTTGATGAGATGGATATGGTTTGGGTTGTCGAGGGTCCGAAGGCCTTCAAATGCTTTCCACACAAAAAACAGTATTTTTGAAGGGCACGAATGTGCTTAGGTTGGTGGTAGGTTTTGATGCAGTTGATCCGAAGTGCTAGTCAGGCATTTGAGTCTAGATATTGTCTTGTGCTGTCTATCTCCTTTTTTTCTGGTTGACCCATCGTGAATCTTTGAACTTGAGTCTTTAGCTGGAGGTCAGCTATTTGCGGCTGAAGTAGATGTTGGTAGCCAAGTGCAGGAGTCGAAATGAATTCTTCAGTAGGATGGGAGTAACCGATGAAGAAGCTTGGAATCCAGGTAGCAGGGACTTAACTGATGGAAGGAGTTGATGCAAAGTACTGTAGCGATCAGACTCCTAGAGCAAAGCTTACAACGGGCTCAAGACTTTAAGCACTTAAAATATTGAGCAAAGCTTGCAACAGGACCAAGATTCTAAGCAAAAGTTTTACACTACAGTTGAACGACTAGATACACTACAAATTAGAAAAATTTACACTACAAAAACAAGACAACTTACATTAAGCAAAGTTTTACCCTACTAATTAAAGACTAAAGAAAAAACAGACTGTGGAGGCTCAAAAGAAATTGGAGTTGGAGTATCCACCGGCCCTAGAGGATTGTTAACAAACATTAGGCTATTAGTGCTATGTTGTGGTACTGGAAGTTAAACAGATTAGAGAGATAAAATAACCATGTTTTTTGTGATGATGTTGGCATGTCTTGTTAGATGTTGTTGTTGTGTGACAATATTTTGTACGAAAAAACTCTGTTTAACTGATATCTTAGTAAGGGTATTCTGCATACAGTCCCCATCTGAGCTGTTGAGCAAGGAGAATCCGATGAACCCAAATGGCTCGTGACTTATCATTTTGTATCAGTATCCGAGGATGAAACGGGGTCTTTTAACCGGTGATAGTCTTTGATTCGAGCAAGAGGAACTGGAGTGCTTGCTACTTCTGTTGTTGTTGAAGTTAAGCAAATATATAGATGAATACATTAAGTGTTAAAAGTCTCATTCTTAGGCAGGGATATCAAAACATCTTAGGGAGATCTTGCAAATCAAATACAATCCCAATGAAACCCTTTTCGACGGTGGCCGCAATAACTCCAAATCTAAAATCTTGTACATCAATTACCCATGATATGATTCTCATACAGCGAAATCCAATTGTTTCTTGAAATGGGTTAACAAATACAATAAGAACTTCAAATCTTCCCTAAAAGTAACATTCAATACATCAGGATGAATCAGCGGGAGATAAAAGAATAAGCTGCATAATCTTCTTCGGAGAACAAAGGACCAAAAAGAACAAGAATGGTCCCCAAACCTAACAAGGCATTTCAAGCAATAAAAGAGAAACTAATGGCCTAGACAAAACCACCAACAATCAAACATTATTTCAGAGACACTGGTCGTCAAAATAACAATTGGTGTTAGAAAGAGAAAAACAATCTGCCTTACAGGGATACAAACAGGAACATGTAGTTGATGAGGATGCGAATCTACACCAGAATTACAATAGTCTGGCAATTGGATATGCTAATTAGAACAGGGTACTGAAGAATTATGTTTACAGGCAGTCAAACCGATTCAAGAAAGCAAAATTTGAAGAAAAGGTAGTTGAACCAAGATATGGTAAATATAGTGGATTCTGGGATAAGATTTAGGGGGTATTTCAACAACAAGAATGAGCATAGAAGATTTCAATCCGAATTGAGGGGATATGAAAAAGGCTGAGCAGGCAACAAGGGTAGAAAGTCGCAATTGAAACAAAACCTTCAAGGTATGATTTCACAGAATAAAAGACCTCTAGAATTTAAGCAACAACAAACTGAAGATCCCAATCTAAAGCAGGAATAAATCTACCTGTAAAAGGCGATGGAGAATATGATATATGTAGATCGGGAAAACCATTTGAAGATGCAGACCGTTATCGCTTCCAAACAGATTTAGGGAAAAGAACAACAACAAAAAAACCATCGCCGGATGAAAAAATAAATATGATCTACCACAGATCACAACTAATAACACTAATTTATTCCTAGGGCCGGTAGAAGAGAGGTATTAGCTGCGAAAAGGGGTTTTTTCCATGATTTCCTCCATTAGGGTTTCAATGAGTAAGAGAAAAATCTTCAATATTACAATATATGGTTCAGATGTGAGAGCGTTTTTTAGTATTTGTTTTTAGAAAATGACTCTTTAATTATGCATTAATTAGTTTACGATTCATTTTTATTTATTTTTTATTTGGATATTTTGTTTGTTTTTTTGTGTGCAAGTAATATTCTACATTTATTATGGAATTACCTACCAAAAAAGTAAGTAAACAATAAAATCCTATTTTCTTTTTTATTTTATTTTCATTAGTTCTTAGATTTTTCGTTATTTTTTAGAAACAATTTATATATCTTTTAGATTTTATTTTATTTTGTATATAAAAAACACGTGCACACACATCATTTGTATCGTCCGGCACCGAATTTTAGGAAAACACGTGGGATAGTAAGCTGAACCCTCTGGGGGTTATCAGTCGAACCACCACGAGCCTTAGCCTTGTACCTTTGACCAGTCTTTGACTGTAGGTATATTCTGCTAAGGTAACCTTATCTTACCTATTTTAGTCGAACCTGCATTTGCACGTGCATAAAATTTAAAAAAAATGTCGAACTGATATTATGAGGACTAATATAATGAATATTGACCTGAATTCCAAAATAGACATTACCCGTACTATGAGCATAGTGTGGATAGTACTTGGGACTACTACCAACCTTCTGAAGATTATGATTCATACCATAGTGATCCCAATTACTATTCGCATGCTCCCCAGTCGTACAAACGGGTAAATGGGTAATATTATACTGAGCAAAATGTTGGTTCTCCATCTTTAGAAGATGCCCTCAGGCGTTACATGGAAACTTCAAAAAATTTTGAGTCTTCTTATGCTTCTTTGAATAATAAACTCAATAAATTTGCTGAAACTGAACGGAAGTATGACTTAGAAAGGACAAAAAGATTTGCAGCTATGAGTACTGCTCTTAGTGAACTTAATACACGTTTAGATGAAGTTGAAGAAGAAGAACGATTAGCTGTTAATATTGCTCAAAATGAACTTAATTGCCAAAATAGTATTTTCAATTTTACCCTTGATAATAATGATAAATATTTACCTAATTTAGAGGGCGGGGTTAGAATTGAAAGCACTACTTGTTTAGTTAAGGTTCAACCATCTTCATATTATTATAATGATCTTCATATTATTATGAGGATGAGGATGGTATTGATGAAGAGTTCGAAATTCATAGTCATATATTAAGGAAATTTTTACAACAATTAGGCTTCATGATAATAATGATGTTTCTAGTTCCAATCCTAATAATGTTGATGATTATTCACCTATT
>JAJJMC010005941.1:3716380-3747868 GCA_023531435.1 Papaver californicum
AATTGCATAGTTTTGAATAGTAAAAACGGTTTTCTTTCAACAGTTGTGCTTTTGCTTGATGGATTATGCTTAGTTAATTAATTTTGATAGTCCATGCTTGTGATTTACCTCTGTTTGTTAGCATAACAAAACCAACTTTGGCAATTATTTGTGCTTTAATTAATTTAAAAAGAATTATCTGATTAATCACATAGGTTGTTAGATTTACCTGATTCCTGATTCCTGGTACGTTTAGAATTATTTAAAAATCATATTTAGGTTATTTATTCTTTTTCTTACTCCTGGAATTTTCTAGAATTAGTTTAAATCATTATTTTCTAAAATCATTACCTTCACAAGTTCGAGAATCGAACCTCTTTTTACCACTATATAAAATCACATCACATGCCCGAACCACCATACATGATAAGTCGATTGTGTCCAACTTATATCAATTTTGTTTTGACAGTAATGTAATGCTTGATTTAATTGTTCCTGGAATTTGCGGAAAACCGTACTTGTATAAATGGGTGGAGTTTCTTCTTCAGTATTCACAAAGAATCTCAATAATGGTTTTTTGTACTTTGTTTCGTATTCCTCATTATTTTCTTCTTCACGTCTAGCAACTACAACCCTTTCGTGTTGCTTAATGAAGTCACATAGATGCATATTTCTTTTCATAAAATGATCAAAATATGCATTTACACGTTCGTTGTGTTATGTACATATCAGCATAGAAAACATCTCGAGTATAAACTGACGCCCACTTTTTCTTTTTATTATAGAGATTCAATAATCATTTTTTATCCTTTAATTTATACTTTTCATGCATCAATTCCTAACTGGATTCAAATTCTTCAATTATCTCATTCCTATATAAACACTTGTTGAAATCAGAAATAAAGTTAGGGTATTTATTAATTGCATGAGATAAATGCTTACTCGCAAGTGTGCTTATATGCTACAAACAATAACGATGACGTGTACATGGAAATATATTTCGAAAAGCGCCCGCTATAGCCGATTCTTGATATGTTAGAATAACCTTAGGTTGCTTACCGTGCATTGATTTCATCCATGTTCTCATAACCCAGTCGAATGATTCTTCAGATTCAGAGTGCAGTAAGGCACCCCCAAATAGAGTAGTCTGGTAATGGTGATTGACTCCTACTATAGGAATAAAAGGCATGTCATACCTATTTGTACAATAAGTAGGATCAAAACATACAACATCTCCAAAGTGGTAATAATCCATCAGTAATCTAGCATCTGACCAAAAAAAATTAGTCATTTGGCCTTCTGAATCAACTTGAATAGAATAAAAGAACGATGAGTTCTCTGTTTGATGATGCTCAAAGTAGTCGAGTACGGCCTGTGCGTCTCCAATTTTGAGCTCTAATGTTCTTTTCGTTATAAATAATTTCTTACATCCTTTGTAGTAAACCCAACATTATGAACTCCACTAGCTCCAAGTGTCATAAAGTTCATTGCAAGATTTGTTTTTATCCCTGCAAGATGAAAATTGACAATGACTTGTTCATAATCTTTAGGAATTTTCCTCAAGGATTGTAACTTGTGCCTTTTGTTTGGAGATACAAGAAGATGGTTGTGTTCTTCAACAACATGCGAAACAATCCATGTCTTCCTTTTTTCTTATTATCATATATGCTTTACACTCTGTTCTTGTAACACTTTGCTTCCTTCTTATATCTTCGAATGGCTTAGCTCTAGGATCATGTTTTCCATGACATGCATAACAAAAATTACGCCCAATTACGATCTTATAATCCTTAGTACTACTTCGTGATTAGGAAGTAGTATGTTTTCGGATACTAAATCCAATTTTTTTGCGTAATAATTATAAGTCATATGCCTCATCTTGCGTTTGGAATTCCCTTCCAACATATGGTCGATATTCATTTAATACATCATCAGTTATGCCTGAACCAATGTTATTTGTTGTCTTACTATTTCGATGCTCATCTTCTTCTTCCTCTATTGTAATTAGTTCTTCCTCACTAAATTGCTCGTAATCCTTCTCTGTACAAAGTTGAAAATCTATGGGAAATTTGTTGGTTGGTCCAAAATACCAGGATCCGTTTAATCTATGGTCCATCCATAAAAAGCATTTAAGCGGAGGTCCAAAAATATTTAATTCATGGAAAATGTCCCAACTGTCCTTAGTTATAGTACGTGTGACATAAAACAAAAAATGCTTCTCTCTCCTGCCAAAAACATAACAAACACTACTATTTTTTCTCTATCTACTTTTTTTTTCTTCTCATTGTTCTCAAAGTTACAGGCGGCCATGGAAACTTCGTCGAGATCCATGATTAAAAGTCACCGAATACGCAGCAAAAATTTAATTGGTAACCTCAAATATCACTATATCAATTGTGTTTTTCGCCAATTGTACACAATAGAGATCTCGATAAATGCTTGCTTTTTCTAAAACTATGTAGATCTGCGTTTGGGTGAATGATGGCGAGAACAAGATTGTATAGAGAATACACACAAGAAAGGTACAACTTTTAATTTCACTTATGTTTCTAATGATGCTTGAAAATTTAGTAGATTCTTCCTTTTTGGATCACTTTTAGGGGTTTGTGGTTTGAATTACTCGATTTGTTAGGTTTTGTTATATTTGTATGGATGATTTTGATTTTTTTGGAATGTCAGTAACACGTTCTTTGTTTGAGTAAAATTGTTGTCATGTTACGATGTGTTGTTAGTACATATTGACATGCACCATGTGAAAAAACGTCTTTTATACTTGAATAAGAATCAATACATGCTGATATGAACTGTTGGTACTTTATCTTATATAGATATTAGATACATATCAATATGTACTAACATGCAAAGGGAAAAAAAGTGTAAAAAACAATATGTTTTGACTGTAACATATCAATATGTACTAATGCTTGAATGAACATCATTTCCACCAGTACATATCAACATGTACAGATGGATAGGTTTCTGATACTTCTTATATGTATATCAATATGAACTTTAGGTTTCTGGTGCTTGTTGATATGTACTCATTGTTGTGTATGAATTAATAGTGCATATTGATGTGTACTCATTCTTGTGTCCATCAATACATATTTTTAAGAGATACATTTTGTAGGAATTTTTCCAATTAAGACTAAGAATATGTGAATTCTGGTTCCATTTTAAGTATTATTAGTTGTATTGTAGTTGTTGTTTGAAACTGAACATGCGTTTAGGAAAATGACCTTTCGATAGTTCTTTTTCGATATCTGTTCAAGATTTACAAACGCCAAAATTTAATAGTATGATGTGGGATTGTACTAATAGTATATTACTTCACATTTATTTATTTTTTTCTTCAGTTTATAAACTTCAAAGGTGTATATTATTGTAGAACAAGGATCAGGGTCAGGTCATGATGTACCAAGTTCCTCAAGAGCTCATCAAACACTAACGATGCTCGTTGTGGTTGGGACATTTCTTTCATGGTTCTAAAGAAAGCAGAATAAGAGAAAGATAACTAAAGCTTATAACAAGAGAAAAGAGAATGTAATAAACATAAATTTTTTTCATTGGTACAAAAAGAGAGAATTATTGTTGTTATTTTAGGTATAATATTTTAATCTTTCGAATTCATTTTTGCATCTTGTAGAAGAAAAAAACTGAATTTTGTTTCTGATCAATTGACTAATGAGATATTGACATTAACATTTCTCACTCAACTAGTGTGATTCCCAGGTTTAAAAAACTGAATATGTTTTAATGCTTCTTATAGTACTGTAACATACTAGTCAGATGAACTTAGTATAAAAGACTAAAAAAAAGTATGAGTCCTTAAATACTTGCAGTACTTATCTGTTTGTACTGTAAAACCTGGTAGTACATATCGATATCACACAGTTACAAACATAACTCAACCAACTTTAGTACATATAGATATGTACAGAGTAAAACCACAAAACATATTGATATGTACTGGCATTATAACATACACTTGATTCGTTTAATTATTCATTCATTGACTTGTTGATTCACGGTTCACTTGTTTTCCAATTCCAAGTTATTATATAACACAATTGTATAATTCATAAAAACAAAATGGGGAAGACAAAAGTAACATAGTAACCTGGTTGATTCATTATGAATTGGACCCAATTACAGTAGTCATAACATAACATTAACAAAAATAGTAGAGGTTGGTCATTGTCCTATCAAGCATGGAAAATCATACACGCGTTATCTTTGGCAAGTACATGATTGCATTTGCATTTGTAAAATCAACCATACAAGACCTGCACACAGAAAAAGGACACAATTTCAGTAAATAATGCATCAATATGAATAAAAATATTCATTTTACATCTACTGAAACACATATTAACAAAAAAGAACTCATGATAAAATGAAAAAAATGAGATATGAATGATAACGAGGGGGCATTGCCCCCTCGACCCCCGTAAACCATAAACGATAAAACATAGAGTCAAAAAATCAACATGATATATATATATATATATATAAAATATTTGATAGTATTTAAAAGAGGTCACAATATTATTGTTGTAGATACAATAAGAGAAGAAACAATGCTGATTATATCAAAGATAAGATGTAGCAAACAAGGAATTTTTACCTCAGAAGTAATGCATTCAGAGAAATATGGAGCCAATTGAGTGTCCACAAGCACCAATTTGTAAAGCTCACGCATGTTCTGAGCAACCGCGAGGGTAGCAATGCTGAAAAAGAAATCATAGAGGATAAATTCACATGGACATTGCAAGTGTTAGATAGAAACTAAATATCCTAATAGTAACATTACCTGTCAAATATTCACAATGGATGGCATTTCTCTAGTAATTCCTGAACATCTCTCTCATGCAAGGTGCCAGTCACAATAAGAACAACAAACCAAAATCATCAAACAAGTCTGGAAAAAATTGTGTTATTGATCCAGAAGAAGAAGAAAAGAAGAAGAAGATCATATAGTACATAAGGAAAAAGTTTATGACCCCACAATACATATTGATGCAAACAGTACATATTGATATGTATGAAGAAAAATATGTACTAAAGGAAAAAAGCGTATGATCCCACAATACATATTGATCCAAAAGTACATATTGATATGTACTAAAAAAAAATGTGTTGAAGGAAAAAATCTATGATCCCACAATACATATTAGTATGTATTGAAAGAAAAAATGCATTGACAGAAAAAAATATATGATCCCACAGTACATATCAATTGATATGTACTGAAGGAAAATATGTACTGAAGGAAATATAGTAGATGATCCAACAATACATATTGATATGTTCTGTAGGAACATGCAACTAATCTAAAAGAACAAAAAAAAACATGATTTTAAAGAAAAATTAAAGTAAACCAAATCAAAACCATGATGAAACAAAAGGTGAATAAAAGAATACGATGATCTAATCAACCTAATAGCACGATTACAAAAACAGATTCAAAAAATAGAAGAAACCCTAAAACATGAACAAGAGTCAAAAATAATCATATAGTGTTGATCATAGAAAACATTAAGAGGAAAATTACAAATCGAGAAAGTAAAGAATTAAAAAAACAAAAAAAATCATGAAATCGAGTTGATCATCACGACTGAGTTGAAAAAAATAAAAACAGAGATGAAATCATATAGAGATTGTGAATATAGAACATACCTGGAACCAAAATCGATCTTCAAAGACGAAAACCTAAATTGTTATAGCAACAACAAAATCAATCATCAAAGACGAAAACCTAAATTGTTAGACCAACAACAGAAGTGAGAAAGAAAAAAACAGATATATGCGAAGATAACAAAAGAAATTTGATTTGTGTTTCTAATCTTATCTAATGAAAACATGGTAGTTTTGGAATTTACAAAAATTGTAGAACACCTCTTACACGTGTTGTGGATCTGGAGATAATTTTTTGGTCCGAAAACGTAATTTTAGACTATCGATTAATCCATATCTAACGGATGGACTAAATACTAAACGGATCCTCTAAAATATATTAACTAGTAATTCCTAGAAAATCTATATCAAATAATTTATATACAATAACTAATTTACGGATGTCATCCACTAATACATTACTTATTTGATCAAAATACGAAGAAATCTAAAACCTACACATAATATTGTTCTTTTTTTGTATTTAAAAAACGAAGGAAGAAACATCACCTGTTTCAACAGTTTTGTCTTTTATAACGTCATCATCACATTGCTGATTGTTAAAAGCACTTGAAACAAAATTTGGTTCCATTTATTTTAATTGAGCTGACAAATCCTAGGATTTAGAATTTTTAATAATAAAATCTATAAACTTCTAGGGGAGAGAAAAAACATAATGGATTGTTTATTTGTTTTTGTATAAAATTCCTAATACCTTATTAGTACAAAGGCTTATTTTGAAATACATAAATTTTTAATTGGTGGCATAAAGAAAATCAATAAGAATATATATAACATATTAGATGGACATCCACGGATTCACAATAGCTGTCACGCGAGCGCCCGTGACAGCATGACTCCAAACGTGAATTTCACTTTTTCTTTGAGAACTTATTCACTAATTAAGCGGAAATGTGAATTTTATTATTTTTGATGATTTAGTATTTGCAATATTTGTGAAGAATTGATATTTATCTTTAATTATCTGTTGTTAATTTAAACTAAGCCCAGAATAATCGGAGAGTTCTAGACCCATAATTTCCTGTAAAAATAGAAGTAAATAATCAATTAACCGTAAAAAATAAATGAAAATATTAAAATTGCACAGGTTTTATTAGAAAATTAAAATTAGAAGATTAAATAAAAAATAAATCCAATATACACGTAAATTTGATCTTAAATACAATACTAACCAAGCCACTAATTTATGAAAGTGAGTAAACACTATTTTAAAATTTTCTATACACACTAAATTGAAGAATAGATTATACATAAGTGTTTAATTTCTAAAAGCTTCTCCAATAAAATATGTGTGAGAATCAATGTTAAAGTTCACATAGAGGATGTCAATCCATCCTAATCAGCTTTTACTTAATTAAATTAGTCCGTAGATTAAAACCTCACTACTCTATACCTCTTACTACCAAAACCTCAGTCAAAACAAAATGAAACAAAAACCTTATTTGAATAAATCTATCTAAACTATCTTTTAGATTAATTCAACCCAACAAAAATAAAAATCAACCCCATTCTTAATCTTTATTCTCTCTCACCACCAACACTACCAGAACCAACTCACCACCACCAACCAACAACAACCACCATCATCCAACAACACCACCACTACCAGCCACCAACTAACAGCAGCACCAACCACCACCACCAAAGAGCACCACCAACCAGCAATGCCATCACCCACCACCACCACCAACGAGCACCACCAACATCCAAGTCCACTACCAACGAGCACCACCACCAACCACCATCAGTAGAAATGAAAACCAGAACCAACACCCACCACCACTACCAACCACCACCACCAACAACTAACACCACATCCAACACCAACAACCAACACCAACACCAATATCAAGGAGCACCACTAAAATCCACCAGGTCCACCACCAACGAGCACCACCACCAGCAACAACGAAAACCAGAACCAACACCAACCACCACCACCACCAACAACCAACACCACAACCAATAACCATCACCACTTCCACCACCAACACCAACACCAGCATTATCCCACTAGCATTAACCGGTAAACACCACCACCGACCAACACTATCATCAACACACCACCACCACAAACCAGCAACACCACCATAAAAAACTTACCATATTACTAAAACATTGGTTTCAACGATAAAAATTAGGTAGAAAAATGATGAAACCAAATTTGGTTTCAACATAAAATTGGTATTTCACCAACACAACTTCAACGAAGAAACCAAATGCACCAAATTGAATAAACTAGGAAAAAATTAGTTGAAACCAAATTTGGTTTTGACATAAACGTATTGTTTCACCACTAAACTTTGGGTTTCACGATAAAAAAATAGGAAAAAATCAGATAAAACCAAATTTAGTTTCATCATTTTTCTGATATTTTCCAACAAAAATATTGGTTTTAACGTTGTTTAGTTTTTCTAAAATTTGATGAAACCAAAAAAAGTTTCATCATTTATTTGGTTCCACCTTATTCCAGATGAAAAAAAATATGATGATACCAAAAAAAGTTTCATCATTGTTTTGGTTCTGACATTTCACCAACACAAAAATTGGTTTCAACGTTGTTTAGTTTTTGTAAATTTGATGAAACCAGATTTGGTTTCATCATTTTTCAGACATTCCACCAACACAAACACCGGTTTCAACATTGTTTAGTTTTGTAAAATTTGATGAAATCAAATTTGTTTCATCATTTTTCCGTCGTTTCACCAACAAAAAACCCTAATTTTGACAATGATGATGTATCATTATTTTTTGATGATGATTTTCGACGATGATGATCTGGAGGTGTTGGTGATGTTTGTAGAGGATAGAAGGAGGAGGAGGTGATGGGGGAGGAGGAGGCGATGGGGGAAAATGAGGTGTTGTTGATGTAAAATCTAGGCATAGAAAGAGAAGGAGGTGCCAGTGTGTTGGTGGAGGAAACACAGGTGCTGTTAGTGGCAGATATGGGTGGCGAAGCTACTGTTGGTTAACATAAAAGTAAAATATAAAGAGAAGGAGGTGTTGGTAGAGGAGACAGAGGTGATATTGCTACTGATATATCTTTTCTCACTGGTTTGGTGGCGACGAAGCTAATGTTACTGCTGGTGGTGATGGTGGTGGGGAGGAGGAGGCGGAAGAAATAAGAAGAAAAAGAAGAAGACAAGAATAACCCGATGGTTAAAAGGGAAGAGTAGGAGTGGTATTTTAAAAAGTAATAAAAACTAAATTTAAACATTACAAAAGGAAATGGGGCTTTGTCTCATTTTATCTTCAAATGGTTTGTATTTATAAGTAATAATATGGGAGGAGTTTTTGTATATTCAGGATGGTCACTTTGTTTTGTTTTTTTTAACTTGTTATGTAATTAAATTGACTTTAATATATCAAATAACCATACTTAGTTCTAATCAAATCTAATAAAATCTTAAGTTATTGAAAATAAAATTTATACTAATTATAAGAAGAGGCCAAATACAATACTGTTGGAGATGAATCTTTTTTTCTCCCTAATTTTAAGGAAAAATAGGAAAATGATGTCTTATTTGTGTTGCCACATATGAAACACACACAATGATCATTGGAGAAGCTCTAATAAATAAGCTGTACGAAATCAATTACGATAATATTAAATATTACGTTTAGTGGGAATAAGGAGTCTAATTGTACACACTTCTCTAAAGAATATATATTTGACATATTTATTTGATTGGTTGATTAGTGAACTGATGGTCCTATTATCCTTCATGTTTAGAATCTCAACCCTTGTTATAATAACTCCATAAATTAAATCAATTGTGGAGATTAAAATATTACATGCACACTTCTTAAATGGGACTCAGGAATAAGGGTCTAGATCTACACTTAAAAGATCAACACATCTTGGCCGTGATGCATCCATTTTTTTGAGGGAGATCTAATTTTATTACAAATTTAATTACAAGATCACATACCCATGAGTTAGGGTCCACATTTGACTTTATTCTAATATATCGACCAGAAAAAAGCTACATGAAGATTGTTTTAATCCGCATGGTTACAAATAAACAAGGGATTAAGGATATATGAGAGATGGCACAACTCCTAGTGTCCCGGTTGCAAATGATAATTTTTATGTTTATATAAAACATGTGATTTCTAGTTTCTAGACCCCTTAATTTGTTTGGCGTTTTTGAGGGTGACCAATAATTAATTAGAGGCTACTTTTTTAACCCAATACCATGGATGTGTCTAAGGGATAACCTAGGGGTATGTAAAAATACTAAAATACCCTTTCAGTAATCAAACAATTACCATAAAACCTTTCACTAATAAAACCTAAACCTAAACCTATTTCACACTTATTCTCTACCGATTTTCCATTTCTGTTTTCTCTTCTTCTTCTATTGTTTCTAAACTTTCGATTGTGGCATAATCGAATTCATTTTCAACCGATTAATCGTAAACCAAATCATCGTATAATCGTAAACCAATTCATCGTCGTTATTACAATCTAAAAATGGCAAGAAAGAAGCAAACAACTCGTCAACCTCCTAATACAGAGTGGCCGGATTTTTCCACAAGAATAGGAGACCGAGAGATTGTTGAAGAACAATATGAAGAACACGAAGAACGCGAAGAGGATGACCTAGAAACGGAGACCGATTCCGACAATCAGCCTCTCTAGCACTTTATGGCTCCAATAAGATAAGAGTTTACCATTATTTGTGTTTATATTGATTCAATCGAATGAATTAGTCACTAGAATATCAAGGGTTTTAGGTTAGATTTAATAATCGGTAGTCTCGTGGTTGTATTAAACTACCGATTATGTTAGTGTTCTTCATTGCTCATGAACATCATGTACAATCGGTAGTTATATTTAGTCATAAACTACCGATTATATTCCTAGATAAAAATTTAGTGATAATCGGTAGTTTCGTATAGGGTTAAACTTCCGATTATGCAAGTCAGTGATCCTTCAAAACATCGATCACAATCGGTAGTTATTTTTACACCTAAACTACCGATTATATTCCTGTCTCCAAATTTACACATAATCGGTAGTTTAGTATAGGGTTAAACTTTCGATTGTAAAATTTAGTGGTTCCTCATACATCGACCATAATCGGTAGTTATAATTTGGTCATAAACTACCGATTATATTTCTGTACCCAATTTTAGTCATAATCGGTAGTTAATTTTTTTATGTAACTACCGATTGTACATGTGTCCATAGACTTTTCTGTTCCATTTTTTATGCACAATCGGTAGATTATGTAGAGCCCGAGCTACCGATTATGCACAATCGGTAGTTAGGTTGATTTTTAGACTGCCGATTATGCACAATCGGTAGTTACGTTGTTTTTTTAACTACCGATTATGAACAATTGGGTGAGTTTAATGTAATTTTTCTACCGATTATGTACTGATTAAACGATGTCTTGTTGGAAATAATTGTTCTTTATTTATCTTGTCAATCATAGAAGGGAAAAGCGATATAAGCATTCCCACGATACAATTCTATCGGGGCCTCGTCGTGAAGGGGGGAAGAAGGTTACTGCTAGTGCAAGAAAACAAAAGAGCGCTAGCGGAATTGTTATCACTGAAGGAACTCAACCAAGTGTTCCAAGAAGTACAAACCTAGAAGAAGGAGGACCAAGTGCTCCACAAGATACATACTTTGATGAAAGAGGACCAAGTGGCAGACAAGAAGAAGGAAGTGGCACAAAGAAGCCAGCTAAGAAGAAAGAAGGACACAAGGTCCCCGACTCTTTGAAGATGAAGGGTCTACAACAAGGTTAAATCCCTGGCCTCCCAATAGATGGAGGAGATCTATTGTTTGGGTATGAAGATTCTTGGGCGAAAGAGATTTAATCAACAGAGGTAATAATTATAAAACACCATTCTTAACATATTGTCTTTTTATTCGTAGAAGTGTTACTGTTATTCTAATTATTTTTTAATTCGTCGTGTATATCAGGACCATTCTAATGCGCTCCGTCTACTCAAACCTACGGCTGCACCAACAAAGATGAACGATTGGCCGTTGGAAGGTGAGTTGAACGGTTCCAACAAATTATACTGCACTCGAGGCTATCTACGGCTGGTGAAAATTCAATGTTACATCACGACCGGGTGTCGGTATCGGCCTTTATGGAGAGGATGTATCCTGAGACCGATACCTTCCATATACCGTGGGGAGAGATGACGATCACCCCCGATGATGTGGTACAGATTCTAGATCTCACTGACCATGGTACGAGGGTGAAGTTTGATTATGTGAAGCAGTTAAGCTGGGACCAGCTTTATGTTTACACTGAGAGGTGCTTTGGTTGGGATCGAGCGACATCCGATGAAGAGTTCAAACGGTGCGCTTCTTACAAAACCAGACAATTCAGCATGGTGCAACTGATGTAAATGTCCAGAGGCACCTTGGATAAAGAAAAGATGAACCTTGAGTTTAGCGATGACCAGGTCAAAGCTGCAGACACTGCATATCTTCTCTGCGTGTTGGGATGTGTAATTTTCCCCAATGCTAGTGGCAACCGGGTCGATGCAAACCTTATACAACTTTTGCATCCCCTAAAAAAGTTTGCGACTGTTCGTGGGGCACGGCATGTCATGCGTTCTTGATGAAAGAGATGAAAAAGGCATCCATGGAACAAACTATCCAAATTGCCGGGAACGTGAGCTTACTACAGGTATTTTGGTAACTCCATTGATGGTTTGATTTATTTATTTTTCCCCTTTTAAGAATCAATTTTCTCATACTTGGTTTGATATGTACACTAGACATGGATCTATGATCACTTCCCGTCCCTCGAGTTGGACAGAGAGAATCCGGCATGGGAGAAAGGCACACCCCGAGGCACAAAATACATCTTTGAGGGAAACCATTCAAGGACCAAGGAGCAAGAGTTGATTTCTTTGAGGAGGAAATTAGATTCGATGGCGTCCAAAGATATTTGTTTTGATCCATACAGGGAAGAGACCGAGCTAGTGGTCATATATCGCGAAGGTCTGAGTTGTCTTTCTACTATGGACCCTTGTGGGATCCAACTGGATATGTAATGTACAATGCCACAAGGGTGATGCGCCAACTCGGTTTTGTCCAAGAAGAACCTTGGAGTCGTTTCAGGGGCAGGTCCGAGTTGGACGTGGAGAATTGTGTTTGTGGTAAGGAATCGATCACAATTGTTTACTCTGGTAAACCATCGGTTGAACATTGGGATAACATGATGCAATCTATGATCAACGAGGGAAGACCTGTCACCCGAGCTGATGAAGCAGATGCTGGCTATATGGTACGGTACCGGCAGCATTCTCATCTTCACGTGATCCGTGAAGATAAAGGAAAGAGCACCAGGGTGCCCGAATATAGCTGCATCATCAAAGACAAACCCTCGGGCTATGAAAGGCTGGTACGTAATGTTATTTCCTTTTGATTTTAGTATTACGGCTCAATATTTTAGATAATAATCGTTTGATTGTTATTGCCTAAAAACAGAAAATAAGGTTTGCATTTTTCTCAAAGAAGGTAGTTGGGTGCATAAATACGGGAGTGCCTCCATCAGTTGAGACGAAGAGAGAGCATAAAGTCCTCATCGATAACATTGATAATGAAGCCTATGCTAGCAAGTTTGGGGAGAAATCTGTGAATAAGCCTAAGAGGGTTACAACAAAAACACACTAAAAGATATCGCGGTTCAACTAGTGATGCTGCTGAAGCAAATGTCCCTGAGGGTGAAGCCAATGCCGCTGATGCTTAAAGATTGTTAGCCCCTGGTCCTCGTGCTACTCGTACCAAAACCAAAAGAGTTAGAAATTAGATTTTGGTTCTTTTCTTATGGATATGTCTATCGTGTTTAACATTACTGGTTTTAAATATCTAACATTTGAAAGGATTTTATGTTCTTATTGTGAGTTATCAAATGAATTGCAAGAGATTTATTTTTAACAATTTATTTTCTTCAAATTTTACATAATAATCGCTAGTTAAGTGGTTTGAAACAACTACCAATTGTGTATATTCATCAACAATCGGTAGTTTGTTAACTACCGATTGTGTTAGCGTAATACAATCGGTAGATAAATATCTACCGATTGCATTTACCCCAGGAACTGCCTGTTCCTGGCCACTTTTTGTATGATAATCGGTAGTTTAAGAATTTCTTAAACTACCGATTATGCTGGTACAAAATGTTGATTTTTTTTAAAAAAATTCAATTTCCAATTTGGGGCTACTTATTATAATCGGTAGTTTAAATATTTCTTAAACTACAGATTGTGCTTGTACAAAATGTTGATTTTTTTTAAAAAAATTTAATTTCCAATTTGGGGCTACTTATTATAATCGGTAGTTTAAATATTTCTTAAACTACCGATTGTGCGTGTACAAAATATTGAAATTTTTTAAAAAAATTCGATTTCTAATTTGGGGCTACTTATTAGAATCAGTAGTTTAAGAATTTCTTAAACTACTGATTGTGGTTGTACAAAATGTTGAAATTTTTTAAACAAATTCGATTTCCAATTTGGGGTTACTTATTAGAATCGGTAGTTTAAGAATTTCTTAAACTACCGATTGTGCTTGTACAAAATGTTGATTTTTTTTTTTTTTAAATTCGATTTCCATTTGGGGCTACTTATTAGAATCGGTAGTTTAAGAATTTCTTAAACTACTGATTAGCACAATCGTTAGATAATGGTGATCCCAAAACTTCCGATTGTTGATATCAGTTCGAGCTTAGTGTACATATTTTCTGTACACTCTTGTTACACCAGGCCTCAACCGCTCGTTTTTTTGAAAAAAAGAGTCGTTAAGACTCTAATCTATATAAGGAGGGTGACATATTCTCATTTATGCACCTCCAATACATTTTAACTCTCCAACATCGAAGAAATAACCGTATAGATTAATGACTCAACCGTTCACGGTAGAGGAAGATTTATCGTTATGTAGGCGCTATGTGCAATTCTATCCAAAGCGAGGAGAAGAACGTAGGCAAAATGGTGTAATGAGTATGAGTTGTTTGGATAGTGTTCACGAACATTTTTGTGTTGACACCGGGAACCCCAATAACCGTAATAAAGCTGATCTTTTTTGTCAATTTCATTCTACAGGCAGAGAAGTTGGTCCATTTGTGAATTTAACTTATCTTGTCAATCGATATCGTTTGAGGGGTGAAACTAATGATGAAGTTATAGCGATATCTCTCGAGGAATGGCGACGATGGAAACGATCAAATTACCGTTACGAAGCTCATTTCAATATCATTAAGGTGATGGACAGATTCAACCCGTTTAAGGTTCGTCCACACCGCTAAAGCTGAAAGGAATTTTCCAAGACAGTGTAAAATAATAATTAATATAATAATAGTGTCTAACGCGAGGTTTATAAACAAAAACCAAAACATAATTCTTCTACTTCTCTACCTATTCACGCCTCTTTTTCTTCTCATTTCCTTCTCTACCTCTACATATTCACAACTAAAACAACATCATTTTCCATTTCTTCTCCTCTACCGATTCTTCTACTCCATTTACTCTCAATCTCCATTGAAAATGGCTCCAAAATCTTTACCTACACAATCAAAGAAGGAAAAAGAAAAGATGGTGATAGAGGAGTCCAAAATCATTGAAATCAATTCGTCAACCGATTCCGATGAACTTTTCTTCGGATGTTGAAATAGTATTAGGAAGTTAAATGTTAAGTAAAATCGGCATAATCGGTAGATAATAATGTTTCTAAACTACCGATTACATACAATCAGTAGTTATTAAATTCTCGCGCTACCGATTATCCAAAATCGGTAGTTCTTTATGTTCACTAACTACCGATTATGGTAAGAAAAGTCCTGGACAAAAAAACAAGTATAATCGGTAGGTTAGTTTGATCATTAAACTACCGATTACAAAGTTTAAATTTTAAAGTTTAGTTCAATTCTGGCTACAATCGGTAGATATAAATTTTTAGTTTCTACCGATTGTGAAAGATGAAGAGTTAGAAATCTTGTAAGTTTTGAGAAATTCAATTTTAAGTACTCCATTAAACTACCGATTGTACAATCGGTAGGCATAAAAATCACGAGCCTACTGATGTGGTTTTAATATAGTGGTAAAAGGGTTTGATTCTCGGACTTGTGAAGATTTAATTTCCAGACCTAATTTTTAATTACTAAAAATAAATAAGATTAAACAGATTTGATTTTAAAAATAGATGAAAGAAAACTAGGGTTTAAGATTCCACCATTCACCAATACTTCTGTGATATGCCTAACAATTCTATGCTCAATTTAACCTAAATATGCCAAAAATAGGTTTTTAAAAGATAATTGTAAATCGTAAGCATGAGACATCAAAAGCAGTCAACCCAGCATGACTCATCAAAAGAGAACACAACTGTTTAAGAAAAATCATTTTTTCAATTTTAATCAAGCAATTAATAATAAAAGAATTGTAAAGAAAATATAGATAAAATAGACATACCACTTAATTATTGGAAAAATAGCTTCCTCCGTTGCCCCAGTAATGGTGATTAACTAATTGTAATGGAAACACACTCAAAATAATCTTTCATTGCTCAAAAAGTGCTTATAATGATTAAAAAGAAGTAACACAGACGTTTTGATACGCTTATAGGCGTTACAGTGAAAAGTTCAAAGTGTTATAGCAGAGAGAGAATTGAACAGAAGAAAAGATCGGACGTAAAGTGTAGTAGAAGAACAACTGTTGAAGCAGCTGAAGCAGCGACAGAACAGGGACAGAATGAACGACGGTTCTCTGGCGCCTTATGTTCTTCAGCTGTTCTTCCTCTTTGGAAGCAGCAGAAAACTTGGTTTTCTATCAACTTTTCGGCGATTCTCTGTGGCTTCTCCCCCCCTGATTTCCTCCCTTCTCTTTGGTATATATAGGGTATGCAAACCCTAGAGAGTCTTCTAAAGTGATTAAAACTCCTAAAACGACTCCAACTCAATCTCTAATTAGTGTTATCCGAAATACAGCCGGACTCCATTTTTCCGTCAAAATTCACTTCTGCTGGCTATTTTTCCGACTTGAAACACGTTGTTTGACGTGTTTTTAACTTAGTTGGGATGTCTAATTCACTTTGGCAAAATTTGAATCACTCCCACACTCTAAAATCACGTAACAAAAGACTGTACAGAAGTTTCCCAGTAGCTTCTTTCTTTCCCGCCATAACCAAATATTTGAAATTAAAGGGGTGCCCTCAATCCAAATTGTGGGTGCCTTAATCACTTTTGTTTGGTGCCTTTAACACTTTTTGATCCGATTTTTCTGCAAATATTTATTTCTCGAAAATACCTACAAAGACATAAAAAGCCATAATAAGTACAAAAGTGAACACTATCAGAATAGATAATCAAGTGTAATTTAGACACAAAAATGTGTCTATCAAATACCCCAAACTTACTATTTGCTAGTCCTCAAGTAAATCCAACCTAGGCCAAGCATGTACCATCAAAAGACGTCACAATTGTTTAATGAAATTCGATTAATCAAAATCATGGAATTAATCTATTCAAGTCTTAATGGTCTGTATCAAATAAAACGATTAAATTGATCTAAAACTGTAAGTGGTTTCAACATTAAACCCTAGTTACAAATTAATTAGAACATGAAAACGGATTTCTTAAAAAACCATAAAGATAATTAAGAAAAGAATAAGAAATTAAACCGTCACCGTCGTCACCCGGCAAACAATCTTTTTCGTTTTTTTTTTCTTCTCTATCTTCGTCCGTCCGCAGAAAACTATACAGGAGAAAAATATCTCCAAAATCAGAACTCCTGTACGCCACAAATCCGTCTCTGTCTGCCTCTCCAACTGACGCAGTTTTTTTTTCTTTTTATACTAAGTTTCCCAAAGAAAACCTAATCTAACTCTAGCTCTGCGTGCGTCATACGCCTACCTTTCCTATTATTTCTCTGATTTCACGTGCTTGTTTCATGTTGTTATGAGAAAACTCAAACACAAGTCTGACCGCACACTCTCTCGCTGGCTATTGTCAGCCTTCCTTCACGCCTTATCTCTCACCAACTCTTTAACGCTTGACTGACGCAGCTAAAAGGAGGGAGTAGCCCTGTATGCTACACTACACCTTTCTCCAACAGTCAACAGTCTCCTCCACTCTAAACATTGGCCAACATCCATCTCCCACGTGTTATTTCATTTGAGAAGTCTTCAATCTCACGTCACTATGAAACTGTAAACAACCCCTTCTCTTCTTGCTTTCACTTTAACCAGCCACAATACCTAGTCTACGCCTTCTCTATAGTCACGTCAACAATGGAGCCTTGTACTTTTACCACCTAGCAATGTTTCACTAGCCACACATTAATCCATTGTACTTCTTGTCCCCATCATCACTCTCTACTACATCTTGAAGCCTGCACCCTAGCTAGCCTTCTTTATCCAACCTTCACGTGCTCTTTGCCACCTCATGTCTTCTCACTTCTTTTCTTTGTACGGTACGACTACACCCAACTTCTTCCTCCACTTAGCCAACACCCTAACAACAACCTAGCCTACACAAAGCTAACACTCACGTCACCTTCAACAGCACCTAGCCTTCTTTCTTCTTTTTCTTTTTCTTGTCTGACCGTGTACACCAACACCATCTCCCATACGTCAACTCCAAAAGAGTACAACCTAGTCAACCGATTCCAACACAACAGCCAATGCCTAACCAATTTCTACCTGACCATGCCACCTGGTTCTTGGATATAGTCAATAATAACACATTAAACCATATTTATTGTAACTTCGGATTTTGTGTGTACCACCTAATAAAACAACAAAACTATATTATTATTACAAATTCAAGCACCTGTAAATATAAATTAAGCGGTAATTATATATAAATTATGCTCGTATCAAATACCCCCAAACCTATATTTTGCTAGTCCTTGAGCAAAACTAATCTAAAAATAAAATAAAATAAAAATCTTAACTCACTTTCGCAGGAACCGCGACTACATTTAGCATATGTAATAAGCCTTTAAACCCCTAGGTGTCCCTAGTGGACGAGTTTTGTCTTGTGAGGGTTTACAAGAGGTATAGCCACAAAACCTTTACTCCAAATTTTAGCTCTCGTGAACGATTAAGGATAGACACTAAACAAGCTATTTAGTTGGCTTACTCAATTCTTCGGCTATGGGAATCATTACCCTATATGATTCCAATTGCTGTACACGAGTGTTTACTCAAGCATACTAAAATTCATATATAAGACAACAGAGCTCTACTCAGATAATCGTTCAACCACAAGACTCAGAAGGTCAGTGCCAGGATGAATCCTAATAGATTGAGATACATGGTCTTAAACCTAATACTAATATCGACTCAACTGGTATATACAAGGGTCCCAGCGATCGATTTATTGAAAATAAAACGATAAATATATTGACAACATGATTGGATCAAATTGAATCCAAGCGCATGGTTCTAATCAGCATCTTACATGATAGTTCTCATGGATCCTGCGTCCCATGCTTGCTTAGGCGACGGAGACAGGGAGAACACACACATATGCTATCAAAGTGTCAATATTGTTTTTTTTTTTTTTCCGAATAAAGCAAGAATCGGGCTTGATCTCAAACACTCTATTTCATCCTAGCTGCGATAACAATTTGATACTGGGCCCCACCAAACCACTTAGAGAAACACAAAATTAGAAAAATAAAAACAGAAAGTGATATGGTCGAGATAGACTCCGAGATATGGTTACAACTATCATGTTATTTCTAACACATGAACTCTGTCCTTTTATGAATAGACCATTTAACTGGGCACACCAATTCCTATAGAAAAAGAGCTAAGTTTCTATCTACCTAAAATGGTTAGTGTCACCTTGAAGTGTTCGCAAGCTTCTAAATTCTAGAGCTTTATTATTTAACTAAAAAGTTTCTCCCTTACCCCCAAACTTAAATCAAACAGTGTCCTCAATGTTTCTAAAGATGAATGATTAAAAATATGAACAAGGAGAAACTGTTACCACTTCACGAAAAGGAGTTAAGGAAAGATATTACCGTGTTTCATGAGTATGGGTTACCTCCCAAGAAGTGCTAAGTTTAAAGTCTTCAGCCAGACTAAGAAAGAATTAGTCACCTCATAAAATCATATAACAATAGTCAGTACAACTGGGGTTCTTCTGAATCGAATAGTGATATCACAAATAAGAGGAAACAGCAACAGGTCAAGAAAATGAACAAACCGAGCACACCCTTATCTAGTTTTCTGTTTTCAACAACTACTTCTAGTTGTGGTTCAGGTTCAGGCTCTATAAAAGGGTCTAGATAAAATATTTTCATGGGCTGGATTTCCTCGTAGGCATGATTAAAAGAATCAGGTTGTGGAGTCTGGAATAACTCAACTAAGAACTTAGAAGCACATAATAATAACCTGAATAATTGTGGATCCTTAAAGTCAATCATATTTGACTCATTTGGCTCACACAATTGACTACTATGAAGGTGGTCATTCTTAAGCAAATGTGTAGATTCTAATTTCCTAAAGTAATTAGGCTTAGTCTCAAAACTTAATAACTGACACATTTGAAATTCTAACGTTCCCACATATGGAAGAAAATATTTTGGTGGGAAAACAAAGTCAATCTTGGTATTATTTCCTAGATAAACCACATCGACCAGAGGATGGGTATCTAACAACTTAACTTCTTTCTGGACATCAACAGGCTCAGGGAATATAGTTTGAAGATGATCTTGTAAAATGGTAGAGGTGCATATATCAAGTCCCAAGTTAGGGACCTTTCTAAGAGTTAAAGGTAAAGCACAGGGAGAATGATAGTCACCCCCAAACTTAGAGCTTTCAGTGTCTCTAGATAGACTAATCACAATTTCTCTAATTTCTAGATCGTCAGATTCCCGAAAATAGTCAATTGCTTCTTCTAGGTTATAATCTGGTGGTGCATCCTCACTCATATTTAAAATCTCTATGAGTCTATCATCTTCGTCAGAGACTATTGTCTTTGAATCGTTAGACTTTAAATCACTAGTATCAGGATAAACTCGTTCCTCTAAACCATTATCGGCTTCTAAACAAGAAAATTCTATATCGTCTAAAACAATGGTATCTTTAGTCAAATCCTTTTCCTTTTGAATAGGTGAATAATCATTAAAAATATTTGGATTTGAACCAGAAATAACACTATCTTCATGAAGCAAAATTGGAGTGACAATTTCCTGATCACTCTGCATGTATATTTTAAGTTCTTCATCAACACTATCCTCATCATCATAATAATATGAAGATGTTTGAACCTCGTCTAAATAAGTAGTGTTACCAATTCTATCCTCGTCCTCTTGACTAGGTGAATAACTATCAAGGGTAGCACTATATTGGAAATTAAGATTATTTTGAGCAATATTATTCTTTGCAAAAATTTCATTCATACTTAGTACGAAACTATTTCTATCCTCTCTCATCTGCCTTGTATTCTCAGTTATCTGCTTAAGGGATTCTTTAAGGCATTCTTCTAGAGAAAGAGTTGGACTACTAATTGTCCCCCCCACACTTAATTTAAACTCATGTGTTATATCATATAACTTCTTGAGTGATTCTTCTAGAGGTGGAATAGGTTCATGATGAGTACTAGGTTGCAACTGCTCTAGGGCATCCCTCCAAGACAAAGAACTCGAATTTTGCTTATTTTCATGTTCATAAGAAGGGTGTATGTATGAATAGTAATTGGGATCACCTTGGTATGGGCAGTAACCTCTAAAAGGTTGGTGGTGGTCCCGACTACTATCCATACCATGATGATAGTATGGATAATGTCTAGTTTGAAATTCAGTCGGATATTCATTGTATTGGTCCTCATAATACCATTTCGACATTTCTAACAAAAACTTCCTAATATATACAAAAATAAACTCTAAAAATAAATCCTACCAGAAGGGGTTCTAAACATACACAAGCAAAGCCGACTCAACCAAATCACATCTATTGAATCTAGCAAACAAAAAGCATGATGGTTCCACTTAGATTGTTTCTAGACCAGCTTCTATTCCTTCGAAAGGAAACTAGTTACAGTTTTAGCAGACCTCTTAGAATAATCCAAATTAGATTAAGTCGAAGAGAAACAGGCCAAGCTCTAAGGAGCTTTGATAACCCTGTCTCTTTGGCACTTTTCCCTGGGTTACAAGGCGGCTCTAATCAACTTAAAATAATATTCCTGAACTTCGAGTTAGGCTAATAAAGTAACCAGTACAGTCTTTTTGAACGAGTTTCCTATAAGCTCTTTACCCTATCGGTCTCTTTCTAGTCAAAATTTTAAGGTTTAGGTTCGCGTTTGGTAATATGTTCCTAAAGCGGGCAAGAAGGAAACGGTGATAAAATCCGGGTCCTTATCTTGTATGGCCAGTTCTTCCCCTTTACTAGAAAAGTAAAACCGTATTCAATTCCTCAACATATATGCATAAGAAGGAATACAGTAAACCCACTTGCAGAGGATTCGTGGGTTGATCGAGTCTTACCTCCCGTACCAGACGGGGGATGAATCAGTTGTAGTCTACTCGGGCCACCGACTCCTGTGTCAGTGTGCAAACCCAAGGGGCCGAGAAAATATTGTAATTGTCGTCCTTCCCTGTTGCAGTTTATATTTAATAATACCCTTCCGTAGGGTTTAAAAACAAATAAAGTGTTCAAAGTCCCAAAAATAATGTCCAAAAAGTGTCCAAAATAAAAGAAAAATTACAGAAATAATACAAATTCCTAATACAACTTTCTAAAAAATCAAATAAAATCTAAAATAAAATAAAATCTAATTAATAAAAATCTTCGTCTTCTTTTTCGTTCTTTAATCTTTAACTTTTAACTCCAAGTCTTTAGCTTTAATTCCAAGTCTTTGGCTCACTTATTTTTCGATCCAAAATCCAACCTGTAGCAAAAAGAGAAATACCAAAAGAAACGTAAAAGAACAAAGTAAAATAATAAAACTAAAAATCTGAAAATAAATCTAAAACTCTAAACCTAAAAACAAGTCCCCGGTAGCGGCGCCAAATAGTGATGTGGTTTTAATATAGTGGTAAAAGAGTTTGATTCTCGGACTTGTGAAGATTTAATTTCCAGACCTAATTTTTAATTACTAAAAATAAATAAGATTAAACAGATTTGATTTTAAAAATAGATGGAAGAAAACTAGGGTTTAGGATTCCACCATTCACCAATACTTCTGTGATATGCCTAACAATTCTATGCTCAATTTAATCTAAATATGCCAAAAATAGGTTTTTAAAAGAATAATTGTAAATCGTAAGCATGAGACATCAAAAGCAGTCAACCCATCATGACTCATCAAAAGAGAACACAACTATTTAAGAAAAACCAATTTTTCAATTTTAATCAAGCAATTAATAATAAAAGAATTATAAAGAAAATATAGATAAAATAGACATACCACTTAATTATTGGAAAAATAGCTTCCTCCGTCGCCCCAGTAATGGTGATTAACTAATTGTAATGGAAACACACTCAAAATAATCTTTCATTGCTCAAAAAGTGCTTACAATGATTAAAAAGAAGTAACACAGACGTTTTGATACGCTTATAGGCGTTACAGTGAAAAGTTCAAAGTGTTACAGCAGAGAGAAAATGGAACAGGAGAAACGATCGGACGTAAAGTGTAGTAGAAGAACAACTGTTGAAGCAGCTGAAGCAGCGACAGAACAGGGACAGAATGAACGACGGTTCTCTGGCGCCTTATGTTCTTCAGCTGTTCTTCCTCTTCGGCAGCAGCAGAAAACTTGGTTTTCTGTCAATTTTTCGGCGATTCTCTGTGGCTTCTCCCCCCCTGATTTCCTCTCTTCTCTTTGGTATATATAGGGTATTCAAACCCTAGATAGTCTTCTAAAGTGATTAAAACTCCTAAAACGACTCCAATTCAATCTCTAATAGTGTTATCCGAAATATAGCCGGACTCCATTTTTCCGTCCAAATTCACTTCTGCTGGCTATTTTTCCGGCTTGAAACACGTTGTTTGACGTGTTTTTAACTTAGTTGGGATGTCTAATTCACTTTGGCACAATTTGAATCACTCCCACACTCTAAAATCACGTAACAAAAGACTGTACAGAAGTTTCTCACGTAACTTCTTTCTTTCCCGCCATAACCAAATATTTGAAATTAAAGGGGTGCCGTCAGTCCAAATTGTGGGTGCCTTAATCACTTTTGTTTGGTGCCTTTAACACTTTTTGATCCGATTTTTCCGCAAATATTTATTTCTCGAAAATACCTACAAAGACATAAAAAGCCATAATAAGTATAAAAATGAACTCTATCAGAATAGATAATCGAGTGTAATTTAGACATAAAAATGTGTCTATCACCTACCGATTGTATAAAATCATATTAAAAAAATCAATCTAAAACACTCTCGATTTCTATTCCAAAACTAACTCAAATAATTTTCTAACACTAACTATAATCAAATTAATTAACTAATTAATCAAAATTAACACTAATTAAGCAAGGGTAGATTAGTTATTATAGAAAATATATGGATAAAGGATGTATTGAGATTACTTCAAAATGACTTTACTTTATTTTATTAGTCGCCCCTAAATGGTTTTTGGTCGCCCTAAAAAAACACCAGGTTAATTTAGCCCCCAAGGTTGCCCAGACCTGATGTTGCCCTTAATTAGCTACTTATATTCAAGCAGAAAACCTACTCCAGTACCAATGTTGTTCCCAAACAGTATGCATTGATTCAAGAGAAACCCCTTTTGTCTCCGGCAAGAAAACATCAACAAATCCGGTCATCATCACAATCCACACAGCATAAAACAAGAAGATAGCGGATTTAAAATGGCATAGCATCGTTAAGAATGTTTGAGCCAAAACATATGCTGTCACGAAGTTGACTGCTACACTTATGCTTTGCCCAGCTGGTCTAATTTTTATCGGAAATATTCTTTCCGTTTCAGTAAAAGAGTTACTATCACCTTTTGATTTTAATCTAAAAATAGACTAAAATGAAAAAGTAATATTAACTTTTTTCCTGAAACGAAGATAGTATGATAGTATCTCACTAGGTATTAGCCATGAAAGCGGTCCCCATGACCAACCGAAACCAGCCGCATATATACAGATCAGTATTAGTACCAAAATAGCCGTGGTTCGAGACAATGGTCCGTCTCCAGAAACCCCTAATTGTGCCCCTTAAAGGTATGCCGAAGCCACCTTCACCAAAACAAGAAGTTCACACATAAAAATCTCTACCATTTAGGAAGGAAATAAAGGAACGACATTAGTAAATATAGTAATAAGTTTTAGTGTGGACATTATGCAGGTTTTGCCAACCGATTCAAAGTCTGAATTCAAGGGGCTCGGTGAATCATAAGACGGTAAAATTCACATTAATTAACTGAGTCTTAAGAGATGAAACTCACCTGGCAGATAATCATCTGAATCCCACCTTGCATGAACAAAACTCGACGTCCATATAGATCAACTATAAACATTGATAAAATTATCGAAATAAAATTAACCACACCAAGAATAATTGCTCCAATCAAGGCCGAGTCGTTTCCAAATCCTACAGACTGAAATAAAACCGGAGCGTAAAAGGCAATAACATTAATTCCTGTGAGCTGTTGGAAGAAAGGTATTGCAATCGACATTACAAGGTGGGGTCGATACTTTCTCTCAAATATAGTCTTGAACGGTTCTTTATAAACCTCTTTTGTAGCTTCACTTGCAACAATGAGTTGATTCAGCTCTGCTTCAATATTAGAGTTGAAGCCCCGGACTTTTAGTAGAGCTTGTTGAGCCTGAACTACTTTACCACGGTCAACTAGACTACTTGGAGTGTCAGTCACTAAAAGTGCACCAAGTGTCATGAAAGCAGCTGGTGCTGCAGCAAGCCCAAAGGAAAGTCGCCAACCCCAGGAGCCGAGTCGTGTGGCACCAAAGTTTATGACAGTAGCTACGATAACACCTATGCCTATGAATAACAAGAAGCCAGAACTGAAGGCACCGCGCCATTTTGGTGGGGCCATTTCTGATATGTAAACCGGAGCTGCCTTCAGTCATGCGATGTTTTGCTGAAGTTAGCATTTTTGACAACAAACTTTTGGGTAGAGACCCCAAGAAGAGTTAGGCTTTAATTTTGCCATTGGGAAAAGTTTAGATCACAATGGAATTACCTGGTTTGTGAAACCAACACCAAAACCTAGCAGGATCCGGCCCAATATGAGCATCGTTATATTGATAGCAGCACCATTAATAGCAGCCCCGATCAAGAAGGTCATTCCACCAAGCACCATTGTAGCTTTACGGCCCATAGTTTTAGTAACTCGGCTAGCCACAAGGGACGAGGCCAGCCCAGCTAAGTACAATGAAGAAGTGAACAAAGTTAGAACCTCACTATCATAGACACAATATGTATTTCGCGTAGTTTCGGCCATTTTCCTCAGTACCACGGGAAAGAACTTGCGCAGGAATGGCTCCATCGTCGTCACACCACCTGTAATTCAAGATGAAACTAGGAGTATCTAGTTTAAGGTTACTAATTCTTGTTCAATGGGCTGAAAAGCAGCCAGGTGACTGTGGCTATAGTGCAAAAGTAATATTATCTATTACAACTTACAAGGCAAAAGTTAGGTAGGTGGTATTTGTTTCTCACATTTTGAAGAACCGGCATATTGTATGAGTAGGTAAAATTATGTTCACCAGATAAATAACCTAACTCTAGGAGAGTACAACTTGATGATTTTGTTACGGGTTTCCTTTCTTTCTTTTGACGTAAAATGTATGGTACATGCCCCTTCTTATTTTGTTTTTATTTACTTTCGGAAGTAAAATTTCTTAGTCTGTCAAAAAGAATATACAACTCTTGAATTTTTACCGTCACGATATTTTACGCTAGACCAATGGCCATGCGTGCTCCTTAGCCTAAGGTAGCACGATTCTAAATAAGTTTGCTTCTTTAAAAGGAAAATTTGGGCTAATTTTCAAATATCATCTTTCCGTTTCCTTTTTGAGAACATATATGTGGCCTATTCCAACAAGCAAGCACCGATAAATGTAGTGGGGGCATTGTATCTCATCAATTCCATATGAGTAAGTTGGTTAGGGTTTGGTATATGGTCACTTTCAATACTTTCTGGTATCCCATATTACTTGCCAATCCAAAACCCTAAAATGGAAAGGGTTCAAACCCCACACATACTCAGCCGTTCATAAGGTCCAGAGATTCTAAAGCGAAATAAAGTTACCTTTAATAAGATTAACTTTTCTGAGGTTTTTCCTGCCATAAGTTCTTCATGTTAAGACTTCTGGGTAACTACAAGCATAATGGTTAGTGGCTGGGACTAGAAAACATTTCCTACGAATTGTTTTGGACATCTTAGACATTTTAACAAATGAAGAAAAATCTAATCAATCGCAGTGGTTTTCTTAGCTACGTATATTTGAAAGAAGGCTGATATAGGGGCTCTAAATTTGATTGAGGGGCTCCTCTAATAAGACGAAATAGGGACATTATGAAGTAAAACTCAAAAACCCCTTATCCATAATATTTTCACAATACCCAAACCACCCTTCATTAGTAATCTTAATTACATTAATTAGTTAAGATTAATTTAAATTAATCATGATTAATTAAACATAATCTTTTACCTAATCAAATGATTTGAAATTTTTTTTTTTTTGAATTTGTGTTTTGTGGGAAGAAAAACTTGATGAAATTTAAGAAAATTTTGTCGTTTTTTTTTTTAAACCCTAGATTTTGATTCAATCAACCATAGTAGCATTTAGAGACCTCTAGATTAAACTCTTGATCTTTTTATGGCTCAAATTAGATGAAATGACGATTTGAAAGTTTGATTTTTTGTGATTCAGAGAAAGTTACGGTTGGGTTTCATGTCGAACCCAACCGTAACACCAAGAACATCCAGACTTACGGTTGGGTCTTGTTGAAAACCCAACCGTAAGTGGAAGAAAATGAAGAACACCATTTCAACACAGAGTTACGGTTGGGTTATGCCTTAAAACCCAACCGTAACTCATCCTTTTGAGCATTGGTTTTTGAGGTCAAATTTGAGTGTTAAAATCAAAATTTTGAAATTATGCAATCATTTTAACTAGATTAAAGGTAAATTGGGTTATTGAAACAAAGAAAAACCGAAAAACACAAAAATTAGACAATCTAATTTTGAGTTCACAGTAGAATTTACGGTTGGGTTTTGGCTTATAACCCAACCGTAACTAATTCTGTTAGCTTTAGTGCATGTTTCATCATATAGTTAAGGGTGGGTTTTGCCTTGAAACCCAACCGTAACTAATCTTCAAACCCCAATTGTAAAATTAGATAAATATATTTTGAGATTTTTTTCATTTCTATCTTGTAGAGAATTGAAAGACGGAGCTAACCAAAAAAAAATGAGGTCAATCGGACATCGTATGAAGGAGTTATGATCAAAACGGTAACATTTTTATTTGTATCCAGGAAGAATTACGGTTGGGTTGGGCCAATAAACCCAACCGTAACTCTGAGCATTTTGGGCCTCCAAGAGTTTAGTTTTATCCGGATTGTCATCACTACTACTTTCTACACATTTATTAGTATTCTTCATCACGAAATTGGGAGTTTAATCGGCGATAAAATTTTGATTCGATTGAGAAATTTGATTAAAATGGAGAAGGAGAAGATATGGAGGAGATGGAAAGATTTTAATTAAAGGACAAATTTATATTTTTTTATTGGATAAAGGGTAAAATGGACATTTAACTTTACCCCTAGGACATCCCTTAACGGAAAATTGGGTCACCTCGCCTCATAGAGGAGCCCCTCTATTGATATTGGAGCCCCTATATCTCCCTTCATTTGAAATGTTGGGTAAGTCATTTCTAGGACATTTTAATTTTGAGAAATGGCTTCTTAAAAAGTTCAAAAAAAGAAAAGAAAAAAAGAGAGACAGAATTACTGCGTCAGTGCATCACCCGTTGAGTAATGAGAGAAATTTTTTTCATCAGTCCTAAAAAGTAATTCTCAGCTGACAATATAAATGGGTTATGTGCCCAGCACAGGCCATAGAATCTTTTCGATTATTGTATTTGTTCTTAAACACACCTATGTTCCAGGAATTTATACGAGGACCCCTATATTTTCACTGTACAGACGACTCAAATGCTAACAACGTAAGCGTAGATATTCTCAGATTTCCAGTGTCATAGATTCGGGATTCAGATATAACTTTCGAAGAGAGATGTTTTTACATAGTCAAGTAGTTAACCCATGTTTATAATCTCAAGTCTCAACTGCAATGATAATACAATACTCTATTTTAGAGAAAAAAGAAAGAATCATGACATCAAAATAAAAAACTTGAGCAATTTTTACCTTGCATAAAAGTAGGGTACGGCAGTAATAATCTAAAAGTAAAAACAAGTATAAATTATGAAATTCATCTCACCTGAAATTCCAATGTCATAACCAAATATTAAACCACAAGAAGCAGCAATAATACAAGTGAGAATCATGGATGCCGTTAACTTTCCGCTGGCCTTCATCCTAGTGTTACTGCTAATGCCATTTCCTTCACCACTCATCACTCTCTGAGGAAGAAATTCAGACACGATTATGACCCATGAAACTAGAAGAAACCTTTTGTATGCAAAAAATAGTTTGGTTTCATTGCATGATTTATGGGTAGGTAGAGATAATGGAATCATTCATGAAAGAACCAATGAGATAAGAACCGGATCTGATAAATGATGCTTAAAAATAAGATGCAGTCAATGTAGTCTAAAAATCAGTCAATTATAATACATATTTGATCATGATGTGATGGAACGACTCGATCAAACCTTTTAGATGGTTGTACAGTCTGACAACCACTGGGGTATTGTGGAGTTGTAACTATTCCACTTATGGTCACATGCAAAAACAAAAGTAAAAGGTAAATGAGTATTTTAAGAGATCTCCCATCTTCTTTGCAAGTTCCGCAAACCCCTTTGGATCTTGTGAAACAGATAAATTGGTTAGTACTGTACTGCCGTGCAGGGGCCATATCATTAGCTACACCGTACACATAAAAAGACTGATCAATACATGTACAATACAGCAATATAGGCGCCACAAGCATTACGAGGTACTCACATAATCCTAATTAGCACATATATGTGCTAATATCTAACCTAATTACAACTTTGATGATCGAAATAGAAACAATTGACCATATATGATTGATCATATACATATATAAATGTTTATTTCCCTAAGATCGTATAGGCTTCTTCCAGAACCAATGTTGGCTCCAAATAGTTTGCATAGATTCTAGTGTAACTCCTTTAGTTTCAGGCAAGAGGCAAACAACAAAAGTAGTTACGATGATGATCCAACTAGCGTAAAACAAGTGGTGTATTTGAATTGACAAAGCTGTGACGACAATGTTTGAGAGAAAATGAATGTAACTGAGAAGTGAACAGCAATTGGTACATTTCGTCCAATTGGTCAGATTTTCGTGGGGCATACTTCAGTTGGTAGACATTATAAACTAACACGCTAGGGATCCATTGAAATAGCATCACTGCAGCCGATATATTTGTCAATTTTAAAGCCGTTTCAATAAATGCATGTGTAATAGACCCCATCTATCAGATGACAACATTTCATTCTGATAAAATGAAAAATGAGTTGCAAAAATTACATTTTACAGGACTAACCAGTTCACGGCAAAATAGGAATCACACAGTGGTGTCATTATGTCATCTATGAATCCGTTGAAGTAGATGAGCATCAGATAAATCTATCATTTGAGGAACCGTTTCAGTTTTAAAATGCATGTGTAATAGACCCAATCTCCCAGAAAACATTTAATTTTCATGTAATTAAAAGTGAGCAGTGAGGATGATACTTTATGAGACATACCAGTTCACAGAGAAAGATGAACTGAAGTGTGATTCCCCAACCCAGTTCTATAGCCAGAGTCTGCAGTCCATCTAACTGATGTTAACCAAGTTTAACAAAATTAATGTTCTTTTACCCTGCTAAACAGTAGACTGCCTTTTTAGAGAAGATCTAGCAGACATTGTATGCAGGATGGGTACGACCACAGCCTCAGCTGGACAAATTAATGTTCCTTCAGGAGATCGCAAATTATCTCTTGAAGATTGCTTCTCATCACCCTTTACAGCTTTCGGTTTCATGTCGATCAACACCTCGACATAAAAACTTTGCCTCCTCAGCTGGCACCCAGAAGTTTGAGCAGCATTAAGAGGTACACCGAGAACCCAAACTTCAAACCCTTGTTCTTGCTGGAACTGTTAAACCATGTGAAAAGGAGATGAAGAGATGGGTTAAACATATAACAAGCCTCAGCTTTTAAACTCTTCTTTGATGGTAAGTAGGAAATTCTTTTGATGGCGTGTCTCAGTAAAGATAAGAGATTTCATGGAATGGCTCCTCCCATAATAACTATCTAAAGACAGAGAATAATTGTGAAGCTAATCGAAAAATAGCTTTATAACTTAAGGACACTTGCTGCACAAGATCACTAGGACAGCACCCCTTAACTCCACCTCCCGTTCCAGGAGGGGCAACCGTCAAAAATGCAATTGCTAACATATGATCATACTTGCAGAGAGAATCATTGTACACTATGTTGGAATCTTGCAACAATGAACAACAACGTTAGATGTATCAGAATAATATATATAAAAAACTGAATTGAAAAACAACTCTCCACGGACAACTACGAGGGCAGATCACAAGTTCAACAAGTTGTCCTTAACACATTAGTTCGCGGGTATACTCGAGAAGAGCACTGCTAAACCCCAACGTGCGAAGATGTGTCCAGGATAAGACTGCCCGA
>JAJJMC010005941.1:3747878-3764146 GCA_023531435.1 Papaver californicum
AGTGAGCATCCAAGACCAAAACCATTTAGTTTAAAACTCATTTTCTCCAACAATCCATCACATGAATGAAATCTCGATAAAAACGAAAAAATCAGAATGCGGAAAATATCATATAGGCAAAGGTATCCATGAGGTCTTGAACCTTTACTTAGTGAGAAGTTACCGAAACTACTTGCTAGAGACATTGAACGCGATGTCTTGAACTGCTAGCGTTTGATGCAATTTACGATAACAGACACGCATGATATCCTCATGGCGTTGCTAAGTTCGTGCCGTTGTGTCCATTTTGGCCCTGGACGTATCCGGTTTCTCAGAATGCTCTATAGAATTTGCTCAAATTCTTATAGGAAGCGGCCCACTTCCTCATTCAGATAGGTGAGTTCTATCAAGAGTGTTTACTGCTACACCCCACTTCAATCTTAAATTGAAACTATATAACTCATTAAGACTTAGTAAAAAGTCATCCTCACATGCAGTCACACTATCACGTCTACACCATAGGGAAGGGACAAAGAATGAAATTCTCTGATAGTTTTTCCTTTAACCCATCGCAAGTCCCATTCATTCATGAAATATGGCTTCCTCCATTTTCTCAGTGGTTGGGTTTAGCTCATCATGCTCAAAACACTCTCAAAAGATTGGTACATGGGTCAAAAGTGCTTGAGAAGAAAAAAAGGAGCTAAAAATAATAAAACAGGAAATCTGTAATGTTTTCTCGGCGTTACAGATTAACTGTTACAGTTCAAGTTCAAGATAAACGTTACAGACTGAAGATAAATGTTGCAAAGTGGATAAAGGAACCGTGATAGAGTGGTTGAAGAAACCGTCGCCTTATTTTATTTTCTTCTTGTTCTTCAACAGCAGCAACAAAGAACTTTCCTGGATTGATTTTTCTTCGCTCTGTTGTCCTTTTGAGCTCGACCCAACCTCCCTAACCTGTTTTGTGACTTAAACAACCCTTTTTATACCCAACAGGATAAAGAAATCTCTAAGATAAATCTTCCCTGTATTTTCCTGCCGAGCTCCCCCCCTTTCTGTCTTCAATTTGTTTGATATTTATAGGTCTAAGAAAACCTAGTAACTCCTCCTTAATCGATAAGGACCCAAAATCTATCCAAACCCAACTATAACTTGTCCCAAACTTCATAAAAATAAGTTTCCGGCTAAAACAAGGATTTCAGCTATTTTTCTCGCCAGCAAACACTCCATACGACGTGTTTTGATTTGTCTTGCTTGTTTCTCCAATTTAGTAACTCAAAAACACCTTCAAATCCCTTAAAACTCCTTCTCCAATATCTCATACTCTGTTTCTTGATGTGATCTGGAATTACCCAATATAATAACCGCAATCGCACGGCGTCTAACTGATAGACAACGGCAAGTACGGGTCGAACCCACAGAGAGCGGGGAAATACTGTAATTAATATCTCTAATCAACTAATCAAGATAATAATTTTGGATTTTTATACTAATATATAAAATAATAGAATAAACTAAACTAATAAAATAAATCTAACAGGAGAGTCGGTAACCAGGGTTTTTCAGTATCCACCACTATTTCTATTTAATTACTGAAATGAAACATAATTCATGAATATTTATTTATTGTTCGTTCTATCGACATCACATATTATATATATTAGAGTCGCAAATATTATTGGGACGCCCTAAGCATGGTGCATCAAAAGCCCTTGTCTGAAGCATACACCATCTAATTGCGTTAGTGAGAAAATAATACGAAGCTAATTATAGGTGCACAAATAATATCCGGCTCTAAAAAGCATACCCCATCTAAAGATTTAACCAAAGCATGGAATATCTAAAAAGTAGACAAACATATTTATTATCCTATTGATTCTGCGCATGAGTTACTGTATTGTACAGAACCGGTGAAACGACAACTAATTTAGATTTAAATCAATACACAAAATCATGGAATAAATCTATTCAAATCATAATGGTCTATTACTTAATAATTCAATTTAATTAGTCTTGTAACAAAAGTGGTTTCAACATAGAACCCTAGTTACAAATTAATTAGCTAGACATGGAGATGGATTTCTCAAAACCCATAAAAATAAATAGATAAAAGTAAGGTAGATTAAACCGTATCACTGTTGTCACCCAGAAATAAATGATCTTCCTTCCTTAATCTTTGTTCCCGTCTCTTCGAAAGTACCCAGCAGCAAAACCCAATCTGCCGAAATTCTCCCCTCCGAAAACTGTACAGAGCGTCTGTACTACAAAAAAAACAGAACCCATGTACACTTCCGCCGGATCCCTCTCTTCCGTATTCTCTAGCCTTTTATATTAGGTTTCATCAAGAAAACCTCTCTCTCCAATCTCTTCCCTAGGTTTTAGCCACTAGCCCCCACTTTCCTTTCACGCTAACCCAGAAAAACCTAAAGAAAACTAAAAGAAAACATAATGTTCCCCAAGACAAAATTCCACCGTACAACCTTTATATCAAATGTGTCCAAGCCATCACATGGGCTTGTTCCCACCTGTTCATCTTTTCTTTGTATTTTAACTGCCTTTCTTTCTTATTTTATGCCAACTCCCTGCAGCCAATGGCAAACACCCATTTTCCACACTTCTTAAGAAAACCCAACACCTAGCAGAAAGTCACTTTTTACTTTGTACGCCACTTTTACCTAACTGTCTCATTATAGCTCAACAGTAATCAGTCGTAGCCCTTCAACAGCCACACTTGTCAAACCACCCATTCTCACCGTACCTAGCCTTCAAACCAACATAGACTGCCCAACATTCTTCCATAGCCTGTCTCGCCTGTACAGTACTTCCCTATTTCAGCTAATTCTTTGACGTATTTTTCTTCTAGCATTCCAGACCATACTAATCACGTCCGTAGACTAGAAGCGGTGCATTTCATCACTATTTTAGCATCTTTAGCCATTTTTAATTAATAACTTCGAATTCACTGTGAACCACATATTGATAATAAAATAGAAAATTTAGTACAATAATAATAACTAGAAAATATAAACAAGATGGTAAAATTATATAAACTAAGTGCTTAACAAATACCCTCAAACCTATATTTTGCTAGTCCTCGAGAAAAACAATCTAAAAATAAAACAAAATCCTAACTCACTTTCGCAGGAATCGCGACTACATTTAGCATATGTAGTAAGCCTTTAAACCCCTAGGTGTCCCTAGTGGACGAGTTTTGTCTCGTGAGGGTTTACAAGAGGTTTACCCACAAAACCTGTACTCCAAATTTTAGCTACCTATGAACGATTAAGGATAGACAATAAACAAGCTATTTAGTTGGCATACTAAATTCTGCAACTATAAGAATCATTACCCTGTATGAATCCAATTACTGTACACGAGTTTGCACTCAGCGTACTAAAATTCATATAAAAATGCAACTCTACTCATATAATCATTGAACATTCATGTTGATCGAAATCATCAAATTCAAACACAGGGATAGATTAGAAGATGAATATAGAAATGATGAATGGTGCATATGTTGACTAAGGTGAAAGGTGTTACCCATATCTGTCTGAAGGTCGGTACCAGGATGAATCCTATTTTTATTATTATTTATATACATAATATTTTTTTTTTTTAGCTGAATACATGATAGTTCCCATGGATCCTGCATTCCACGCTTGCTTAGGCGACGGAGACAGGGGAAACACACACATATTGCTATCACAATATCAATTTTTTTTTATTTTTTTTAATACGAATTAAATATAAACTTGAACTCAACAATCTATTTCATCCTGGCGATGATAACAATTTGATATTGGGCCCCACCAAATCACTTAGAGAAACACAAAATTGTAAAAATAAAAATAGAAAGTGATATGGTTCTGATGATTCAGAGAAATGCTTGTTCAATGATTATCATGTTATTTCTAACACCTGAGTGCATTCAGAGATGAATAGACCATTTAGCTGGGCACACCAATTCCTATAGATAAGAGCTATGTATCCATCTACCTAGAATGGTTAGTGTCATCCTGAATCATTCACATTTTTCTAAATTTCGTTTTTTTTTTTATTGGCATCAATTTTCTGAAACTCTACCCCCAAGCCTAAATTTAACATTGTCCTCAATGTTTCAAACTGGCAACCTAGAATGGTCTGCAATAAATATAAATAAGAGAAACAAATATAAATTAAAGAGAAGGGATTGGAACGTCTCACCTGATTGACGCAAGAAAAATAATATTCTCTGTCACACACATCAAACGATGGTAATAACAAAGAACACTAAAAATAAAAATAAATAAAAATCCTAAGATGATGACTCCTTCTCTATTTGACTCGTTTTGTGTTTATTTTATTTGACGAGTCAAATAGAACTAAAAATCATAAAATAAAATAAACACAAAACGAGTCAAATAGAGAAGGAGTCATCATCTTAGGATTTTTGTTTATTTTATTTTCAGTGTTCTTTGTTATTACTATCATTTGATGTGTGTTACAAAGAATATTGATTTAGTTGCGTCAATCAGGTGAGACGTTCCAATCCCTTCTCTTTGATTTACATTTGTGTCTCCTATTTATATTTATTGCATACAATTTTAGATTGCACGGTTTGAAACATTAAGGACAACGTTAAATTTAGGTTTGGGGGTAGAGTTTCGGAAAATTGATGCGAGTAAGAAACTCCGAAATTTAGAAACTTGTGAATTATTCAGGATGACACTAACCATTCTAGGTAGATGGAAACATAACTCTTATCTATAAGATTTGGTGTGCCCGGCTAAATGGTCCATTCATATCTGAATGCACTCAGGTGTTAGAAATATCATGATAATCATTGAACAAGCATATCTCTGAATCATCATATCATATCACTTTCTATTTTTATTTTTGCAATTTTATGTTTCTCTAAGTGATTTGGTGGGCCCCTAGTATTGCCAAAAGGTCGTAGCTCAGATGTATTATAATTTTAATTTTTTTTATTGAAAAAAAAATATTGACACTTTGATAGCAATATGTGTGTGTTCTCCCTGTCTCCGTCGCCTAAGCAAGCGTGGAATGCAGGATCCATGGGAACTATCATGTAATTGATGGGTTTTTTGATAGTGGTAAGAAAAGTATCGTTCGCTCGAACTCGTGAAGATTGAATTTAGATTTAATAAATTAATTTTAAACTTAAAATATACACAAGATATGAAAATAATATTAACAAATACTGAGGTTATGGATTTCACCATTAACCCATTAAAGTGCTTCAAACTAATTAATATCCATGCAATTCTTACATTTAATATTCTAAAATATTACAATAAGTAGATTTTAAAAATAACAATTGTATAACAAAAGCATGGAACATCTAAAACCTAGGCCAAAGCATGTACCATCTAACGAAATCACAATTGCTTAACAAAAATCATTAAATCAACTATTAATCAAGGAAAATAATCATAAAAGAAATTGCAAAAAATAATTAAATTAGAAATATACCACTTTTATTGAAACAATGGCTTCCTCCGTCACCTAATCATATGGGGTTTAGCTCATCTTGCTCAAAACACCCTCAAAAGTTTGGTACATAGCTCAAAGTGTTTGAAAATAATGAAAAAGAGTGAAATAAATGAAAAAAAGTGAGTTTGCAATGTTTATAAACGTTACAGACTCGTTGTTACAGAGGGATAACTATTTCCTGAAGCTAAACGTTGCAGTTGAAGTTAAAGTTGCAAAGTTAAAAGCTTTAGCAACGGAGGCTTCCAACTTTTGGCCACGGAAGCTTCAACCCTATGGAAACGGAATCTTCATCTTCTTCATCATGATCACGAGCAGATTTTTCTGGATTTCTTTATTTTGATCTTTGGCCTCTCCAGACACCCTCAAAACTCTACAATCGGCTTCTTATTTATAGTACAACAACCATAATCTCCCAAATCTTTTTGAAATCAATTCTCTTTCAATCACAGGTCATAAATTATTCTCGGGATTATTTTTTTCCTTATTTCTTCCCGATTCTGTTTTACGCATTATTTTCTGAGCTTTGAGAATATCTTATTGTTGTTTCTACCTCAGACAAATATCTCCAATAATATCTCCCACAGAATCAAACCCGAGAGAAAATATTCTTCTTCCCGGCTTTTCACGAGAAACATTCAACCGAGTATATTTCATTGATTTTTCGAGTCTCCCTTGTTTTCTAAACTCTTGGTATTAATGGCAAGAGAACATCTTGTCTTAACAGTCTCAAATTAACCCAAAATCTCTCATTGAATTCTTCACAGATACGCAACTAAGAAGATCTCTCTTCCCGCCCAAATTTTGATTTTGAATATCAAATGGGTGCCTAACAAATGAGTGGGTGCCCTTATCAAGTCAGGGGTGCCTTTATCAATTTTGTGGGTGCCTTTAACACTTTTGTTAGAGGTGTTTTTAGCTCTTTTTAACCAATTTGCCCATGAATATTTATTCTTCCTACAAATACATAAAATAACACAATTAGTATACAATTGAACACTATCAATATAAAGAATTGAGACAAAACATACATAAAAATGTGTCTATCAAATACCCCCAAACTCATTATTTGCTATTCCTCGAGCAAATCTAATCTAGAAATAAAAATAAATCCTAACTCACTTTCGCAGGCATCGCGATTGCACTTAGCGTGTGCAATAAGCCTTTAAACCCCTAGGTGTCCCTAGTGGACGAGTTTTGTCTCGTGAGGGTTTACAAGAGGTGTACCCACAAAACCTTTACTCCAAATTCTAGCTACCAGTGAATGATTAAGGATATACACTAAACAAACTATTTAGTTGGCATACTAAATTTTTCGGCTATGGGAATCATTACCCTATATGAGTCCAATTGTTGTACACGAGTTTTCACTCAGCGTACTAAAATTCATACAAGAATTAAAAGCACTACTTAAATAGTCATTCAACCACAATACTCAGAATCTATCAAAGTACAATCACATGAAAATATTTAGAAGATGAATATAGACAAATTGAAGTTTGCACGTGTTGACTAAGGTGAACGGTGTTTCCCATATCTGTCTGAAGGTCACTGCCAGGATGAACCCTGATGGATTGAGATGCGCTCCCATTGGTCTTAATCATTATACTAATATCGACTCAACTGGTATATACAAGGGCCCCAACGGTCGATTTATTGAAAATAAAATAATTATCTTTATACTGACAACATGATTAGATCTTTTGAATCTAAGCGCATGGTGCTTTTCAGCAGATTACATGATAGTTCCCATGGATCCTGCATTCCACGCTTGCTTAGGCGACGGAGACAGGGAGAACACACACATATTGCTATCAAAGTGTCAATACTCGATTTTTTTTAAAAAAAGAAATAAATAATACAATAATGGGGCTTGATCTCTAACACTCTACTTCATCCTGGCGGTGATAACAATTCGATATCGGTGCCCCACCAAATCACTTAGAGAAACACAAAAATTGCAAAAACAAAAACAGAAGGTGATATGGTTGACAACTATCATGTTATTTCTAACATCTAAGCTAGGCATCCTTTTGTGAATAGACCATTTAGCTGGGCACACCGATTCGTATAGAAAAAGAGCTAAGTTTCCATCTACCTAGAATGCTTAGTGTCATCCTGAATTGTTCACAAGTTTCAAGACTTTGGAGTTTCATGCTTCACTAAAAGTTTCTCCCTTACCCCAAAACTTAAATCTAATATTGTCCTCAATGTTCTAAAGATGAATGATTAAATATATGAACAAGGAGAAACTATTACCAATCGAAGGAAATGAGTTAAGAAAAGATATTACCGTGTCGCATGAGCATGGGTTACCTCCCAAGAAGTTCTAAGTTTAAAGTCTTCATCCAGACTAAGAAAGAATTAGTCACCTCATAAAATCATAGAGCAATAGTCGGAACAACTGTGGGTCTTCTGAATAAAACAATATTATCCAAAACAGAAGGAAACTGCAACAGACCCAAAAAGTGTATAAACAGAGTACAACCTTATCCCTATTTAGTGTATTGTTTAAGACAACTACATCTAATTGAGGTTCAGGTTCGGGCTCTATGAAAGGGTCTAGATAAATGTCTTTAAGCTGAATTTCCCCATAGGTAGGATCCGAGGGATCAGGTTGTAGAGTCTGGAAAAACTCAAATAATAAACTTAAGGCACATAATAATAACCTGAATAATTGTGGATCCTCAAAGTCAATCATATTTGACTCACACAGTTGACTACACTTAAAATGGTAGTCATTCTTAAGTAAATGTGTTGATTCTAATCTCCTAAAGTAATTAGGCTTAGTCTCAAAACTTAATAACTGACACACTTGAAATTCAAACGTTCCCACATATGGAAGAAAATGTTTTGGTGGGAAAACAAATTCAATCTTGGTATTATTTCCTAGGTAAACCACATCAACCAGAGGATGGGTTTCTAACAACTGAAATTCTTTCTAGACATCAACAGGCTTAGGGAATCTAGTTTGAAGATGATCTTGAAAACTGGTAGAGGTATCAATTAGTTCATGCACAGTATCAGGAACAGGCAAGTCCTCTGGGTATTTCGATACAAAGTGATCCAAAAAAACTTGAGAAGCACACAATTCTAACCCTAAATTAGGTAACTTTTGGAAGTCTAGGGGTCTAGAAACAACCTCTAAGTTGGGTGAATGATCTTGTGAGATACATTCATCTATGGAATTAGGAAAATCATCTAAACAATCATCCACAGGGTCATCTATATATTCGATGTGGAACGGAGAGTCACTACAAGACTGATCATCATTCTCAGCATATAATCTCTGACATGCCAGAACTCTCAATCTTTGTTCCAAACTAGGCGGTGTGTGTTTATAATACTTCTCATATATCATTAGAGGTGATTCTTATACAAAGGTATTTGGATCACTAGCTTCCAACTTCTTGAGGGCATCCCTCCAAGACAAAAGAATCATCGGTACCCCCAAACTTAGAGTGGACATTACTCTCAGATGGACTAAAAACTGTTTGTTGGATTCTAGGGTCCTTAAGGTCAGAACTACACTCAACTTCCTCTATCGTATTAAAATTCTCTAAGAGTCTATCATCTTCTAAAATAGTAGTATCTCTAGTCAAATCCTCTTCTTTTGAATAGGTGAATAATCATTAAAATTATTTGGATTTGAAATAGAAATAACGGTATCACCATGAAGCACAATTGGAGTGACAATTTCTTGATCACTCTTCATGTACATTTCAAGTTCTTCACCAATATTATCCTCATCATAATATGAAGATGTTTGAACCTCGTCTAAATAAGTAGTGTTAGCAATTCTATCCTCGTCCTCTTGACTAGGTGAATAATTATATAGGGTATCACTATATTGGAAATTAAGATCATTTTGAGCAATATTATTCTTTGCAGAAATCTCATTCATACTTAACATGAACCTATTTCTATTCTCAGTTATCTCCTTTATGATTCTTCTTGTATCCTCAGTCAACTCCTTTGTATTCTCACTCAACTCCTTGACGGAATTCACTATAGAAACAACTAGATCATAAGGGTTGCTAGGTCGTAACTGATCGTGTGATTCTTCTAGAGGAGGAGTTGGACTACTAATTGTTCCCCCCATACTTAATGTGAACCTTCTTGTATCCTCATACAACTCCTTGACGGAATTCTTTAGAGAAACAACTAGATCATAAAGATTTCTAGATCCTAACTGCTCGTGTGATTCTTCTAGAGGCATGATAGGTTCACTATAAGTACTAGATTGCTCGTTTTCCCGTTCATATGGCTGGTGCGCGTACAAATAGTAATTGGGGCCTCCATGGTATGAACCATAACCTTCAGAAGGTTGGTAGTGCTCCCAAGTACTATCCACACTATGATCATAGTAAGGGTAATGCCCGTTTTGAGACTCAGTCGGATATTTATTGTAATACCAGCTTGACATTTTCTAACAAAAATTTCCTAATATATTTACAGAAAATCTAAGAAAATAAATCCTAACATGAAGGGGTTCTAAACATACACAAACAAGACCGACTCAACCAAATCAATCCTACTGAATCTATCAAACAAAAAGCATGATGGTTCCACTTAGATTGTTTCTAGACCAGCTTCTATTCTTCCAAAAGGCAACTAGTTACAGTTTTAGCGAATCTCTCAGAACGATCCGAATTAGATTAAGTCGAAGAGAAACAGGATAAGCTCTAAGGAGCTTTGATAACCCTGCCTCCTTGGCAACGTTTCCTTGGGTTACAAGGCGGCTCGAATCTACTTAAAATAATCTTCCTGAACTTTGAGTTAGGCTAATAAAGTAACCAATAAAGTCCTTTTGAACGAGTTTCTTATAAGCTCGTTACCCTATCGGTTTCTTTCCAGTCAAATATTAAGGCTTAAGTTCGCGTTAGGTAACGTGTTCCTAAAGCGTGCAAGAAGGAAACAGTGATGAAATCCGAGTCCTTATCTTATATGGCAGTTCTTCCCCTTTACTAGAAAAGTAAATCCTTATTCATTCCTCAAGATATATGAATTACGAAGGAATACAGAAAACCCACTGACAGGGGATTCTTGGGTTGATCGAGTCTTACCTCCCGTTCCAGATGGGCGATGAACCGTTGAAGTCGACTCAGGCCACCGACTTCTATGTCAGTGTACGAACCCGAGGGGCAGAGACAATATCGTAATTGTCGTCCTTCCATGTGCAATTTATATTTAATTACCCTTCTGTATGGTTTAAAAATAATAAATTCCAAAAGTCCCAATAAAATAAAGTCCAAAGAAAAAGTCCTAAAATAAAAAAAAAATTACAAAAATTATAAAAGATTTCCTAATACAATTTTCTAAAATAAATAAAACCCTACAACTTAAATAAAATAAAAAAAATAAAAAATAAAATAAAATAAATTTGTCTTTTTTTTCCGTTCTTTTCGATTTATCTTTGACTCCAAGTCTTTAATCAATCAATATAATCTTTGGCTCCAATTTCTTTTTGATCCAAAACCTGAAATACAAAGAAAGATACCCAAAAAAGTAAAATAGAACAAATAAAAATAAAAATCTAATTAAACTAACTAACCTAAAAAAAAAATAAGAAAAAATAATTAAAAACAAGTCCCCGGCAGTGGCGCCAAAAACTTGATCGTTTCAGAACAGTGGTAAAAATAGTTCGTTCGCTGAGACTTGTGAAGATTTGTTTTAGACCTAATTTAAATTTAAACTAGAAAATACGTAAAAGATTTCAATAATATTGGGAAGAACTGGAACTCAGGATTCCACCAAAATCACTTTTGAATGATTCTTTAACAATTATAGCTCTTTTATTGACTTTGTTTCTTTTCAAAAAGTAGATTTCTAAAATATTAATTGTAAATCACAAGCATGGTGCATCAAAAGCTCTTAAGTCCCAGCATACACCACCAAACAAAATCACAACTAATTAAGAAAAATCATAAATCAAATAAAAATCATAAATCAAATAAAAATCAATGCAGAAGTCATTAAGAATCAAAAATATTTACCATTCATTCATGAAATATGGCTTCATCCATTGTCCCAGTGGTGGGGTTTAACTAGACATGGCTTTCTTAAAATCCATTAAAATTGATTAAGAAAATAATAATTTCTATCTGTGAGAAGTTGTCTTCAAAATTGTATCTAGGCTCCCCTTTATATGGGCTTTGGTAACCTCCTCATGATCCTTATCCGACCAGGAAACCAATCTCATTAAACTTTTCCACTTCCTTTTGATTCCTTATCCAACTAGGAGACTTAACCTCATCAAAAACCAACAAAAATCCTAATTTCACGTCAAAGGCGAGCCCAAAACGCTTCCTTATTTCTCTACCCGCGCAGGCCCAACAGATACCAAATCCAAGTTGGTTTCACGGTTTTGCTCATAACTTTTTTATACGAACTCGGAATGACCTTATTCTTTTTGTGTTGGATTCGTCTTTCAATTATCTACAGGATGGAGGGTAGAAATCCTGGATTTGAATGAGATACACTGGGTCTTTAGCAATTATTCCTTATAGAGCTCAATTTCACTTCTTTCAGAGATGTAACCTAATAAAACACATAAACTACAAAAGTAACTATAGCACATAGTAATTCACACAAAATATAGAAAATAAGTATAAGGAATGTTGCTTAAAATATGTAAATTATGCACTTATCAAGCGGCGTCAAAAACTTGATGGATATTTTAATTATACCATAAGAGCACGGCTGTCGATGAGACAGTATGCCAGCGTGGCTATCGATGAGACAGTATGCAAGCACGGTTCGTTCTACAGGATTTCAGAAATGCAATTTATAAACTGTAAGTAAATGATGTGCTAATGAAAAATTGATTTTGATGATTTAATTCTAGAATAAAAATACTAAAAATACTAAAAATGATTTACTAATGAAAGAAAACCTAGGATGTCGAGATTTCATCACTATTATGTGTACTAGATGTTTGCAACCATTCTCTATAATTTTCTCAAACTAATACTCAAGATGACTGTAGACTAATTAATTGCGCCTTGGAAAGTAAATCATTTTACTTTAATTATTTTTCTCAAAGGATTGATAATCATCTTCACTATAAAATACTATTTTGTAAAAAGAATATTTAAAGCGATTAATTTAAGCATCATAGGACACATGAAGAAATTATTATCATATTTAATCAAGAAATAGGACAGTGAGAAATTGTTAAAGAAAAAAGAGTATTTTTTATATTGCAGCAAAAATATTTCCAGTTAAGGCTCAAACGTAACAAAAACGTAACGAAGCTTATCTGAACTTGCCGGCAAGATAGAGAAGAAACAAAACATGGAATGATGATTGACTGTGAATTCAAATTTGGTTTGAGATGTTGCCATGAACTGAATGGTATATTATGTTTTAGTGAATGATGGATTGTTGTTTGAATATTGAAATCAAATGCAAGGAAGGAGTTTGATATTGATATTAACATCAATGGAGTCTGCAATCAAGGTTTAACACACGACGTCCCATTACACCAAATCAAAAATTCTCATCGAACCCGGTGCGTAGCACAGGTTACAAGCTAATTTTATTAATAGAAAAAAAATATATACCTGATATGTAACACGGGTATAAATCTAGTAATTTTGATAAGAAAATACTATATTTTAGGATAAGCTTATGACCATGTTTTGTCCTTGTGCATGGTGCCCAAGCCCATATAAAGGGGAGCCCAACTCAGAACTCTAGTGGGCTTATATTTTAACACCCATATAAACAAGTGATGTTATTGCTACTAGTTACTGTTAGAGTGCACAAATAGTTAATCCATCTTGCTTAAAAAAAAATAAAGTTAATCCATCTCAGAATTGAGTGATTGCAACAGTCTCCTGAACAAGTAAACGGATGCAGATTGGAATCCACATCCTAAAAAATGTGTGATCACTTAAGAAATGGTCCATTAATCAAATCATCATCGGAAAAAAACGATGGAATCACAGTTAACCATAACTCATTGGAAGTATCATTTAGTTTGGCACAAAATAACTTTATTGTTTAGCATTTTGGACCATCCAGATATAAGAGAGGCTAGAAAAAACACATAACCCTCTAATTCAGAGCATCTCTAATAGAGGATGAAAATATTATTTTTTTATGACACACAGGATTTTAGACCCTCGTTTAGCATGAATTCATCTCCATTAGTTAGGTCCAACAAACTAAAAGAAATGATATACTAAATATAAATGTGTTAAAAAAAGTCTTAATTACACCTTCGGATTCACCTCCATATTATATTTGTCAATAATCTTATCTTGTAATAATTATTTAAAGTAAATTAAACGGTTACTAGGTTTACTACGAATTAAGCCATATCACAAATTTGGTTTCTTGGAAATTCCATAATTTCTAGTCATAATATCATGCACAAATTTAAGAAATTTAGAAATACAACCACCCAAAGTACCAGCGAATGATTATTCGATTTCTCACGTTATTGTCATTTTCCATAAAAATACCCAGCATATGTGATATAATAAGTAACACGTCAGAGCCATTGTTGAGTATAAAATTTGACATCCCCTACAACTCAACCTAGATGACTTTAATTTGTTAATAAAATATAGTCCGTAATAATGAACATATGGAACAACTGTAACAATATTTTTGTGTTTGGAAAATTAAATTGTTGTACTACAAAAATAGATTATTATTATGTCTAACCACCAATATGGACGATATATTTCGCAGTGTCGTACTACGTGACACCTTCTATCTAATTGATGTAGTAACACGTTTTAAAGGGTTGGTATACTATGCTAATTTCTGTAAACGATAATAGTACACCTTTTATGTAATCTTTTTAATTTGTGATATGTTTTTTTTCTTGATAAGTTTTTTAAAGGTGTATTGGATTTGGAGTTATGAGGATAGTTAGATATCCTAAAAACGCCTAGGTATTCAATTAGGATTTATGTGGAATCAGTAAATATCTATGGTATTCAATTAGGATTCTTTAAGATTCCACAAATATTTTAGGTGTTCAATTCACTTAAGATTTATTAGGATAATTGGGGGCCATGATATAAAAGGATTTTTATGGATAACTGTTGGAAAAATATGTGTATTATTATCTTCTATCAATCTCAACTCAAACCATGAAAGTTTCATGGATTCTTTTGGATAGTTTATATGCTGGATATTTTTTTATCAAGATATATCATCATTTTCCATTGAAAAATAAAATTCTCTCCCATGATTATAAGATGATGTTGGTCATGAGTTTCGAGTTTCTTTTTTAAAAATAACTTTCTCCTTCATTAACTTGCTCATTTCCTCCTCTAGAATTATCGTTTTCTAACATTCATCTCCATATGTTGTTTTTGCTAAATTACATCTTCAAACTTTGTCATTTGATCCTGAATATGAAAAATTTTACCAACCTCTTTTGCTTTTTATGTATTGTAACTTTTATTTTGAGAAACTAGTTGGTGTTTAAAAATCTATTTCAATCTATATAAATCTAAACTAGTCCAAATTAAGTCTATTATAATCCGAAATTATATATCTACAAGAATCCAGGATTCTTTTAAGAAACATTATAAATCCACTAGATTCAAGCAAAACTATAATATATTTTTATCTACAAAAATTCTGATCCAACACACCCCTGTTAATTGGTTTTAGAATTTTTTTACTTTAATGATTTAGAAGATAACCAATAAAGACAAAATTCTGATTAATAATCATAGTAGGTGTTGCGCAAAAGGACATATTGAAAATCCATCTCACCGTTCAACGTGAACAATACCGATCCTTAGTTTTTCCACAATTGATCAAAGGAGAATGACTCCTACCTTTTTTCACAAAACTTACTAATTTCCGCATATTAGAACGGTATCGATTACCCACCTTTTACATACAAACTATTAAAAAAAGAAGAAAAAAAACCAAACAAATCCGGGGGAAAACAACTGGTTCTCTCCTCTTTCTCTTCTCAGACCAGCACCAAGGGTCACCTCAAATCTGTGAGTATTGATGCAGAGATTTAAAACAAGAAATTGAAGTTGGGTTTGTTTCTGTAAACGAGAATAAGGGTTTCGGAAGAAAATAAAGAAGAAGGTGGTGATGCTGTGTCGCTGGTGGTGGTGGCAGCGAGATTCTTGGCCGGGAATTGGGTCGCTGATGGAATTAGGCAGAGTAGATTCAGTTCGTGGAGAGCTGAAGGGTTTTGTGGCAGATTTCAATGTTTGAATGAGAAATAAATAGCAGCAGCAAATATGGGTATTGACTGATTTGGTTGTTTGTGGGGTTTTTGATTTCATGGAAGTGCTGATACAGAGAAGATGGAGGAGAAGGTTGATTGTGGTCTGAAACTGGGTTCACAGTGATTTGATTTTACAACAGGCCATGGGAGAATCAGTTGAGGATTTCATGTGGACTTGAAATTGGGTTTGAATTGAACAGAAAGAAGAACTTGAAGCTATTGAAATGGGTTTGCGGTTGAACTGATATGAATGCTTGGAATGAATGGTTTGTTTGTGATTGATTACATTTAGTTATTCTGATTATGGATTACAGATTGTTCTGTAGTTACCATGCTGGCAAATAAGCGCTGGGTAATTTTCTTCATCAATAAGTCACTGAACCGGTGCCTATGCCAAGTCCTACCGCGGCTAACCACGAAGAATTAGGACATGAATTCGAAGCTGTTATAGACTGGTGGCGTTGTATATGGACTGATGAATGGGCCTGAGTAACTGCTAAAGGTGGTAGTGTACTGCAGTAGCTGCGAACAGGTGGTCTGGAGAGGATGCCGTGAAGCTGATGGTGTTGCGACTGCA
>JAJJMC010005941.1:3769146-3795157 GCA_023531435.1 Papaver californicum
ATATCCAAATAGCAAGAAGGCGTGATCCTTGGGTTACCAAGTGATGGAGAGGAATTGCTATTTGGATATAAAGACTCCTGGGCCAAGTTCATTTATTGCACCGAGGTAATAATTTGAATCTTTTCCTTAAGCTATTTAATTTTTATTCGTTGAAGTAATAACGATTTTTCTAATTATTTTGTAATCCGTTGTGTATAACAGGATCACACTCATGCGGTTCGTTTACTCCAACTACAACTGCACCAACTAAAATGCTTGAATGAAATTTAGATGGTGAACGTGAAAGGGTAAAGGAAATTATAGCCAACTTGGGGTTATCTACTGCTGTCGAAAATTCAATGGTAGAGCATGAAAAAGTAGCGATATCAGCCTTTCTAGAGAGATTTTTTGGGAAACTGATACCTTTTATCTTCCATTTGGCGAGATAACGATTACTCCTGATGATGTTATGCAGATTATGAGTCTCTCTAATCAGGAAAAAGCTGTTAAGGAAAATTACGTGAAGAGTCTTAACTTTCCTTACAAGACCAGGAAGTTCAACATGGTTGACTTGAGAAATAAGTTCAGCGGCACCAAGGAGAAAGAAGAGAATGAAGAGTTGAGTCAGGAAGAAGTGGACGCGGCAGCCACGGTATATCTTCTATATCTGTTGGGATTAGTCATTTTCCCCAACAGTAGCGGAAACAGGGTCGATGCCAACTTCTTACAGCTCTTGCATTCTCTTAACAAAGTCTGTGATTATGCATAGGGTACCGCTTGCCTCGTGTACTTGATGGAGGAGTTGAGAAAGTCTTCGAGGAAACTAACTAGCCATATTTCTGGGATTGTGAGCCTACTACAGGTAATATATTAACTTTTATTGATGCTTTGATTTTTATGTTTTGTTTTGATTTTTTAAGGATCAATGTTCTTATATTTATTTTGCTATTTATGTAGACATGGATCTATGACCACTTCCCAACATTGAACTTGGCTGTTGAAAATGAAGGATGGGAAAGAGGTACACCGAGAGGAACAAAATACCTCTTTAAGAAGAACCGTTCTAGGAGTAAGGAAAGAGTTGATTTCCGTGAGGAAGCAGATAGACTCAATGAATCCCATAGATGTATGTTTTAATCCATACAAGAAAGACAACGTTGAAGGATATATTGCTTACAGGTCTGAGATGTCATTGTACTTTGAACCGTTGTGGCACCCCACAGGATATATCATGTACAATGGATCAAGGGTGATGCGACAACACGATTATGTACAAGACGAACTAAAGCATCACATTCATCACCAGTTTATCGTGGGTAAAGACGTGTCCGAGTCTATTAACGACTCTCTCAAGGTAAGTCACACTTATAAGCCATCATTTCAGCATTGGAACGAAAAGCATACATTAATGCTCAACATTGGAGACCTTTTACCCGAGGTGATGAAGTATCTTCGGGGTATATGGAATGATACCAGAAAGTTTCTCATCTTCGTGTGATCCGAGAAGATAAAGGAAAGGGTAAAACTTCTGATTATACTTGTATCATCAAAGACGAACCATCCGGTTATGAAAGATTGGTACGTATTTTTTGTTTTCTCTTGATTTAAATATTATGTCTTAGTGTTGCAAGTATTCATTGTTTGATTTTGTGGTATGAAAACAGAAAAATCAGTTTGTGTTTTTGGGCAAGAAGATGGCCGCATGTATCAAGTCAAGAGTGCCTTCGTCAATTAAGAAGCAAATGGAGCACATAGACCTAGTTGATAATATTGACAATGAAGCTTATGCCATTCAATTTGGGGAAGAACAAGTTCACAAGCCAAAGTTGAAGCCAACATCAAAGGCCAAAAGAGATCGGGGTTCCTCAAGCGCTGCAAATGATGAGAATGTTGTTGATCCCTAAGGTGGTGAAGATGACGGTGGCAATGCTGGTCGTGATCGTGGTAAGCGAGGTCGAGGATAGTTGTTTAATCCTTTATGATTCTATGCTTTTGGTACATTTTGTTTTGAAAGGTTGTTTGAGATTTTAAGTTCGTACATTATGTTTATGACTCATGAAATGGTTATCTTTAGAATATATGAATGGGTGTTCTTTATAGATTATGAATGGTTTCATGTTATCATTTTAGATTTTTCTTATAATCGGTAAATATATTGTATCATTTTCTACCGATTAACAATGATCGGTAGAAAAGTTAAATTTTTATCTATCGATTATACCATTGAAATTTGATGGAGGAGTTGTATTATTTTTTGGATTTTAATCGGTATTATGTATGTATCATTTTCTACCGATTATATATAATCGGTAGTTCTTTTTTTTCCTTCAATCTACCGATTAATCCATTGAAAAAGATTTGGATTTTCTGGTGGTTTTTAGTTTTTAATCGGTAGTAAGTAATCTTCATTTTGTACCGATTGAAGGGAATCGGTAGCAAAGTTGTTTATTTGTGTACCGATTAAAACATTGAAACTTACTTGGGTTTCTGTGGGTTTTTGCTTTTACTCGGTAGATAAGTACACAACTTATCGACCGATTATACCATTGAGACAGACTTTTGGTTTTATGAACTTCTTTATCACAATCGGTAGACATTATGCATCATTTGCTACCGGTTTCACTTAATCGGTAGACATTGTAAACCCGTGACTACCGATTACACTTAACTTTCATATTTTTGAACCATATTATTTTTACACTCCTGTTACACTTTTCCCTAACGAATATTTTTAAAAAGAAAGAGACTTTAGGACTCTAATCTATAAAAATAGGGTGTCTTGATTTTCATACATACACCACCATTAAGTTTTACTTCTCCAATATCAAAGTAATAATCTTCAAAAGTGGTATGGTTGACCCTTACATTGTTAGTACTGCAGAGTACACTGTAGAAGAAGATTTATATATATGTAGGTGATATGTGCAATTCTATCCGAGACGAGGAGAAGAACGATTTTAAAATGGTGTAATAAGTATGAGTTATTTAGAGATAATTCACGAACAATTCTGCGTTGACACCGATAACCCCAATAACCGTAATAGAGATGATCTTTTTTGTTGATTTAATCGCATAAGCAAAGAAGTCGATTCATTTGTGAATTTAGCATATATTTTCGATTGATATCGTTTAAGGGCTGAAACTAATGATGAAGTTATAACGAGATCTCTTGAGGAATGGAGACGATAGAAACGATCAAATCACCGTTACGAAGCTCACTTCAACATCCTTAAGGTGATGTATAGATTCAACCCCTTTAAGGTTCGTCGACGCCACTTAATCATGGAATAATGGCCATAGATGTACAATCGGTAGTCATATTATTCTATTATCTACTGATTAAATTCCTTGTAGTAAGTTTTTAAAAATACTAGTCGTTAAGTCTCTCTATGTGGGGGAAACGGGTTGTTGTGTTTGAGTAATAGTTGTAACCGGTAGTTATAGTATGTTATTATCTACCGATTATTGTTTACTTTTATGACTATTGATAGTTGAGGAAGTTGTGCAATTATTTAGAATGAAAGTACAATCAACGACTAGTTTTTGAAATTATCCTCTAAATACACCGGTTTTCTCAACCAAATACCACACCTAGTTTCATACACTCTACAAAGTTCATTTAATCATCTCCTCTTTGTAACTCACTTCATACCTCTACTTACAAGCATGACAACATTTTACTCAGCTGAAGATTTGGCTATAACCAAAACATGGTATAACGAAAACCCTACGTGAAGATGTCATAGTTGGAAGGGTTGCACCCGAAACCTTTTGGGGGAGGATCTACAACAAATATGTGTAAGATTATGGAAATCCAGAGCAAAGATCTCTTGAACAAATTCACGATAGGTACCAACTTATCCGAATAGGGATAACTGATTATATAGTTATATAACAACGGATCTTTAACCACACTCATTTAGGATTGTCGATCCAACAATTTGTAAGTATCTTTTACATAAGCTAAGTTCTAAGATCTTCCGATAATAACATAATAAACTTGATGTATTATTTTCTTTTTGTTCTATGCTTGTGTAGGAGGATCTCGCAAAAACGCACTACTATCAGGAAAAAGGATAAGAATTCACATTTGTTGAAACCTATGAATTCATTAAGTCCAAAGTGTAATCGGAAGTAATTGTTTAACTTCATCTACCGATTCTGAGAAAATTTTAAATATATTCTCAGAGTTTTGTTGTAATCAGAAGGAACAATTTAACTTTATCTACCGATTCTGGGAAATTTTTAAATATTTTTAAATATTTTGTCATAGTTTGGTTGTAATCGGAAGAATTTTTTTAACTTTATCTACCGATTCTGAGAAATTTTTAAATATATTTTCAAAGTTTAGTTGTAATCGGAAGTAAATGTTTATCTTAATATACTAATTCTGAGAATTTTACTTGTTTTTTGTCAGAAAGTAATATCATCGGTAGATAAAACCTATCTAAATACTACCGATTATACTGGGTTCATTTTACTCAACCTTCTGGAGGAAATACAATTATAATCGATAGATAATGTAAACCCTTGCCTACCGATTATAATTGCAGGACTAAATTCTAGATTTTCAAAATTTGGACTAATTTATTTTTTGGGTCTGCTATGACAATCGGTAGATAATGGATTCGCTTCAACTACCGATTGTGGTAGTAGAAAAATTCTACATTTTCAAAATTTGGACAAATTTATTTTTTGGGCTGCTAGGACAATCTATAGGTTAATTATTTGCCTAAACTACCGATCGTGATAGTACACAAATTCAACATTTTAACATTTTCGAAATCTTGGAGAAACATTTTTGGGGCTACTGATATAATCGGTAGATAAATAGGTTTACACTTACTACCGATTATGGAAGAACAGTAAAATCGGAGATTGGGAAGAATTTAATTCTGAATTGAAATGCATTATAATCGATAGTAATTGATCTTATCGAAACTTTCGGTTGTAATGATTTTCAGTGCAGAGTGTATAATACATTATCTACCGATTCTGGGACGTCGACGGTATAAAATCATCATCTAAGTCTTCTACATTTTCTAACATTATAATCTATAATCCATATTAACTAACTAATTAATCAATATTAACATTAATTAACTAATTAATCAACATCAACACTAATTAATTAAGGGTAGATTAACCATTACATAAAATAGGTGGATAAGGGATGGAAAAAAAATATTTTATAATGATACTATTTTGTCTTATGTTTAGCTCCAAAATAGTTCCAGTAAGGAGGAAGTCTGGGGTTCAATTTCCACCGTAAAAATTTGTATTACTATTAATGTACTTGGATAGTTGAGTTTAACGGAATGGATCTGACAATAGGACTAATCCACCTAGCTGGATTCGGATCCAACTTTTACGTATTAAAAAGAATATATATATATATATGGATGAGTAAATGGAACTTTTTATTTATTGAAATTTGGACAAGTTAGATATACAACCGTTTGTCAGAAGTTGATTGAAAAAAGAGAGAAAGAGAAGGAAAGACTTTGATATCCGCACGACTAAGGGCAACTGCAGCGGTTGGACTAGACCATCGAGTAAAGACCAAATCAGTTTGGTCTGAAAAAAAATTAAACACAACGGACAATCAACTTAATTTAGTATTACGCTATTTCAAAATAACGTTTATTTACAAACGCTCCTCTGTAACACAATTTGATCAGGCAACGTTGGAGTAAACCAACGTAGTGTTTTTGACGCTATAATAGCCCAACGTTTTGAATGTTAATTTAAAAACGGTAGTTTAATGTAGCGTTTTATATTTAACCACAAGTTATAGTAGTGTAGCGTTTAAGAGGAATGTGTAATAAAACGCTGGCTTGGTATTACGTTCTTGTAAGGAAATGAAGAAAACGCTTTTACAACCCAGCGTTAAGGAAAGATGTGATGTCCTACAACAACGTTTGGAATTGGGATAACCCAAAACGCTGGTTTGGTGCAGCGTTTTGGTTGTAAAACGCTGATTTAGTCCAGCGTTTAAAGAGTAAAATGCAGCCAAGCGTTAATCACTAAACGGTATCACAAACTAGCGCTTAACCAAAACGCTATTTGCAATAGCGTTTCCAGTAGAGGACGTTGGTCCACAATAACGTTTACAAAACGTTGTTCTGTAATTACGTTTCGCTAAACGTTGGTCTGCAGTACCGTTATTTCTTCGAAACGTTGTTCCTCATCAGCGTTCAAACCTAACGTTATTCTAAACCAGCGTCAGACTATATCTGTTTTACTCCGTTGACATCGACTAATAGTACTCTGGAACAGTGTTTTTCTCATACCAAATCCTATTTTTACTCGCCCACTGTTCTTCATTTGACCAGACCAAAGAGCATTTCTGGTCTTTGCTCTTTTGGTCTGATCGACCGCTGCTGCAGTTGCTCTAAATGGAACTTTTTATTTATCGAACAACTCAGACTGTAGTCTCAACTGTGTAGTCCGAACCAATACACCAGACGCAATACAACAATATCCATACCTTTTCCATGATAAACTATAACTAAAAACCTGAAACAAATCTAGGAATTTAAAATACAACTGCCTCTTTTTCTACTAAACATGCATCCTATACATGCATCCTATACTACATGTATACCTTTATGTACAGATCTGACTTACATAACGACTTGATTAACATAATATTGTGAAGAATTGAGGAATTAAAGGCCATCAAGGTAACCTCCAAAGGAACACCACTTGCTGAGAGGAACACCTCTTGCTGCTGAAATTGCATGGTTGAGTTTAGTTGCGTGGTGAACCACTTGCTTAATCCTCTGCAAAACCACAACATCTTTTAAATTGTTAGAATCTTTTCACAAGGGACCTTCTTTAATCATATAAATTTAAAAATCAGAAACAAATAAATCTATATGAGTATATGGGCATCTGAAATTCGGAAAGTCTGTAAAAATTTGCTTATAAGCTGAAATGGGTTATTAAACTGAAACCAATAAACATGGGCGTGAAGGGAATTTACAAACCTTGTCTTCTGCATAAATCTGGATTCTGTATTTTTGATCCTGCTGATGATGTTTTTGTTTTTTTCTGTTCCCTATAATGAAAATACAGATAGTAGCTGCAGTAATTCCTATAGAACAGAGAGCTCCAATTCCAGCTATTCTCCACTTCCAAATATGCAAACCACCACCACCACCATTACTTTCTTCTAAGTTTCTTTGATCTTTTTCCATATCTGAATCCAAATAATTCTTCACTGCCTCCTGATCATCAATTTTCTTATTTTCTATGATCTCTTCTTTATCCTCAAATTGAATTGATACTGATTCAACTGGTGGTGCCTTAATTCCCCTAGACACAGACTTTGGGGAGTCTAATTTCATGTCGACGAATTCGTTCTCCTTCATTTTCTTAAAGAAGACTTGTGAAACTGTATCTTGATCTTCTCCGACTAGTACCAATTTTGGAGTTTTGATCTCAACAATAGGAACTTTAATCATCTCTTTTACTACTATCTGTTCCTCCTCTGTTTTTTTCTTCTCCTTTTTTTGTTCCAGTTGAATAGTAACTGGGACAAGTTGATTATTCATATCCTTTTTGTCAACTGATTTTTTTGGTGATGGACATATGAAGTAATCATCAAAACCTGAATCAATTGTTAATAGCTTCTTACTATGATCATGGTGATGTAATTCGAAAAACCCATCATCAGAAAGGACCTCCCATTCATCTAAATCCATTTGGTTTGAATGTTTCTCCATGATGATCAGTAAGAAGAAGGAAATGAAAAGGGTGTTGAGAAGTAGTTCAGAATATGAACATGAAGTAGTAATCCGAGCTGAGAGTGCTAAATTTATCGAATTTCTAAAGATGACTATTATGGAGTTTTATATCCTGTGATTTTTGTTTCGGTGATATTTTTGTTTTCCTGGTATAAGACTAAGAGAGTAGAGCAGACACCCTTATTATGTCTTGTTGCTCATATCATAAGAGAGTGTAATGTACTAATAAAAGAGATTGAATGAATGAATGAAGAAAGAAAGATAGAAGTGGAGTATGAACTTATCCAATCAAAATAGTGACAAAAATATAATAAAGTCCAGTGTGATCCTGACCCACCAAGGAGATGAACTTCTGACCCTTTTTTTCTTTTGAGATTTATTTGTTTACTTTTACTGTTTTCTTCTTTGATATCTTTCTTCCGTTAATTCCTTAAATACTAACTCTTTTTTCTTCTTTTTTATCTTTTTCTTTTTAGGGCAACTGCAACCTATCGACTAAAAACTAAATTTAGTTTGCTTTTTTGGTTTAAAAATCACAACGGTGAGAGAGTAAATTTTACTCGCACGGCTAGCTAGGAGATCGTAAGAGTTTTGGGAGCCCCTGGGTATACGGCTAGCTAGGAGACCGTTTCTTCATACGGCTAGCTAGGAGACCGTGAAGAGATGAGTGTATATGTATGGCATATCTCCTAAGTGACCGTGCTTGTTGTTGGCATATCTCCTAAGTGACCGTGCTTGTTGTTGGCATATCTCTTAGGAGAGCGCCTGGTGGAGCGGCTAGCTAGGAGACCGTTTCTTCGTATGGCATATCTCCTAAGTGACCGTGCTTGTTGTTGGTGCTTGTTGTTGACATATCTCCTAAGTGACCGTGCTTGTTGTTGGCATATCTCCTAGTTGAGCGTATTAGCCATACGCTATCTTGGATGACTGTACGACTATACTTAAAATTGGAGAGAATTCAGTCGGATACTGTAGCAAATCTGGAGTAAAACTCAACTTTTCTCTCTCGTTGCAGCTGCAAACTGGCGAATAAAGAGTAAATTTACTCTTTACTCTACTCGTCCGTTGCAGTTGCTCTTGGATGACTTTCAGATTTTGTTTGCATAGTTGCAGATCTTCTTTGATTAATTCACTCTAGGTGTTGCTACGAATAAGAATGATTAGTACTAACGATTTTTTCCATTTTACAGTGAAGACTATACACAACATAAGATGAGTCATGAGAGTGACACCATTTTTGCTGATAAGGATTCTGAATTAATTGTATCCGGAACAAAATTCAAACCTTCTTTTGATACGATTTTCATGTGGGCTCCGCTTCACGTGGAATTTGTAGATGCAAAAATTTCAGTATAGAAACATTCACAAGTTGCAGGTTGGTCAATAATACATATCATACGTATTTCATACATTAGTTAATCTCATGTGTCAGTAAACATTTTTTCCTTCCGATTTATTTTTTAAGCAACTGATTTGTGATAGTGACTCTGATGAATATAAGAGAGAGGTGTTCGTGAGGAACATAAAAAAATAATATAACCTAAAGAGATTCTGTGAATCTAAAACTAAATAATGGGGAAAAGAAATGTCGGTTGCTTGTGTGGGATGCTAGGTATCATACAACGGTTGACTAGATTCAGGGAGAGGGTTTAAAGTTTGAAGGGAAAACTTGAAAGGGAAAGCCAAATTTGGGGGTAATCCGATGAAAAGTCCTTCAAGTTCATAATTCAAATACAAACTACTATGGCAAAATAGCAGTCTTCCACAAGTATTTTCGTACCAAAATTTCCTCCCTTGATTTAGATGTACAAGTACAACTCTACCTCTCCTGCTCCAGAGGAATTCGGTTATACACACAAAAAGTGTGCATATGTACTTGAGTTGTTTCTTACGTACGAATGCAAATGTATGCGACTTGTGCACTTTTTCTACACAAAAACACTTGAAATAAAGAAAAGATATATTACGTAGCAAACTTAAAATTATACCGACATACAATTTCGCACAAAGGGAAGTGATGTACTGATATACAACTCCTTGTAGAGGGAAGTGATGTTGTAACTACTAATTTTCCTATAGTTTATGTGGATTATACATACGGTGATTACTTCGAAATAAAATATATAATCGTAAAACTTAGAGTAATGCGTTTAAGCAAGTTAAATAGGATGTGTTACTCAGATGGTATGAATGAGCAAGTACAGTATGGAAACATAAACAAATATGAAGTAAAACAGAACAAATAACCAATTCACACACTTAACACAATGGATTTACGTGGTTCAGCTAGTACTTACATCCATGAGGTAATGGGTGTAAGGTTTTATTAAGTATTTGAGTATGGTTTACAAATGGGAATAGAAATGTTACAATTATAACAAAATGATTTAACTAAAATTAAGACTTTCTTCTCTCTCCTAGCTCTGAAAAATGTTCGACCCTTTTTCTTGAGATGAAGTCTGGTATTTATAGACTTTTCAGCACTTGCGGCACAATCCTGGAAACTTTTGCAGGTGCAATGTTGCGCTACTCAAGACAAAGTGAAGGAGATGAAGAAGATTCTTGTTGCATCTAAGTGCCACTTATGTAATGAAGACATGGAGTCACTGGAGCATATCTTATGGAGCTGTAGTTTTGCAAGAAAAGGGTGGGACTGGATTGCAGGCATCTTTAGCTTTGCCAGCTACCTCACGTAGCGCAACTGATTGATGTGTCCTTTTCAAGTACCCGTTACGATCCCACTAAGGATCTGATCTGCTAAGAAGCCTCCACCTGTCTCTGCTTCTATGAGCTAGCATTTAATGCTGAGTGGGGTCCAGCCACGTGTCTGACATATCTGACTCGAGCTACACCTAGGTGATGTCAGCAGATCGTTTGTAAATCTTTCACGTGTCTTCCTCGAGATGTGATAAAGTGAACCGGTTAGGGATTCAATACATCTTTTTTGATCATATGCTTCTAGTTCGCATCATAACTCATAGATCCAGATGGCGCCATGTGTTCAACAGAATATTTGTATTCACAGTTTTCCCCTTTTCTTTCTCATGCTATCAAGGTAGGATGAGAAGAAAATACCCACGCTTGCCACCATTTAGCACTTTTCCCACGATTCGCTTCATATATATTCTATCGTGCAATAATGACTCATGGGATTTAGGACTAATTGACTCTTGGATATCCCCTCCTCTGTAAAAGGAAGATCTAGGGAAGAGAATAAACATTTATACATTTTATTTTCTTCTTCTTCCCAGAGACTTTGGTTCCTCTTTAGCCTTTTCACATCCATTGATATGGCTTGTCTTCACTGCTCACCACCATTTGATCTTCCGGTCTTTTAACTCCACGATTGAAGCTGATCCTTCTCTGAAGTAAGTTATATACTCTCCTTTTCTGATTTGTTAATTATTTTTGAATGAAAAAACTAGGTTTTAGTTTTCTTCACTTTTTCTGATCATGATTTGATGCTGATGATGATGATGTTCCTTTAATTTTCCTTGCATGATCGGATTGCTTATATGGTATGTGTATCTAGTTGTTGTTTCTATGTTCATCATCATGCTTTTATGGTTGGCACGATTTTTGCCATTATCATGGCTATGAACTGTTCTTCAAGCTTTTTGATTTTATTTTCCTTTTTAATCCTTAATCCTGTAGTGATTAATTTGTTTCCATGTTTCTGTATTTTGACCGTGAAAGACACATTTTTTGTCTAAATTATTCTCAATTATTTGTATTGTTAGTGCTCAATTTATACTTATTGTGTTATTTTATCTGTTTGTATGTATTTTTGGGAAATAAATATTTTTGCAAAAATTGGTTGAAAAATGATAAAGGCACCGATAAAAATTGCTAAAGGAACCACCAAATTACTAAAGACACCCACCAAGTAGATTAAGGGCACCCTTCCTTTTGTTTTTAAATCCGAGATTGGCAGGAAAAACATCTCATACGCGTGAAAGTTTCTGAACCGAGTTTTTTGGGATTTAAAAGAGTTTCAACTATATTTGTATGAAGAAACTATCAAAAGAAGTTGAAACATGTCAATTATAGAGTTTAGTGCCGAGAAAACAGGTTGAGAAGTCGAGTTATGGCCGAAGAAGGAGTTATTTTTTTATTTGTATTTACACGAGATTGGGGTTGGTTTGGATTGTTTTTTTGGGACCTTATCGATTAATAGGGGTTGTTAGGGTTTACTGAACATATAAATAGAGAAGATAAGGAAGAAAAAGCTATTCAAAATTGATTGAAAAAAAATCAGAAGAAAAAAAAAAGTCTCTCGTGAAAGAAGAAGAAGAAGAAGAACAAACTATACTCCAAGTTTATCGCAGAAACCGTTACTTATTACCTTTTCTCTACTACAACCACGATCAGTCATATACCTTGCATTGGCTTTTAACCTTTCACCACCGTAGAAAATACATTTGAGACACTTATATCCGTATCAGATTACTGTGTCAATCTGTTTTCTTATTTTTTTTCTTATAAACACTTTGAGCTATGAAAAATTATTTTGAGAGAGTGTTTGATATGAGGAGCTAAACCCTATTGCTGAGGTGACAGAGGAAACCATTTTCCAATAATAAAGTGGTATATTTCTTATTTAATTAATTTTGCAAAAAAATTTATGATTTTTGTATTGATTTAAAATTGACTATATGATTTTTGCTAAATAATGTGATTTCGTTTGGTGGTTCATGCTTAGTATAGAGCTCTTGATGTTCCATGCTTCTGATTTACAACTATTATTTTAAAAATCTACTTATTGATAATATTTTAGAATCATATTGAATGTGTAAGTTGCATGATTATTGTTATTAATTGTGTCACTTAAAAATTGGTTAATGGTGGAATCCTTAGTCTCAATTTTCTTTATATTCTTGAACCAACTTTTAATTGGGTTTTCTATTTTAGTATTTAAATTAGGTCTAAAAAAAATCTTCACAAGTCCTAGCAAATGAACTATTTTTACCACTTTCCTGAAACGATCAGACCGTCAAAAAATGGTTTAATTGACCTTTTGACCATTAACATATGTTTCACGTGTTATATTGACAATGCTTAATTCATGATTTTAAATAGTTCCCTCTGCTTTCGCGGATAACATTAGATCTCCGCGATATTCACATCGTACAGATGATATTAAACGCACATCTCGTTCTAAGAGTAAATCCAGTTGTTACTCAGTAGATAAAGGCAGACGTAGGCCTCATCCAGACCAATCTCCTTCTCCGGAGGTTTACGCTAGCACCACACCTTCCCCGCACTGTGGCCATAGGGAGCCAGATAATGCGCTTGTTGAGGAATTGTCGTTTCCCCCACCTTCACAATTACCTCCTCCACCTTTAATTCCCGTAGACCGAGTCCAGACGGGTGCTGCTTACAACTATCGTGACTGCTCTATAGCTGAGATCAATCTTTTTTTCAATTAGAAGAGTTTGAGGTAGAGTTTTTTCAAGGTGATGTTGCTTTGTCGGAAGAGATGATTCGTCAATTTCCCTTTGATAATATGAAACTCATCATTACTGCTGGACAACTAGAAGCCGAACTAGTCCTTCCACTATACATTGAGAATGATCCTTTCTTTCTTGACGTACTTGCTAGCCGAAGCAGATGCATTAAGGATAAGAAGACTCAAGTCCGCCATTTATCTCCTCTGTTCAATTCTAAGGATTATACTCCCGAGAATTTTAATGCCACATACGTTGATTTCGTACAGAAGACCGATACTCTTCCCTGGAGTTAACATAAGCAAGATAAGGGAAGTTTATGACCGTGTTACTAGAACTTTATTGCCTATAAATAATGAGGATAAGCTACGTATTTATCATGTTTTCCGTTGGTATCGCACAGTCTTAAGGATAAGAGGATCTTGGTTTAGAGGATGGTCTGCTACCAATGTGACTCGTACCTCAATTTCTTGAAAATACGATGGCTATGTGCCATGACGCTTCAACATAATTGGATGCATGGATGTGAGTAAATCTTTTTTTTGCTTGGATTATGAGATGTCGTATATTTCTATAAGTTATCATTAGACACATGCTTGCGCAGAAGGAGGTTCCGGCGGAGTAATCTGATATTCTTGTAGCTATGCCACATATTTCTGATCAAAGGCGCAAACGAGGTTCTGAACCTACGATTGAAAAAGTAACTATTTGTTCTTTTCTACGTGTTTTATCGTAAAATTTAGTTGCTCCCAACGCTTATTTGCTCAAGCGCTTACTGGTGCAGAACTTGAAAAGACGCAAGGGGTCTTCTTGGCCTACTAACTCCTCTTCTAAGAGAGTTGAGAAGAGGTGGATAACACCGCTTTTAGCTCGCTGGGTCTAGTCCCTGATACTTCTAAAGGAAAAAGAAAGCAAAGATGTACTTATTGATAGTAAAGTGTCTAGTGACTTTTATGATGATGACAACGTTGATGGTGGTAATTTTGACCAAGGAGAGATTGGTCATAGGGAGAGTACTACTGAGAAAGATGTTGTTAACCCTGTTGAGGGGGGTACTGATACTGCAGTTGGCGCATCGGGTATTAGTGAGGGATTTACCAATCATTCTCAAGTTGCGCAATCTTTTCTTTCAAATGAAAATTTGGTTTCTCCCTCATCTGCTGCAGTATAGTTGAATAAAACAACAGGAAAAACATTGAATGAGCGTCGTAGCGCATCTAATGAGCCTGGTAATCTTTCTGGTCTTCAGTTCAAACTCAGCTTAGGGTCGTTTTCTTTTGATAAGGTATTTGCTTCTGCCATGGAACCAAGTTAAGCTGCGTCAAAGAGAACTTCACTGCCTCAACTTTCTCCCCCTAAAATGCAGTTGAAATAGAACAATTTTTCTCCTAATAACAGTGTTGAGAATGAGACTTGTTTAAATTCCCCAACATCTATAGTTGTTATGCGATTGGATTCCTCTGTGATGGCTACTTTTGTTGAGGTTGTGATTGACATAAATGTGCCTACTGGACCTTTTCAAGCAAATGTATCCGCTCTTCATCATGCTTCCGTAATTATGGCTGACGCAGTGAGTATCTTTGCATCTACACAACCTTGCGCTGATGCAGGTACTTAATCCAGGACTTTTCCTCACGCAGCTCATGACCAAGCTACTGTTCTTGTTAATTCTTTAGATGATAAAGGGAAAGCTCCCTTGGAACATTTGGAACATTTTTCCATGCCTCTGATGGTTTTATCATGGAGTGGATTTTGAATGAGGCCAATCTTCCCTTCCTCGGTTCTCTTATTTTGGGTCAAAATTTTGTTGCTAACACGACTTATTATCAACAAAGAACTAATTTTTTAAGAACCTCGGATTTGTATTTCAACCAACCCTGCTTCGATGCTTCCAAGTTTTATGCTCAAGTCCCTAACACTGATGTTAAGACCATGGAGTCTTTTATTGATGGCCATGCTAACTTCTTGCCCCAGTTCAAGCATTTCTTGGTATGTGTCTTTCTTACCTTACTCTTGTTTTTATCTTGTCTTGTTGCTAATTTTTTTGGGTTTATTTTTTCTTTCAGATAGCTCGGCAACAAGAATAGAGTTATCATCTGTTTAAGATGTATCACGTAAAGGCTGCCAAGTATGCCTTTTTCCTTATATAATCCCAAAGTATCGTGACTTAGTGAATATCTAGTTGGATGGGCTGAGGAAGCAAATTGAGGATCATGGGGAGATAAAAAAAACTTTAAAAGGCTCTACCTCAGCTGAGTGAGATCAGAAAGGCTTTGGTTTCCACTGAAGAAGTTCGGGATATCGCGCTGCGTGAGCGTGACCAAGCAGAGCAAGTGCGTTTAGCTGCTGTTGAAGCTCGTAAGGCTGCGGATTCAACTTAATTACACAGCTGAATGCTCTAAGGTTTCAGGTCCGTTGGAACTTTTGCCCCTCTCTTTCTAGCATCGCACCCACTCTTCTTCTGTTCTGATTCCTTGCTCAATCTTAGAAACCATTGAGTCTGAGGAGGTATTATGTCTCCGTAGAGACATTTTTTTCCCTAAGCGAGACCTTTGGCGTGCTCAAAAGGATAATAAAACTTTGCCCCTTGAATTGAATCAATCCATAGCCAAAGCAGAGTTGATGTCTTCTCGTGCCCGTGAACTTTTGGATAAAAGAAATGATTTTCGCACTAAGTGGATGCATGCACCAAGGACTATGAATCCATGATAAACTGAAAAGATGACACTATCTCCAATCAGAAAAGTGTCATTAGAGATTATGAGAAGCATATGGCTAATGTTTCCTCCCAGTCTACGCTTTGTTTTGATTTGAAAAAGTCTAAGATTGCGCTAGGAATGAACTCAGGAATGAACCTCATTAACCTTAGATGGACATCATTAACCTTAGCAATGAACTTTCCCATACTCGCAAGGGCTTAGATTAAGCCATAGGCGAAGTCACATCTAGGAAATCTGCTTATGTTGCTCTCAGTCACAAAATGGATACTCTTGAAGAAAGCTTTGATTGTCTTTCTTCCGAAAACTCAACTTTGCGCTAAGAAAAAAGGGAGCTTGAGTTTGAGCATGGACACTTATCTGAGGACTTTGGTTATATCGATGCTGAGAGGGAAGAACTAACTCATGCCTTAGAGAAATCTCTATCTTATGCGTGAGGTAGCTTGTGTTGATTGTTATGTGCGTTTGATATTTTCTTGTCTTAATGCTTGATAAACGTTTTAATCCTCGTTTTTGTTTTTGCGCAGAGCTGGAAGGACGCATGGAAGGATTGAACGGGAAGATCAACAATCTTGAAGTTGAAGTAGATGAACTCAAAACAGAGGCCAATAAGTATAGTAAGTTATCTGCTCCTTGATAGACACATAATATGTGTCTGATTTGTTCCCAATTTATATATTTTTAGAACTCAATTGTGTACTAATATTTTATTTTGTAAGTTTTTAGGTATTTCTGGAAGAATAAACTTTTACGGAAAAATCAGCTTAAAAAGTATTAAAGGCACCCATTATTTAGATTAAGGGAACCCACCTTTTGAAATTCAAATAAACAAAGTGGAGTGAATTTTTCTTATCGAGCTATGATGATTTGCTATGAAATTTTGGGGATATCCTTCAAGCGTTAAGACAAGATATTCTTTCCTTATCAAGAGTAGGATGTTCACGACTAAAAGGGACACTAAATCAATTCAGAATCAACTCCAAATAATCTCGGGAAGAAAACAGAGGTAAAGAAAGTTACGTGAGAATCTGAAATTCTTTCGCAACTATGGAAACAATTTACACATATCATGTTTAATGAGAAAATTCTGAGAAGATTAGAAAAGCTTGGAGTACAACATTCTCGAGATTAAATAGAGAAGAATAAAATCAGAGAAGGAAATATGATAAGGAGATAATATCTCGATCTGCGAGATTATTCTCATTGAAAGAGGGAAGATATTCGAGTTAATAAGGGTTGTGGTATAAATAGAACTCTCGTATAAAATTTGCTTGGGGGGCTGGCTCTGCCAGAGAAGCTATAGAAAAAAATCCAGAAAGAAAAACCATTCTTGCTGCAAGTACAGGTCGAGAGGAAGAAGATGAAGAAACTGTTACTATAGGTCCTGAACTGTTGTTAATTTCCGTTACCTTTTCTTTTAATTTCAACACCTTTTGTAACGGTTTTATGAATAGTAACTGTGACAGATATGAAGTTTAAGACACATTGAGTCCGTGCTTCTTTTACTGCGCCTAGAGTTAGTCGTTTATTCTATAAATCATTTAATCACTCTACGACTCAGTTGGTCAGTGCTTTCTTGTATTTTTCTTCTTCTCAAGCACTTTTAAGCCATGTACCTATTGATTTAGTTTTTAAATAGTTGTAAAAGATTCGTTACTCAGACTTGTAAAGATTCGATTTTTAAACCTAATTTTTAATACTTAAAAATAAAGAAGATTAAAGTAAAAATTATTTCAAACTATGGAAAGAACTGAGACTAAGGATTCCACCATTAGCCAATTTTTCAAGTGATTTAGCATTGGTAATTATCTTGCAAATCATATATTAAAGTTATTCAAAATACTGCAAAAGTTAGATTTTCAAATTAATAGTTGTAAATCAAAAGTATGAGACATCAAAGGCTTTAAACTCAGCATGACCGATCAAAAGAAAACACAACTAATTGATAAAAATCATTTTTTAAAATTTAATTCAAAGCAAATAATAGTAAAAGAATTGGAAAACAAATTAATAAAATATACCACTTTATTATTGAAAATTGGCTTCCTCCGTCGCCCCAACAATGGGGTTTAGCTCCTCATGTCAAACACCCTCTCAAAATACATGTTTATAACTAGGGCTGCACATGGTACGGTTCGGTTCGGTTTTTGACCCAGCCATAAACGAAACCGATAGTCTCGGTTTTTAGTTTTAAAAACCGATGATTACCATTAAGAAATTAGGTTTGGTTCGGTTTTGAACCGATTCGGATTCGGTTTTAAACCGGCCGATTTCGGTTTTTTTCGGTTCCTTTTTTATAAAAGAACACAACTGCTTAAATCCAAAGATCGTCTCCAGAAAGGGTTTTTGTTTCAAACATGTATTACAGATAGCAACAATGCTACAATCTAATCAAACACAACAAAATGAAATTACAGATAGCATGTATCAAGATCTGAGTTTTGACACAACAATCACAATAAAATCTTCTAACATAAAGGGAGTAACTTTATTTGATTATTAGACTTACTTCATTATGCCCTCTAGCAGCTGCAAAATAAAGAGGAGAATTAAGACCACCAAAAGTAGAATATTTATCTAAACCAGGATTGAATTCTAATAACATTCTAGCTTCAACTAAATCCCCATCTCTTGCTACACTCACTAATCTCTCTCATGATGTTGAACACCCAAATGAATTCCCCATATCCCCCCACAATCCTTCTCTCTAGAATACTCAGAAACCCAGAAAAATAATCAATAGAGAGAAGAAGAAAAAGAGTCAGAAGAAGACCCAAATCTGAAAAAGACTCAGACAAACCAGAGAGATGATGTTGCAGTAATCAACATACCCATTTATATCAAACCCATCTGTTTAAATCTTTCATCAGCTGTATCTCATCATGAAATCTTGGTTTCACTGATTCTCCAGATGATTCATTGCTAGCTACTGAAACTTCTGCACCGATCGCAAACCCATCTCTCAACACCTCAAATTCAATTGCTTCTGCCTTCGAACTTGTTGCAGTGATAGTTGGAGTTATAGTAAGGGGCGCCAGAACGGATGAATTTCATCTTCTTCAAATCCTTTTTCAAATCTTGAAAACAGATGAATTTCATGCATAGCATCAACAGGTTCTGGCTTGAGATGTAAAATAATGAGAGAACGGAAAAAGGAGGGAGAAGGGAGAAGAAGAAGGGAGCGCCGCTGCTGCTGCACAGTAGAGAAGTTAGAGTGAATGAGATTAGGGTTATGAATTTATAATCAACTAAGATCTACGGCTAAAACTCCAAATATCCAACGGCCAATAATATTCGGTTTAAACCGACTCGGTTCGGTTCGGTTCTAGGGGTAGACCAAAACCGAACCGGGAACAACTGGTTTTGTATAATCCATTACCATTGATTACCATTAGATATTCGGTTCGGCTCGGTTCGGTATTTTTTCGGTCCGGTTTTGTCGGTTTACCGGTTTTTTGTGCAGCCCTATTTATAACTCAAAGTGCTTAAAAGAAGAGTAAAACAGAAGTAACAAAGAAAGCAGATACGGATATAAGTGTTGCAGAGACTGTTTTCTATGTTGTTGAAGAGAGAAAACTACACAGAGAATAAAGTACGGTTTCTGAGTGCAGTTAATTTTGAAGGAAAAGGTGACATAGAAAATGACAGTTCTTTGGCGTAGTCTGTTCATCTTCTTCCTCCTTCACAACGTAACTTTTTTCTTCCTGAATTTTTTTCGGTTGTCTCCAGATGATTTCTTTCTTGTTATTCTTTGTTATTTATAAGATTAGTGAACCCTAATAACCCTTCTTAACCGATTAGAACACAAAGAACAATCCAAATCCAACTCCAAATACTTGGTTAATCCGAATCAGAGTACAATTCTTTTTCTGTACGTAACTTGAACTGCAGTCTTGTTTCACGGCATGAAACTCTCATGAATGACGTGTTTCCACTTCTTTTGATTGTTTATTCCTTTAGATATCGAAAACATTTTTTAAAACCATAAACTTCGGTCCAAAACTAATCCAGAATTTTTCTCTCGCGTGAAAAAACATTTCCGACCCTTCCGGAATTTGAATTTGAAAGGGTGGTGCCCGTAACCAACTGGTGGGTGCCTTTATAAAATTTTATGGGTGTCTTTGATAATTTTTTGGGTGCCTTTAACAACTTTTTGAGCTGATTTTTTCATAAATATTTATTTCTCAAAAATACCTACAAATACATAAAACCCCATAATAAGTATAAAATCAAGAACTAACAAAATAAAGAATTGAGCACAATTTAGACACAAAAATGTGTCTATCACCTATCTTTTGAGAGTGTTTTGGGCATGATGAGCTAAACCCCATCGCTGGGACAATGGAGGAAGCTATTTTCCACACTTGTTTGGTAACTATATTCGATTCTTTATGACTTTTTGCACTTATTTTAATTGTTTCATGGTTTTTCTTAATTGGTTGTCATTTAATTTGATGGGTCATGCTTAGCTTAAGTGTTTTGATGGTCCATGCTTAGGATTTACAATCAATGTTTCAAAAATCTACTTTTGGAAAACAAAAAAAAGAGTCCATAAAAGAGCTTAAATGGTTAAGAATCAATATTTGTACCATATGAATGTGAAAATCGGTGAAATTCCGAGTCCCAGTCCTTGTAATTTTTTCATTATCTTTTATTTATTTTCTAAGTTTAAAATTAGTTCATTGAATCTAAAATCAATCTTCACAAGTTCGAGAGTTTGAAACCCATTCTTACTACATCTACAAATCCACATTACTTTTAATCTTTATTTGGCGGAGACTCATGATTCTCGTGTTAAAGGGTTTGAATCTCAGGATCACCTGTTGAAGAATGAGCTTTGAAGAATTACGCAGATCTTCTGCTATAGCTTTGAATTTTCACGAGGAGGAGTTGAGTTTTTTTTACAGGACTACTATGGTGGAGCAAGTTAACACTGTGTTCCGTGATATGTTTGTAAATAGTGGTAAATAATGGTTCGTTCAAGACTTGTGAAGATTTGTTTTTAAATCTAATTTCTAAGACTAAAAATAGGAAAACTCAAATAAAATTGATAACAAAGTTGAGAGAAAACTAAGGCTAGGATTCCACTATTTTCCAATTTTTTAAGTGATTAAATTTAATAATTATAATTATGCAATTCTAACATTTAATTGATTCTAAAATATAGCAACAAGTAGATTTTCAAAATAACAATTGTATAACAAAAGCATGGAACATCTAAAACCTAGGCTAAAGCATGTACCATCTAACGAAATCACAATTGCTTAACAAAAATCATTAAATCAATTTTTAACCAAGGCAATTAATCATAAATGAATTGCATAAATAAATTAAATAAATATTACCACATAATCTTTGGAAAATTAGCTTCCTCCGTCGCCTCAGAGATGGGGTTTAGCTCCTCATTGTATTGGAAAAACCCTCAAAAAACATATTTCATAGCTCAAAAAGTGTTTACAATAATGAAATAGAGGTAACACAGGAGAACAGATACGCTTATAAGCGTTACAGAGACTGTTCTCTGTGTTAATGAAGAAGACAGAAATAAAGAACGGACCAGGGGCGCTTCATAAATTCAAAAGTATAAACAACGGGTTCAGCAACAGTTTTTTTGTTCTTCGTTTTCTTCTTTACAGCAGCAGAAAAAAATATTTTCCTGGATTTTTCTTTCGATCTCTTGCTACCTCCTGAGCTCTCCAATCCTCTTCTGGATTAACCCCCAACATATTTATACAACAAAGGCCACCAAATCTTCGAAGAATATTCATTAACAACAAAGGATACTCGGGTATTATTTTCTCATAACTATCGTGATCTGATTTGATTATTTTGTCTTGATTTTTTTGTATCTTTTGATTCTATGCAGTCACTCTTGATATGGTCAATATATTCTCTGTTTAAAAACCAAAAAATCACGTATAATATCTTCATAAACTCAACACAGATTCACGGTTATTTGGAAAACAATTTTCCCGCCATTTCTATTTTCAGACGAGAAAGAATAGGTGCCTCAACTTGTGGGTGCCTTTAGTAAATGGGGTGCCCTTATCCAAATTAGGGGTGCCTTTAACACTTTTTCAGCCAATGTTTCACAATTATTTATTTCTCAAAAACACTTACAAACACAATGAAAATGCAATATTAGTACAAAATAAGGACTAACAAGAATAGAGAAGTGAGATCAAATTAGACACAAATATGTGTCTATCATTCCGCGATATGGAGGGTCGAGTTCCTGGTCTCAAGCTCCCGGTCGTGTTGTCTGAAGATTGATTGATCCGAGTCTTCTCCTATTTTGTTGCTCAAGTGTAATGAGTTTTTTGTAGAAAACTTGTTGTGCATAATTTTTTAAGTTATACTTTTGCTTTTGAATAGTTTATGTTTTCTTGGGTTTACTCTTGTTTGTTTTTTTTATCTTGCATGATCGCAGGAATTTAACTACGCCACTTTGTAACCCCAAGCGGTCGAAAGATAATTTTATTTTTATGTTTAAATTGGTGTTCATGTTGGAACTATTTTGCGTGAGCCTGGATGGACTCGACCACTGTCACATGGCCTTTCCTTATTCTTTCAAAGAATAAGCGACTTGTACTCAACATATCTTTTACCCTTGATCAGAGAGGTTCATGTAATGAGTTGTCAATCCCAGTCCGGGAAGCATAACCTATAGATGTATATGCATCTTAGTGGGCAGCAATTGAGCTATTTACTTCGATATGAACGCTCTTTTTACGTTTTCGTATGAGTCTGCCTCGGACTATGTAAGATTATTATTTCACTTGTGTTGTACTCAAATCGGCACCTGCTTAGTATGCGTATCTCACATCTATTTTATTTGTACATAATTTTGTGCTTTTTAACTTGTATGGAAGAAATTTTTCATTAATAATAATATTTCCTCTAGAGACAAAAACAACTGCGTATCTGGCCTTTCTTCTCCTAGAGTTCACTTCCATCCTTGTTTCATCATGGATGATATCTTTTAAAGAATTTTACATTCCATGGATGCTGCAAAATCTCTCCCTTCATATTTTAAGGTAATATGAACCTTTCCCTGTGATGCTTTGAATGGTGTACGGGTCATCCCAAGTTGGGCCCAGTTTTCCCCAAGTTTTAACCTTTTGATATTTCGGGATGGTGCGTAGCACATATTCCCCTATTGAGAAATTGCGATCATTGACTCTTTTGTTGTACTATTTTGCTAGTCTGCGCTGGTAATTGACCATCCTTTGTAGCGCAACTTCCCTTCATTCCTCCAGGTCATCAAGGTTTGCTAGGATCAAATCAGGGGTTAAATTCTCTTCCCAAGCTTCCGCCTCTATCATTGGGATGATAATTTCCGTTGGGATGACTTCCTTTGTTCCATACTTTAGCAGAAAAGGTGATTATCTTGTAGTTTCTCTTCTTGTTGTTCGATACCCCCATAGGACATTGTGCATATATTCGCACCACCTATTCTTGTGCTCATCCAAGGTTTTCTTTAGATTGAGCACTATTGACTTGTTATTTTGGATGTTGAATGCATTAAACAACAAGTTAATATTTTTCCTTTGAAGTTGTTTCCCGTTGTCTGATACTATGGTTGCAGGTATGCCGAACCTGCATATGATATTTTCAAACAGGAATTTAAAAATTTCTTTATCCCCGATATTAGCAAGAGCAGCTGGTTCCACCCATTTGGTGAAGTAGCACGTTGCGACGATAAGATATTTTCTCTTTTGCGTCCCTTCCACCAATGGTCCTACTATGTCCACTTCGTACTTCACAAATGGCCATGGACTTAAGACAGAGTTCAAATCCGTTGCTAGTGCTTTAATCTTTTCTGCAAACCGCTGACATTCTTCACACCTTCTTGCCATGTGTAATTTGATTTGATTCATAAAATACCAATAATAACCTTATATTTTTGCCTTATGCGCAAGTGAGCTTATCTCGTTGTGATTACCAGCATCTCCGTAATGTATATACGTTAATATCCTCAGTCCATCTTCTATTGATAAGCACCGCAAAAGCGGTCATAAGAAGGACATTCGGTACAAATTTCCCTTTCTTAGCTGGTAGTTAACAGACCTTGCTTGAATTTTTATTGCTTGTTTGATATCAGATGGCAAAGTGCCATCCTTGAGGTACTGCTGAATCGAATCCTCCAATCCTCCTCAGCTTCATTCCCTGATTCTTCTGTTGTTATCTCCCTAGCTAAGTGTTAAAGGCAGGGGAAGTATTGCTAAGGGATGCCATCAAGTATTTATAACCTAAAACTAGATCGAAAATATGTAGCTGGTTCTTTAGTCTTTCATGGAAATTCAGGGTTTTTTCTCACCAAGTCATGCCGGAAATACAAAACAGGGAAAATGAGCTAGCAGTCGAGTTCAAAAAATCAAGAAAAGGAGGAATTCGAGAAGATAGGCTGATGGGTATGAATTTGATAGATGTTGTGACCAGACATATAAGAAAGTGAATCTTAGTTCGAATTGAGAATCAGAAAGATAGAGAAAGAGAAGAAGGTGAATTGAATTCAGAGAGAAGAATATATGGGTATGTGGTTTGAGTAATGTAAAAAGAGATGAATTGTGTGATCGATAGATTAAAGATTTGTTGCTGCTGGAAGTTGTGTTTGGAGGTCAAGATTTACAGGGAGAATGGGTAGTGAACTGGCGCTTGAATGGAAGAAGATCTATTAAGATAAGCGAAGAAAAGATGTTGATGATGGAGCTCGAGGAAGAGAAGGTCACTGATGGGTATTGAATTGAATCCAAGAGAAAGTTTCTTGATATAAATGATGTCAACAGATGGTGATGTGCTTAGAAGACTTCACGTTACTGGAATTCCAGTCTAGAAAGGGCAAGAAATTAGTCGGAAAACAAGAAGAAGGAGTTGGTGGTCATTGTCTTATAGGTAGAAATGGGGTATAGGTTGAATTCCAGTTTGGGTTGGTTTTGAAGGTATACTTTTCAACCGAGATTACATGTTGTTTGTTGTTGTTCCTTATATGACACTAGGAAGAGGTAAGATGGTGGTGGTTCTAGTGGCTATGTTGTTGCCCTGGAATATGTGGGAAAAAAATTAAATGATAATGTTTATAAATGAATAGGTATGATGAAATATGCAGGGAATAAGAATTTGATGCCTAAATCACCAAGAATTCTTATCGCAAATCAACAACTAGAGTTGCACTCTACATGTTTGAAGAAATGCCTCAATTACTGGCATGAAATAATTAAAATTTCCATGTCAATTCCCCGAGACTGATAGGCTATTTTTCGGGTTTAGGCTTGTTTTAGACAGTGGCTTTACTAATAAATCTGATTTGGGCTTGCCAAGGATTATGGACTTGACCTAGATTTAACCTAGATTTGGAATTTGTGTTATTTTGGGAAAGCGAGTTTTACTCCAAAGGGGATTCTACAAGGGAGAAAGCTATATAATAGCAACTTCAACAAGAGGCAGAGATATATAGGTTTTTACCTAGTTCTCTTCTGACATCTTCTACTTCTTTTTGTAGGTTCCCGCGGGGAAGATTTCTCACATCTAGCGTTTGCAATTTCTTTTCTTCTTAAATTCAATTGTGTAAACTCCAATTTATGAGTAGCTATTTTTATTATTGTTGGTTAGGGAATAGTTGGATTTCGTAATACATGATTCTTTGAATTGATAAATTAGTTTTGTCTCATATTTATCGTTCATGATTCACCATAAATATCTTATTGATTGATTGTTTGTTTAGTCAAGTTGCAAATTGGTTGAACTCACATTCATATTTATAGCTAATTTAGGGTTTATTATATGTAAAAGTAATACTCCTTGAATAATAAGTAGCATAAATATGGTTATAGCTTGTAGTGATATATCCTTGTAATCATATGTGAATCATGACCTTTGCTAAATTAAATTAGTACGTTTCCCACGTTTAATTGCATTGATTAGCCTAATTTCATGAATCTTAATGCTCCTCGGGAATTAAACTTGATTAGTACTTTTTACACGTTAGGTTGTTCTCTTGGTAGAATTCATATTCGTTTTTTATAATGTGTTTGTTGATGACTTGAGGAAATTTACGCGATATTCTTGCGATCAAGGTATTCTAGGGCTTTTGATAAAACGAGATTAAATATCAATT
>JAJJMC010005941.1:3795167-3846486 GCA_023531435.1 Papaver californicum
ATCAAGGTATTCTAGGGCTTTTGATAAAACGAGATTAAATATCAATTCTAATTATTAGTACAAGAGCATGTTTTGTGAATGGAAACGAAACCTTGACCAATATTCCCAACTCTTTGATTCTTTTCTACAATTTCTTAGCTTTCTTAATTAGTTTAATTACTTTCACTGAATCTCAAAATATCCCTTTTACATAAGATTTTGAAACCATATAACAACCAAGATCTCCTCGTGGGAATGATCCTTTCTTACCCTTGTTTCATAATAAATCATAAGTAATGAGAAAGTAATAAATAATTTTGATGTGGTACGACACATATCACATAACATAGAAACATAAACAAATATGACGTAAAACAAAGCAAGTAACCAATTAACACACTTAACACAATGGATTTACGTGGTTCAACTAGTGCTTACGTCCACGGGGTAATGAGTTTAAGGCTTTATTAAGGATTTGAGTATGGTTTACAAATGCCATCTACTTCACGTAGCGCAACTAATTGATGTATCCTTTTCAAGTACCCGTTACGATCCCACTAAGGATCCAATCCACTAAGAAGCCTCCACCTGTATCTGCTTCTCTGAGCTAGCATTTAATGCTGAGTAGAGTCCAACCACGCGTCTGACATATCTGAATCGAGCTATGCCTAGGTGACGTCATCCAATCGTTTGCGTATGTTCCACGTCTCCTCCTCGAGATGTGATAAAGTGAACCCGGTTAGGGATTCGGTACATCTCTTTTGATCCTATGTTTTTTGTTCACAACATAACTAATGGCTCCAGATGGCGTCACGTGTTCAACAGAATATTTGTATTCATAGATGTTCTACATTTTTTTCCAAAAATGTCTACTTCTTTTTTCATGATTTATAAGAGCAAGGAATATGGGATATATTATTTTAGTAGTCTATCCCTTTTAAAATGGACGAAAGTCTATCTGGAAGAGTTAAAAGTCACCATATGATAGAATGTAAAACTCTATTGGCATATAATCAGCCGTTCAAAATAAATAAAAATCTATACGTCATCCTATTTGTCGTCCAATATTAAAAAAAAAACTCTCCACTTTACTTCCTTGTTTCCATCTCCTCTCTAAAAAAAATCTCAGATGCCTCCCTGACTATACATCTTCTCTCATCTGCCTTGTAGAGAACTTACAAAAGAAACCCAACGAATTCTGCATCAAGTGAATTCATCATCTTCTCTGGCTAGTAATAGTCATGGTTTTCTCAACTTTCTCACCAACACCTGATGATAATTAACATCATCATCATTCAAGAACTCCTTCAAGAACATAAATGCAATACTAGTACAACTAATGGTAAGAAAAAACCACAACCAGCAAAAAACCATCTTCATGGAACCAAATCAAAAGTTTAATTACATGTAAAACAGTATAAAACTCAAAAGTTCATGACCCATCATCATCATCAAAGAACAACATTCATGGTGGGTATTCAAAGTTAAGTTCTTCATGTAGTTTTATCTGTAATTTCAGAGATGTTTTTCATGTTAATACACGAGTTGTTCATATACGGCAAATTAAAAATCGTTTAAAAAAAGAGGCAAACTATTTGCTTTTAATTTTCATTTTCATTTTAATTTTATAGGGTAAACAGTTTGTCGTTTTTTCTCTACTTATTTCAAACAACAAACTTTTAACCGTGTGGTAAAGACTTTCACTCACTCTATCACTTAAACGAGTCTTTGATTGAGTTTTGGGTTAAAATGGGGTTCCCCTACCCATTATAGGACCAAATTTGGTCAAATTCGATCAAGTCATTCATTTTAAATGAGACTCGCAAACCCTACAGTCTTTTTTCTAAAAGGGATATCATTATTAACGGGGATGATATATTTTCACAAAGAACAAATACATCTTAAACGATCTTGATCGTCGGATCGATCAAATAGTATCATCCACTCTAATAATGATATCCCTTTTGTAAATCGTTTTTTTTTTTTTCATAAAGGGAACATGTTATAATTTTATTAAAATGACGAAAAAAGAATTACAAATGAGTCATTTTTCTAAAATACCATAAAAAACATGAGTAACAATTGAAAACCCTAGAACTAGGATAAGGAAATTCATTTATTATTTTTTGGTTTTTTTTTTGATATTTTTTTTAAATTCTCCACCCTAATGTCGGTCATTTCGGTCAACTCATTTCGGTTCATCTCGGTCGAGAATATCGTCCAAATACCATATCGACGATATAGCGTGTCTTGTCTCGAATGAATGCCGAAATCGATATTATCAGCGAGATTTCGGCCATCTCGGCCGAAATCAACTACACTGGTTGGGATGGAATTGTGCAATGATGACCACATAAAAAACTGTACTTTCGGTGGTACACGTGTGATCCAGATAAGCTTGTGTAGAAAACCAGGCATATTCACACATTCTTTAGCTGATAGCCAATCGTAAACATTTTAACATAAAAGTTATTACATGAATTGCACACTATTGCATCCTCTGAATGAGATAGAGATGGAGGGGGGGTCAATTTGAGCCTGAATGAGATAGAGATGGAGGGGGTCAATTTGAGCCATTAAATCTGTTATATCTGATAAATCCGCATTGTTTTGGGGGTCCTCTATATTGAATTACCTAGTATGAGAAAATATTTGTAAACATGTTACATTAGTATGGATCTACCAGCTTAAGTAAGCTATTTTCCTTTCCATATAACAATATTTTTTTCCAAAATGATCAAGTAAGTGATTAAAGGAATCTATCTTCCTTTTACCAATAAAGGGAGGTATGCCCAGATACTTCTCTTTAAGATTAATTTTCTTAACATTCAAAGCATTTATAACTGACACCGCATGTTTCTAATGAACATTTCTGCTAAAAAATAACACGATTTGTCAAAATTGATTACTTGACCAGGGATATAGCAAAAATATTTAATCAGGATCATCAAGTTGTTGGTTTCTTTGTGAGAATCTTTGAAAAATACGAGGCAATCATCGGCAAAGAGCAACTGTGAAACACTTGAAATCTCTTTATTGCTAATACTTACCCCATAAAATTAGATTGTTGTGTTCAACATAAATTAGGTATCTTGAGGGAAATTTCATGCATATTATAAAAAGATGCAGAAATAATGGGTCCCATTGTCGCAGACATCTAGTAGGTTTGAACGAGGGGAAGGGGATCCATTAAGCATGATAGTGATGTTGGTGGTACTAATACATTGATAGATAAGAGCACATCAATTTAAATCCAAATATTTTTAGAGTATCAATCAAAAAATATCATTCTATATTTTTAAAGGCCTTAGACATATCAACTTTAAGGCCCATGATACTATTTATGTCTTTTTTCCTTTTCCTTTTCATAGTATGAAATATTTCTCGTACAATGACAACATTATTTAAAATGTGTCTATTAAGCACATACATAGTTTGGTCGAAGATTACTATGTAAAGGTTTAATTATATTTACAAGAAGTTTAGAGATAATATCTTGTAAATAGTATTACACAAGAAGATAGACCTAAAGTCAGCTTGTGTAGACGATTATTGACTTTAAGAATAAGTGTTAAAAAAATATGATTCATGGATTTAAGAAAATGTTTGGACTCGAAAAAAATTGATAGTATTCCACAAACCTACCTCTAGGAGATTAAGATTTTGCTTATAAATGTTCGGTGGGAAACCATCTGACGCAGTGATTGGTGTGTAAACACGATAAATTTACGTCTTAATTTATATTTATTTAGTACTTTATTTTGTACAAAATAATGGTTGTATCAGTATTTTGTAGAATTTGATCTTAAAGACTTCTGTAAGCTAAAGCGCATAAATTGGCGGTGAAATGATGTAAAAACATCATATAATGGTCGGTCAACTGATGGTATGCTCCAATGGTCAAAAGGTCAAATATTGTCAAATTGGTGTGCTCGTGAGACAGAAAGATCAAGTCACCACCAACTTGAATTTTGGGCTTGGTAGTGCGGGTCCATTATCAACTTAAGTTTTACAGAAGTTGGGCAAGTGAAAAGAAATCAGATTCATTTCTACTTATAGGACTCACCATGTGCCTCGTGCTATATTCCTTCATATATTTCCAAAGAAACATATATACTCTTAATTCTCATGTTGGAGCCATTTTGGGAAGTTGAAAAGGCAATTTGAAGTAAATTTGGGAGTAAGATACCAGATGAAGTGGGTTCTCGTTTTATAAGCTAAACACCAGCTAATGTAGTGAAGACTTACCTATTAAGAAGGTGTTAATAAAATGAACTAGGGTTTCACTTAAGAAAGTTCTAGATACGGATAGTGACTGTTGTGTTCCCTATATATAGGGTTACAAAGATAAAGAAAATAATAGTAAACTTACACCAAGTTTACACTTAAACAAAAGATATTTATTACACCTAAATAACACTCCTATTACTCCCCCCTCAAACAGATGCTATTATGTTTGAGAGCATCAGTTTGTTTCTTATTCTGGTGAATCGAGCAGTGGAAAGGCCCTTTGTTAAAATGTCAGCAAGTTGATCTTCGGAAGGGAGGATTTCAACCTGAATTACTCATGTAGCGAGGAGTTCACGGACTGAATGATAATCAACTTCGATGTGCTTTGTTCTTGCGTGAAAACTTGCATTTGACACTAGAAATTTAGCCCCTAAGTTGTCACAGTAGAGAACAGTAGGTTGTTTTGTTTTTATTTGTAGTTCATTTAGAAGTTGAGATAGCCATTGAATCTCTGATGATAAAAGACTCACAGCTTTGTATTCAGCCTCTGTTGACGATTTGGAAACTGTAGGTTGCTTCTTTGAAGACCAACTAATAAGACATGAACCAAGGAAAACACAATAACCTGATGTTGATATTCGTGTGTCCGGACAGCCTGCCCAATCAGAGTCAGAATAACCACTGATACTAGTCATATCTCCAGATGTAATTGTTATTCCCGATCCAATGGTCCCTTTTAAATATCTCAGTATTCTTTTGACAAGTTTCAGGTGAATGTCAGTTGGTGATTGCATAAATTGAGAGATGTAGTTTACAGCAAAAGTAATATCTGGCCTGGTTAGGGTCAGATATTGGAGGGCACCAACCAGGCTTCGATAAAATAGAGCATCAGAAAGGAGTGTTCCAGCAGTACTAGAAACTCTCTTGTCAGTTGTTACTGGAGTTAGACTGGGTTTGCAGTCAATCATTTTAGCTCGATTTAGAAGATCCACTGTGTATTTCATTTGAGTGAGAAGAATAATTCCAGGTTTGGAGATGAGGTCAACTTCCATTCCTAGAAAATAGTGTAATTTTCCTAGATCCTTCATAGCAAAAACAGAGTTCAATTTTGTTAACAAAGCAGTGATAAATGTTTCAGAGTTACCTGCAAGAATGATGTCATCGACATAGAGAAGTATAACAGCTGTTGTATGATTAGAAGTATGAATGGAAAGAGAGTGATCCATAGCTGCTTTTATAAACCCGTTTGAACATAGAAAGCCACTAAATTTCTCGTACCAAGCACGAGGAGCTTGTTTCAGGCCATATAGGGCTTTCTTGAGTAAGCATACAGCTGTTGGGTTTGCTGGATTGACATAGCCTTGTGGCTGGTCCATATAGACAGTCTCCTGCAAATCACCATGAAGAAAGGCATTTGACACATCAAGTTGTTTAATGATCCAATGATGCGTCTGTGCAATAGCCAGTACTACTCTTATTGTTGTTGGCTTCACAACAGGACTAAAAAACTCATCATAATCAAGCCCATCCTGCTGAAGATACCCCTTTGCGACTAGTCGTGCCTTATATTTGTCAATACTACCGTCTTCTTGCAGTTTTAATCGATATACCCATTTACAACCAATGACATGCATATTTGGTTCAAAAGGTACCTGAACCCAAGTGCCATTCTGTTGTAGAGCTTTATATTCATTGTCCATTGCTTTAACCCAGTTATCATTTTGAATTGATGTTTTGTATGACTTAGGTTCAGATGGGAGTGAATTAAAAATAGTGTTATGCATTGCATATGGGGTGGTGTAATGAGTGACATAGTCAGGCAGAAATTTTGGTTTGGTGATTCCAGTTCTGGATCTAGTTATCATTCGATGTTGTAGATCTGGTTCTGAATTTGAAGGTAGTTGGGTTGTCTGTGTGTTTGATGTATTTAAATCAACAGTTGGTACTGACAAAGATGATGGTGACTGTGGAATTTGTAGCTGAACAAAAGGATTAATAGCTTCTTTTTCTTTATCACAGTCACAAAAAGGGAACATAGACTCATCAAAAACAACGTGTCGTGAAATATAAACTTTCCTAGTACTGTTATCATAACATCTATATCCTTTATGATGATGATTGTAACCAATGAAGGTACAGAGACTAGATTTAGGACTAAGCTTATCTTTCCTATATGATCCCAAACAAGGGTAGCAGGCACAACCAAATATTTTTAGTAAAGAGTAATCAGGGGATCTATGGAATAAAACTTCAAAGGGGGAAATATACTTTAGAGACTTAGCTGGTGTCCTGTTTATTAAGTACGTTGCAGTTAAGAAGGAATCGAACCAGAATCTTTTTGGAAGACAAGCAGCGGAAGATATGGTAATGCCTACTTCAGTTATGTGTCTGTGCTTTAGTTCTGCTGCTCCATTTTGTTGCGGCGTGTGTGGACATGAAGCAAGAAAAGTGATCCCTGCATAGTCTAGGAATGACCTGAATCTACCTTTTTCAAGCTCAAAAGCACCATCAGCTTGAAATATTTTTATTGATGCAGACAGAAGATTTTCATTCATAGTTTTGAAATGTTTAAAACAAGTTAGACTTTCTGTCCTGTCTTTCATTGGGTAAATCCAGTGAAATCGACTGAAGTCATCAAGAAAAAGGATATAGTACCTATAATCTATACTTGATGGTTCAGGTGCAGGACCCCAGATGTCACAATGGATGTGAAACATGGGTGCAGTTGCACTGACTGGAGACAAGAAGAAGGGAAGTCTTTTGTTTTTTCCTTGTTGGCATGGGGTACAGATGACATATGATGGTGAGGAAGAGATAGTTGCTTAGTTTTCTCTAGGTGCTCCACAATTGATGGATGACCCAGACGATTGTGCCACACAGAGAAAGGAGACGAGACAGCAGATAGTGCAGTTGGAGATGTTTTTGAAGTTGAGGAGATGGGGTAAAGATTGTTTGTCTTTAATCCCTCGGCTAATGTTTGGCCAGTGTGAATATCCTGGATCTCATAACCCCATAGGGTGAATGAGAAAGCACAGTGATGTTCTTCTGTAAACTGGCCAACAGAAATGATATTTTGTTTGATGCTAGGAACATAGGATACATTAGAAAGGGGGAAGGTGGCTGTAGAGGTATGAAGAGTGGAGTCACCTACAAGAGTAATATCCAAAAAATTACCATCACCAACCATGACCTGTGAAGATCCTTTGTATGTTGTGGTGTTTGTAAGGATGGTTGGGTCATTGGTTAGGTGATGGGAGGCTCCTGAGTCAGGGAGCCATTGGACTGCTGCTGGAAAACAGGATATTTCAGTGAAGGTTTCTGCTGGTACCTGCACACAGTGATTTGCATGTGGAGGCTGATGAGCAGAGTCTTTCACTGGAGATTTACTAAATCTGGATGGGGTGTAACTAAATCTGCAACCTGTAGCAGAGTGACCCACCTGTTTACAGATCTGGCAGTCCTTGATTGTTGTTTATTTCGGAAAGCAGATCTGTATGGTGGGTTTGTTCGTTTTGTGTAGAGAACTGAAGGGTTTGATTGATCTAAAACAGCTATAGTTTCTGCTTGTTGGTTCTTTAACCATTGTTCATGATTAATGAGTCGGGACTTTAGATCTGCAAATGAGAATTTTGTATCTCTTGTTTGAACGGCAACAACAAAGTCATTGTACACAGAGCCTAAGCCATTCAGGATGTGCATGTTCATATCAGTAGAGGATACAGGCTCATTTATAGCAGCTAATGAATCAGTGATTGTTTTGATTTCTTGAAGATAATCACTGATTGTTTTGGACCCACATTTAATGTTGAACAGAGTATTTCTGAGTTGTGATTTTCTGGCTAAAAAAGTATTTTGAAATTTTTTAGAAAGGTCATACATCATGAGAAGTAGCACAACCCAAAACGTCAGTTGAGATTGTGTTGGTGAAAGTTGCATTTAAGCAACTGTTCACAAATCTGTCCCATTTCAACCATTTCTGGTACATGGGATTTGATTTAACAACACCATCAACAAGAACAGTGATGGGTGGAGCTGTAACAGACCCATCTAGATACCCAAATAGGTCTGTACTGATGAGAATCGATGTGATCTGGGATTTCCAGACCAAAAAATTTGTCTCATCAAGTTTGATTGAGATAAAATTTGCAATGTTTGTAAATGGAAGAGTTGTTGTTGACTCATAGTGAGGTTGTGGATCATTTTGAGGATCCATGAGCAACAGAAGAAGTTTTTGAAATAGTTTTAGACACAGAAACAAAAAGACAGTAAAAGAAATGATAGAGGCGGAAGCATAGAAATTAGAGAGAGGTTTTAGGGTTCTTGTTAGAAGAGGAAGAGATAGAGAGAGAAGGAGAATATTAAGCAAAATGGAAATGAAAGAGAGGAATAAAAGAGAAACACTAACCCTAATTTCTCTTGGCGGCTGATACCATGTTAATAAAATGAACTAGGGTTTCACTTAAGAAAGTTCTAGATACGGATAGTGACTGTTGTGTTCCCTATATATGGGGTTACAAAGATAAAGAAAGCAGTAGTAAACTTACACCAAGTTTACACTTAAACAAAAGATATTTATTACACCTAAATAACACTCCTATTAGAAGGATTTTTATTATTCCTAAGATAATATCTTTGCATGCGATATAGGGGTAGCCATTTAAAAGGAGGTTGAGGAGTTCTGTTCTGAGAAGTCCGAGCAATAATTTAGTTTTTCTAGTTTTGATTTTGATTTTAATTTTTTAATTTTTTTTCTTTTGTGATGGAATAAATTCTTTATTAGGGTCAAATGGAGCCCTATGATGTATGCAAGAGAATTTCTACTATTTTTCTATAATAATTGCATTTGTTTTAGTTTTTGTTTCATAATGATAATAATTTTCTTTGTATGTCCTTGTGCTTGCTTTATTGAGTCATATTTCCTTTTTATTGAGAACAACATTTTAAACAAAACTTGGTATTAAAAACCAAGGTGAACAAATTTACCATGGATAAAACCCTCTCATATTATCTTTTATAAAGAAAAACAATTTTCATTAAAAATGAGACAAAAACCCCATTTCACTTAATACTAATTAAATTTAGATTTTAATTATTTTCAATATACCCGAGATGCCCTTCCATATATAACCTAGGTATGTTAATTTCTTCTTCTTCTTCTTCTTCTTCTTCATCTCCCCACCACCATCACCAACAACAACAATACTTCCTCCGCCACCATCACCAGCAGCGACAGTACCTTCTCTGCCACAACAACACCTTCGTATCCTTCACCAACACCTCTCTTCTTCTTCTTCTCCTCTCCACCACCATCACCAGCAGCAACAATACATCCTCCGCCACCATCACCAGCAACAACAGTACCTCCTCCGCCACAACAACACCTTCGTATCCTTCACCAACAACACCTCCTCATTTCCCATCGCTTCCTCATCGTTATTGTTTCTCCTCCACCACTATATGTACAAATCCACCAACAACAACACCTCTTCTTCCTCCTTTTATCCTCTACAAACATCACCAACACCTCCAGATCGTCATCGCCGAAAATCTTCAACAAAATATAATGATATATCATCATTGTCAAAATTTGGGTTTTTTGTTGGTGAAATGTCAGGAAAACTATGAAACTTTTTGGGGTTTCATAGTTTTTTCATCATTTTGTTTTCATCTGTAATTTTATTTGAATGAAAAAAGAAAAACTATGAAACCCCAAAAGGTTTCATCGTTTGTTTTGTTTCATCTACTATAGATGAAAAAACTATGAAATCCCAAAAGGTTTCATCGTTTGTTTTGTTTCATCTGTAGTAAGATGAAACAAAAAAATGTAATTGATATGTATGAAACCTTATTCGGTTTCATTGTTTTTTTATATGCTGAGACATTTTTTCTTCAGAAAAATGTAATTGAAATGGATGAAACCTTATTCGGTTTCATTATTTTTTTATATGCTGAGACATTTTTTCTTCAGAAAAATGTAATTGAAATGGATGAAATCTTATTCGGTTTCATAGTGTTTTTTTCATCTGTTTTTTTTTTATTTGAATGAAAAAAGAAAAACTATGAAACCTTTTTTGGTTTCATAGTGTTTTTTTCATCTGTTTTTTTTTTATTTGAATGAAAAAAGAAAAACTATGAAACCCCAAAAGGTTTCATCGTTTTTTTTCATCTGAAATTTTATTGAACGAAAAAAAAACGATGAAACCAAAACTGAACATAATTGAATCATAAATAAATAAGGGTGAAAACAAATGGAATTGAAACTTTTTATCTTTGAAACTAAGTATGAAAGATTGATTTCGAAACAGATGAAACCTAAACCTAGCAGATGATGAAACCATTTTTGATTTTGATCTATGATTTTGTTTTTATTTTAGGTTGAAAATGTTAATGATGGTAATGAACAACCGTTTCGTCAGTATTTTGAAATTGGTTTGATTCTGATTCTAGTTGTAGATAATGCAGACGAGGATGATGAAGTTATTGATGGTGAAGATGAAGACGAGGATGATGAAGATGAAGACGAGGATGATGAAGCTATTGATGATGAAGATGAAGACGAGGATGATGAAGCTACTGATGATGAAGATGAAGACGAGGAAAAAATTCCGTAAGGTGAAGGGGAAAAAAATTATGTAAGGTAAAGGTGAAGTGGACGTGATGGGCGTGAATAGTTTCTGAATTTGGGCTGAATTATAAGTAAGGGTAATATGGACAGTTGGTTTATAATGGTTTTTTGTGTCAAATTTGTTTTGTTGGGTTTAATGTAGTTGGATAATGACATCTTTGGGCTTATAACCCATGGAAATTATTAGTATTTTGATAACCTCAATACAGTGGGTTATAGAGTTTTATCTTCCAAGACGTAAATATTTGTGTCCTAAATCGCCTTGAAGTAGTATTGAAGAATTTTATAGAAAATGGTTTTAATCATCTAGTATGCATAACATAGGTGGAGTCTTGAAACCCTAGGCTTTCTGCTAATTTATTAATTTATATTTTTTTATTATTTTTAGTTAATATTTCTCGATCCATTTTTATATGTTTAGTATAATTTAATTAAAAATTAAAGATAACAATATTTAGTTTTCGTGGACGACCCGTATTTGCATATTGTCCAATCGACAGCTGTGCTCTTACGATTTACAATTAAAATCCCATTAAGTTTTCGGTGCCGCTTTCGGGATTAAAAAGTTGTTATTTTTAGTTTTAATTAAATTTTGTAAATATTAAGTTAGTTTAGATTTTATTTTATTGCAATTTTTATTCTTTGGGTATCTTTCTATTTCTAGTGCGCAGGTTTATTTTGGCATTTAAAGTGGAGATAAATTTTTTGCACCAAAAAAGTAAGTATCCAAGATTTTATATTTTCATTTATTTTTTGTAAATAATTATATTATGAAATATTGCATTCTTTAGATTTTATATTATTTTTAAATAATTAGATTAGGATTTTCTTTTAAGTCCATCTCTCGTGCATCGCACGGGTGCCTTTACATGAATAAAGTATAATTCTGAAAAATTATTTATTTTATTACCTTATTTGAATAGAATCTATATTTGTATTGAATTATAGATAAAATAGTATATTGGTATGAATAAAATTTAAATATGCATAAATTTGGGCTTAAAATTTGTGTTGGTTGTGCACTTTTGCTCCAAAATCGAACATACTATTAAAAAGTTGAATAAAAATTACAAAAACTCGAACATAAGTTGAATTTATTTGATAAAAAATCAAAAAGAATTACTCGTAAGAAAAAAAAACCTAAGTTAATTACAACAAAATAATAAAGAAAAACTCTAAATTTCTATTCATCGATACCATTCATATAGGTCATTGTTTGGCAAACAATACGGTTTATAAATATAAAATTATCATAAATGAGTTGACGCACGATGATTTTGATATAACCATCTGGTAAATCATTCTTCTTGGTAACAGTAACTTTTAATTTTTATGGTCCATACGATGTATTTGAAATGCCAATGTACATTGGATGTTCATTTTCTTCAAAAGCTCTCGATCTTAAGTAGAACCATGTATTGTGTAAGCCTTGTGTCTTGTTAATGGAATAATGGACTATGTTTTAAATTAATTTCATTAAAAACAAATAATACTAATAAAAATGCAATGAGCTCGTGAACTTAGAAACTAATAAAATATTCAATAAACTAATAAGAATTCGATGCAATATATTTGGAAAGTCATGGGCTTGTAGTGAAACATCTTCAAAGCTTATAATATTTATTTGAGCTTTATAAATTGATAGTCTTTAAAATTCTGGAGTTCGTGCTTTTGTTTTTTACATACCCTTGCCTCTTTTGGTCCACACAATCAATATATATGCCTTCACTTCATTAACAGATGCGTCATCGAGATCGCGATAAATTATAATTTAAAAACAATAATAAAATCAATCAACTGTTTAATTCTTTATAAATTCCTCCATCTACGTCATGTCATGATTCTGTTGGTATATTATTAAGGTAAAATAGATTTGAACAATGATTTTCTTAAGTAGCTCAAGGGTGTTCTTTTGACTTTGATTTTCTATAAACAAACCAAAAAAGTCATGGGATTGTGTCTAACATCTACAAAGATTACAACATTTATGATAACTTCACAAATTAACTAAAAGTTATGCGGTTCCAACCTTTCTCCAAATTTTGATATTCTTTCTCAGACCCATGTTTTTAATTTGTTTTCTACATATTATTGTATCTTTTGATCTACTCAACCATTACGTGCCTTTACTTCATCAATAGAAACGTCATCGAGATCGTGATACTTCATATCTTCAAAAAAAATATCAGTTTGTCTACCTTGCATTGTTATAAACTATTGGCAGCCATTTCTTGACATCAATTTCACCAAAAACCAAATATCGACGAAATTAAGAATAACTCATAATATACAAATAGTTGTCTATAAATTATATATATATATATAGCAGTGTGCAATGACAAATGTTAAAACTCCAAATCATAAAAAAAAATTCACTCTCAAATGATTATTTCATGTATTTATCTGTTGTCGTAGCCTTTCCCGTGATCACCCTCGCATGGTTATTTTTCTCTGCTAAACAATTATTGCTTGCACACCTTATAGCACTCAGCGTATGTATATCTTATATATATGAAGAGAGTGTGCATTTAAGTTGGGGTGCATGCAACGAATAAAATTAGGATTTAAATGTCAAGATTATGTCAACGTAATTGAATGATTAGTTAGTGAATTTCATGTCAATACCACAATTCTACAGTGACACTGATTTTTTGGGGATTTGTCCCGAAAGGATATGCAATGGTAGTTTGGGCAACCCCCCTATTATTGGGATATGTGCTAGGAAAATGGGTCCCCCTCTCTCGATATTCTTTGAAATTTTCCCTCGTATAGGAAGTATTTTTGATGTGGATAAAGCAGATTATCCAACTATAAAATGTTACCTACTTCAAAAAAAATTACCTACCGCAATGTGATGGAGCAAAGTCTTGCTGAAGTATTTTGTTAAAATGGCCAAAAATTCTTAGCGGGCCATGCTTTTAAACCACACTAAACCCACCCTACTCACATGTGATGGGATCCATGTAGAGGTGTAAAATGTGTCGGCCCAGCATAGCATAGCCCATGAAATCACGTGCTTAGCAACATGTCGTGTTGTGTTGTACTATAGATTTAGACGTGTTGTGTCGTGTCGTGTTGTGTTATGTTGTGCCAGAAAAATAACCGTGTTGTGTCGTGTTGTACTGTGCCGACACACTTATTTTATATTTTCCAAAGTAAATATTTTTCAGATATTTATATTATATAAATTATTGTAGAAATAAGTTAACATAATAAATATCAAAAATAGGCTAGAATAAAGATTTTTTGTGAAATATATATGAAATGTGATGTATTTTACTGTTTTGTGTAGTGTTTTATGCATGTTATGAGGTGCTTTCTTATCGTGTCGTGTTGTGCTGCGTGTTGTGCCTATTCGTGCCACGTGTTGCGTCGTGCCGATGTGCGTATTAGTCTGGCATATCACAACCCATTAAACTAACTTGATGTATCGTACCGTGCCAGACCACGTGTTGTATTGTGCTGTGCTCGATTTTTAATGTGCTGACACGACACATTTTACACCTCTAAATCCATGCTCACCCAAAAATGGCCCCCCTGCTAACTTTGGGAAACGGGTCCCACTCCATATTAGCGAGACGGTTTTGGTATGGTTTAATACCACGCTCCGTCCAGAATTACCTAAATTGGCATGTGGTATGCAATACCACTCACACAATCTCAAGCGGTTAAAATGATTACAACATTACTTCATAAAATAAAAAATATAACCTTTTTTTTATGTAGATGTTAGATTGTGTTCTCTTAAATAACTCTATGGTAACTCTCGATCTTGATCTTTGCTATTATTTACTTAAATATCATTCAAGTTATGAACAAAAATTGAATTCCATATAATCACCTATGGAATTACATAATAAATCATATCAGCTGTAAGCTCTGTGCAAACAACAGAATATACAGATTAACAAGTCAACTCTCCATACACACATTTCCATAGTAGTGCCTCAAGTCTCTACAACTTCAAATAATGAAATATTTCACTGGATTGATTACAGAGCAACGATATACATGTAAGTCTTCCATGACAACTGAGTATACATCCTTTACGTCGATAATGTTCTTACCTTTTGGAAACTGTTGAATCAACTGAAATATTCTTTTTAATGATGTCATGCGTGGACTGCTGAGCTCAACCATCACATCTTCCTACCCATGTGAAGGAAGGTTTATAACCAAAAACTTATTGTGGACCATTTTAAAACTGGTAAAAACACCTTATTATGTAGATTTACTTCAGATGGAAAACTCCAGAATCCGACTAACGGAAGTATGAGTTACCTTGTAAAAAAAGTGCCTGACGTGGTAATACACTTTACAATTGCTTGTCAAAGTTTTTTTATTATATCATCGAAATATGCATCTCTTATCTTCTCTGCCGTAAAGCATCACTTGTTATAGAAAAATATGTTAACATATTAGTTAAGTCTTTTACGATTAAACAAATCAGTAGTTGTTTAACATTTTAGTATTTTAACTTTTATACTGAAAAATACAACCCCATACCGATTTCCATGGGGATGATGAAGGAGATTTTCTTGCTCCAGGATTATTGATACTTGATACAATTGATTGGCATTTTCCTGGTGTTGCTTGAATTTTGGAAGACTTAGTTAATTTCAAGTCAACATGATGTCTTCTTGGTTTGTGTGTTGTCATATCACAATCAAATATGAGACACCTCACGTAAGCAAGGATTTCCATCCGTAGAGTTCATGTTCATACAAAATTAAGGCTATTCTTGGCGAAAAATAAAAGGACATGAAGTGCTGAACTATTACGTATAAAGTAAAGATTATTTACTTTTTGCAAGCTATAAATATGCATTTGAGACTCTCATCTAGATTGAGCAAGTCCCAGATATGTTGATGGCAATCTAGACTCTCATCTTAATTAACTCTGAAAATTCGATATCAAAATAATTTTAGGTTAATGAAGAAAAAAAAATCCCCTCAAGTAAGTACATTAGTTGATGACTATTACATAAATTGGAAGCAGAAAAAACTGAAAAAATAGAGAAGATACTGCACATAAGGTTCTAATAAGCTGCAGTTATTATTTACTAAGGTCGGAACAACAACATTTTGATATTTTAAGATTCTCCAGGAAGTGCTCTTAGCTTATCTCTAAATTGTTTCAGTTGTATCACCTCTTAACTTCGTATTTTCCTATCACTTGTTTAAACTCAGAAGCGTTAATAGATGGATCAATGTTCTCGTTAACTGCAATGTTTAAGAAGTAACTATTGAACATTGTCAATATTATGATTTTACATATGAAATTCCTTGATAGATTACTTAACTATAAATCCTTGAAAAAGTTTTTCTCTATTATTTTCAACACGACATTACTTACGATACACCTTCACCCAGAAGAGGAAAGTTTCTTATGGAGGTGTCATATAGAAGTTGCGGCAAAAATAACCTGTACAAAACATGTGAATTTATCGAGCTAGTCCGATTTTAAGTCATTAAAAAGAAGGTAAAAATGCAATTCACTGATTTAGTAAATAAATATAACTGAATCCTATACCTGCACGATTAAACATTATGTAGTATGTGTTTGTGTTATCAAGCATTTGCAATTTTTCTCTTTTTGCACTATCATTTAGGAATTGATTTGGTACGGAACTAAGTCTTTTTTTTAACGTGCGAAAACATTAAAGTGGACAAGCGATTAAGCAATCACTTTCATTATAAAGCATTAACTACTCCAAAAAATGTTATCTACATCATCAGCATGATGTAATAGATTCTTGTTGAACTCCTTTTCCAAAGTGACGTGTGGTATGCAATACCACTTGCATAATCTTAAGCAATTAACTAACCACAATATTACCTTCAAAAAGACATGTCAACCTTTTTTCTTGAACCTTTGTTGTCGAATTGTGTTTTCTTAATAAGTCTTTTAAATCTGTTATTGATAATGTTGACAAAGAAGTATTTAACCTTAAAAAAAGGTATAGTTCTCAACCTTAGTGGTGATTCCGAAAAACTTAAGAAAATGCTACGGCAATTGGCATGGAACACATAGTCAGCCGCAACATGTTTAGCATATCCAATTTGAGCTCGTATGGTAACTCTCGATTTTGATCTTCATCATCTTTTATTTAAATATCAATTCAAATTCATGAATGGAATTTGAATTCCTGAAAATTACCTTAGGAATCACATTATAAATCATATCAGTTGGAAGCTCAATCCCTTGAATTAGTAGATGTAAAATTGTAGTTCATCATCCACTATAATGGCCATATTGGGATTATTTGGGTAAACAACATCTTCCTAAGAACCAAATTTTGATAGCAACCAAATGTCACCAGAAGCCTTCAGAGCATGTGAAAATGACAAAACATACATATTAGTAGCTCAACTCTCTGCACACACTTATATATTAGTGCCTTAAGTCTCTACAACTTCGAAGAATAAAATGTTTCACAGGATAAACAACAAAACAACGATACATGTGCATCTTTCATGACAACTGGGTATGCATCCTTTACGTCGATATAATGCTCTTACCTTTTGGAAACTGCCGAATCAACTGAAGCAATTCCTTTTTGTCTTAGATATCATGCATGGACTGCAAAGACATTATAGAGCTAAATCATCACATCTTCCTACCCATGTGAAGGCATATTTATAACCTGCAAATCTTAGTGAACCATTCTAAAGCTGGCACAAAAAAATCCTACTATACAGGTTTATTTCATATGGAGAACTCCAGTATCAAATTAGGTAGGTAGGAGTTACCTTTAGGAGAAGTTCCCTCCTTCTTAGTACACATTATAACTTTTTGTCAAACCATCAAAGATTGCTGCGTGGTTCTTAATTACATCAACGAAACTTGCTTAAGCTTAATTTATCTGCTATGTTGTAAAGGCATCTCGTCTGGAAAAATGGTATAACATATAAGTTCAGTCAACCAGTAGTTGAAAGCTAGAAAAAACATCATAATTTGCTCAAAGTCACACCTTGTGAATATGTGAGAGGAGCTTAAATTTTTAATAGAATGTATGAAATACATTCAGGCTTCACCTCGATTCTGAATCCTCTTAAACTCGTGTTACAATATGTACATCCTACAAATATTACACATGTAAAGAGCATCCACAATAAAGATTAAATTTGCTATGTATGGATAAATATTTAAGCATAGTGGGCCTTGCGGAAAAAAAAATGTCAGGCCAAACTTGGCAGCCGGATTTGGCAATTGCCAAATATGGCTAAGCGTATAGTTTGGAACCATGCCCCATCAGAATCTCACCCTTTAAACTATGGGCAACCATGAAAAAGAACGCACGATAAGCCAGGCACAATCTTTACATTGTGTCATGTTTGCGAAATTCTATTGAATCTTTTCAACTTAGTTTTCTACTCCTGGTGAACTCATGTTACAATTGTCCCGACCTTTTACCCGTTTCTTGTCATTTCAATCATAATGGACGCCAATACTATCAATTGAAAGTCTCATCATTTTACTTTTCAAACAAATGGATGTGCACAAAAAGAAGGCATCAAATTATACATCAGCATAAAAAGAAGTGCAGCTTTCTGGATAATTATTGATAAGTTGAAGTATATTTGTCTTGTTTGAAAATTTGACTGATGGTGAAGGAGCATTGGCAGCAATTGAAGATGTTATTGCAATATGTACGAAATTCTTGGGTGTTGATTGGCATTTTCCTGGTTGATGTTGGAATTTAGCTAGTTGTTCTTGCAGTGCCATCTGTAATAATGGACACCCAATCAATGTCATAAAATTGAAGAACTGAAATGGTTAAATTGAATATTGAATAAAACTCAAGAGATACATAAACTGTCTTTCACAGAATGTCTTTTATTATTAGTCCGATTTATAATACATTAAGTTTACTAAGAGGGAAAATCTTAGGATTAGTGACATTTAATCTTATTTTTATTCAATTATGATTAACCAACAAAGGAAACCACAATATATTCCGGAAATGTAATAAAAATTCAGAAGAGAATTTCTTAGAACTGTGACGGGATAGTAATTATCGACCCCATTAAATGAGTGGTAATATTCAGGTAACAACATACAAAGTGATGAGGGATTGGTTAAAGTGCATAAGCCAACAACTCTGAAGTGTTAAGAGGAAACAAATGATCAAGTATAACATCAGAAAACAGACTGCTCTAATAAGTAGTTTAAACCATGTCCAATCTCTGAAATATTTCTAGTGTCTGACTTGGTATCCAGAGTAGAGGTTAAGTTTCAAACCGAGCAACTAAACCATGTCTAAAGGAATAATTCTACCTGCAGAGATTAATCATTGACTTGTGGTTACAGTTCAGAAATGCAATGTACCTCCTTATTCATAGCCCTGTTCACCTCCCAAGTGTAAAGTGTTACAGCTCAGCTGTATTCACCCAGTAAGCATTAGCAGTGCAGAGATAGCCATGAAAGTGCTAATAGCAACAAATACCACAGCAAAAACAATTGATAGTGCAGAGGTAAATCTTTAAGTTTCTACATTAACACACAAATATTTCTTACAGTCAGGTTCACAACAAATTGCCTCCACATACTTCAGTTTCACTGTAGTCAATAACCATAAAATACAACAAACAGAGAGTATAGGCTTTCGACAGTTCCAACAGTTTAGTAATAAATCACTTGTTTAGATGATAAGCATAAACCAAATTTATCTTACACAATATTTTCACCAAAAGGTTGGATGCAGAACAACCGAAAGCCATTCGAACTTTGAGAGATGAATTTTTGTTATCGGGATCCAAATAACGGGTGGGTGCTTTACCTCATCAGATGGGGGTGCAAGTAATGGAAAGGTTCCAGCGGGAGTCAACTATAGTAACACTGACCGAAAATAATTCTAAGAATAAGAATCGCATTATATCTTTAGTGGCAGTGTGTCTCAAATGAAGACAAATAAGTCTAACATCATGAGAAAGATAATATTTAAACAACTAACTCTCTATATATAAAATTCCTTTATAAAATTTTGTACTAAAAAACATGACATGTAATTTCAAAAAATTGTGCCAAGTGTGAACATAACAGGATTTGTTTTAGCATAAAATGATACGCAGGTGGTGCAAAGGCCTAATCTCAAAATTTCATGAATCAGTGGCAAGAAGGCTTATCCAAAAAATATTTCATGTCTCAAAAATACAACATTGGAAAATCTAAAATATCCAAAGTCTAATTTCTACGGGGATACCTTGGTAATTCTTCTTAAAAAAGTAAAGCAAACAGCAACTAATACAGGACATGAAGTGGAGTCACAATCAATTGGGTCAATACCAACTTGATTAGCAGCAACACCCCAAAGAGCAATCTTCAATATTGAGCCCAAAACTCAGGAAATAAGAGATTCATTAGGTATATGCACTAACAGATCGAAGGCAAGTATAAGCTGACAAATTCAAAATATTATGGGCAAAGTGTGTGTACCTGAGATTTTCAATGGTGATCTCGCGCACTCGGCTAGCTTGGCCACCGTCCCTTTGAAGCACCTGGATGTAGGTAATGGTTTTAAAGAAACCAACCACATCTGCATTCAAAAGGTTGGAAAAGTAAGGAAATCAAAATTGCTAATAACATCAAGTATAACAGATATGGAGTACAGGTTACCTGTAAGATGTATGTTCTGAAGGTTCTATTCAAGGGCTTCAAACTCGGGAAAACATAAATTGTGAGGAATAATGAACACATAAGCATCCAAAGCGGCGATCGAGGTGTTCCACAGAAAGAAGCCCCTCTTTACACTATTTGCGGGCCAAAATTTAGGTTTAGAGCGGTCAGGTGTAATTTTTCCATAGAGTACAAACCACCATTTCAGATCTGCTTAAAAAATTTCTAGATACGATTCCTGAGTATGACGGCATGTAGCTCTCTCCCTATATCAGCAGTGTGTTAGTACAATAAAATTTGCATAAAATATATAAACTAAATGGAAAGACACTGGATTACTACCTGCTCATCAACAATAATCATATCCACACCGGTAGCGTCAGCGACGGACATGGAGTCCAACTCTTCCCACTTCCAAGTCATCCGGATCATGGTTTCTGATTTGTATAAACGAATCCAGAATCGAACAAAAAATGTAATATATACTCAAAAAAATACTTAGATCGATCCCAAAACTGCAAACACTTGAAAGTTGAGATGATTTTCTTCTTTATATTAATTAGTTTGGCACTTTATTTTATATATCCTGTTAAGTATTTACAAATGAAACCAAATCAACAAATAAAATAGTTTAAGCACATAAATATGAGAACCCACCTTCTTTATTTATGTCAGCGAAAGATTGCCTTAATCTTCAACTGAAATGATAGATTAGAATTTAATGAGTCTGCTGAGTGTGTTCCATAATTGTCAACTGAAATGATAGATTACATTGTTGAGCCTGCTTACTGTGTTCCATAATTGTTCCATTGAGAGGTGTTCCATACTGATAGTAAACAAATTGCTTCCTTTGTCAATGAAACTTCATTCCTACAAGATGAGACGTTTTAGCAAGTAGCAGAACAGAAACAATGAATACTCTAATAAAAAATGAAAATAAAAGGTTAATAGTTAGCATAATAATGAACCTATCATTCAGGAATTTTATCAAACATTTTATGTTCAATTGAAAGAATGCATACTTTACTTTCCACTTCGATGAACTTTTTATGAACACCAAATCAAGAAAAAAAAATTGTATATAGACCATTTTCACTATAACTTATTTTCATCACAAACCATTTTCACTTGGAACACTACATATTAAAAAGTATTGACATAAATTAAAAAAGTTAAAGCAAAGACATACATCTGAAGTCTCCAGGAAAAAATGATGGGGTTTTGGATTACATTTCTGCATACTGACACCTCCTTCATTGTCTTTCTTCCTCCGTTTTCGTATTCATCTCTTTTTAATTTTTGAATATTTGTTATTGTTCTGAAAATCAACAAAAAGGATTAATTTGAAGTTGCATCGCCATGTTCTGTCTTCTTCTTCGTCTAAACTTGCTTATTTCATCGGGGGTTACAGTGAATTGTTTGGTTTGGGGCTTTGCACGTCACCTTTGGTGCCATTTCGACGGTTTTATTGGTAGCTACAGACAATCAAAAAACCAATTTAAGCAAAAACATAATCAAAATCTCGGGGGAAATTAGATTAATTAACATATTGTAGTTCAAGTAGTTACTATGTACTAAAAAGACAAAAGTACATTATCATAACAAATCAACAAAGAAACCACAAAGAAAGAGAAAGAGATGGTTTGGGTAGTTTTACTCATTATAGTTAATAGATCATGTTTGGCAATTCTGTTGTTCTTAAAAGAAAATCATGAGCATTTACCTGGTCAAATTAAAGTAGACGTATTTAATGATGAATCCGCTCCCAATAGATCATGTTTGGCAGTTTTGCTATCTAATTAGTTTATCAGAGAGTCCATTTCTGACAATTTGACTGCCGGCTCCTATCCCGGTGAGTTCTACCACAATCACTGCATGAACAAGGGTAGTCATTCGTGAGGACTTGCAGAGAATTTCCAAATCCACTGTTAATCGATAGAGATTATAGAAGAGTCTAGTAATCTCTTTTGTTATTGGATAAAGATTTTTTAAATCTTTTAAATTCTCTAAAAATACCTTATTATTGGATAAAGATTTATAAAGAGTCACTTCAGAATCATTGATTTGTTGTTTATTGGGATTTTGGGAGACTTTTTTTGAGGAAAATAGGCATGACCAAAATCCCTCCTCTAGAGGTGATATTTTGGAAGACTTGAGAACAAATATAATTCAAAGGTCCTCACTCTTCGGCCTTATCGAATGGCTATTTACCACACACGTGTCACGACTATGTACTTTTCCCCTATTATTTTCCTTCTTCTTCTTCTTCCTTCCCCTGTCTCCTTCTTCCATTCCCTCCACGACTATGTTGTTGTTGTATCCAGAAAAAAAATATGTTTGCTCTTTCTTTTTCCTTTCTCTTCAAGATTACTCTCGACACCAACCTATTTCAAAAATCAAAAAGTAAGGAGTATTGATTTTTACATGAGCCAAACACGAGATCCAAGTATACTTTCCCTCTAATTTCATAATTTCTAGGTTTAGCTTTATGGGTTTTTGCTATTTCACTGTTTTCACTATAATTTCTTACTTGAATTGCTTGATTTCAGAACAAGTTGAAGTTAATACGGTAAGGATTGTACTTTTAACAAAGGGTTTATAATAATTGCTTGATTTCATACTATATACTATATTTTTTGGGTTTTCTCCATTATATCTTTATTATTCAATTTGCAGTACAACTGCTGCATCACTCTGAGAAAGTTTTCTAATTTGAATTTTAATACATGGGCAATTTCAGCTGCTTTTGTGTGTCCTTTGGATGTGATCAAAACAAGAATTTGAAGCAAGCTTAGGTCTGAAGAAAAATGGCTAGATTATAGCACTGGTTGAATGCTTTATTGGACAAACTCAAAAATATTGTGGATTTGTTAGTTACTGCTTATTAGTTGAACTTTCTTACATGCTCAATTATGCCTTGTACTCCTCAAGCAGTCGATGTACTGAGGAAAGCTAACGTTCTTGTTGCTCCAGCAAAGGCTGCTGGTGCTAGAGGGGTATGCTTAACTATCTCATGAGATCTTGTCATCTTCAGTTAGTTCTAAGAAAAGTTGCAGAGTAATTTTAATTCTTCTTTATTTTGGGTATGATATATGTATATATGAATGTTAAGAGATTGTGTTAAAGCTCAAATTTTGACGTTGATTAGATTCAATTTCCATAATGATCTGGATCTCTAGGAATGCAAGATACAGCTAGAAGTCACGTGCCTCAGTTTCATAATTTAATTGCACCTTTAAGGATGAATTCTTTCATTTCTTTGATGCTTGGGTATGTTTAGGAGTAACTTTGTCATTTGTGCATGAATATCGTTAGCCTTTGCCTGGGGTTGATTTAAACTAGATGGCATTTGTCGTATTGAACGTATTATGGTTAGGTGTGTGAAATGCTTACAGAAAGGTTAGGCATTTGGACCATGTTTCAACGGACTTAACTTCCTCTAAACTAGTATTAGATGTGTTGTTTTTTATTTTCAACCTTTTCATCGGCGTTGTTCCATAGAGTTGAAATTATGAAGATATAGAGTATGCACATATACTTTAGAATAAACGAAGGGAAAAGAAGACTGTAGAGAGAAAATATGAGTTGTCTAGTTCAGTTTAATTTAATATGTTTTATTGTATATCTAGGATAACTTTTCTGGATTTATGCATATTTTTCTACTAATTTTTGTAGTTAATCTGCTTGTAGGTTGTTGCTGGGGAACTTGAATTGAATCAAGAGTGTAATGCTATTCACTGATCTCCAAAGGAATTTGAACATAAATTACAGACAAGCCTAATCTTTTTAATTAATTTTGCTCATCTTGTAAGGAGCATTCTGTTCATGAGTACTGCCACTTAACTAGGGTAGCGTTTGGTGCTGGGCTTAACATTTATTACAAGGTTTCTTGTGTTCTTTCCCATTGATTAAGTTAAAAGTTACCAATTGTGAATCAAGCGGAATGCTTTATTTTTGAAAATATATTTGCAAAATATTTCCTTTTTATTTTCATTTTAATGATTATGAGATAATTGATATGCAAGATTTTGGATATGATATGCAAGAATCTGAATACGATATGCAAGATTAGTTACTGCACATAAGTTATTTTTTATTCCATATTATGCTAAGATCTAACCTATACACAACAATTATAAAAATTCTTATGCATATTTTTGAATATACTTTTTGGTTTCTTATTCATACTTATGATCTTTCATCTATATATACATATATTATCTCAAAGTAATACATCCAATTAAATTGTTCTTCTGATTTTGAAGGTATGTTCTTATTAGTTGATTAGCATTCTCTTGGTCTTTGAATTATGTTGATGTTTCTCAAATATTTAAAAGTTTACTTGTTCTTACAGGCCTTCCACAAAGATATCGGCTAGGCCTTTCGTAAAGTACCAAGTAAATTCTAAATATGTTTTCCTTGTCAAGTTTAATCAAGTTTTTTTTTTGTTGTTACTGTTAGAGTTTTTGTATATGTGAACTTCACTGATATTAGTTATATACACATGTATACTATATGATAATGTTTTAAGTTATCGTAATAGAATGGAACCTTCAAGCCAAGGTGATGCTAATGTTAACAAATGGAAAGACTGCTTACTCTTCTTGGACAAACCAAGAAAGGGAAGTACTTCTGAGTCTGTTGGTTGATGCAACAAAACGTGGATGGAATGATAAGAATGGTTTATTTAGCAACAAAACCATTTAGACTAGTATTTTACCGGTTCTAAACCAGAAATCTAACTGCAATAAGACACACGAAAACTATAAAGGTGTTATGAAATGGTTCAGAAACAGGTTTGATGTAGTAAATGAAGCTTTTAAGATTGGTTTTGGATTTGGGATAAAACCATCTTATGGGTTGTTAGAAGCCTAAGAAGAAGTATGTGAAGACTACTTTGTTGTTACGATACGTGGATGGTTTATGTTATATTTTGAGCATATTGTTAAATTTAATATTGATTAGTCGTAAATACTGATTATCTTATTTTATTTTTTGTAGTTCCACAAGACTCAAAAATGGATCAGAACTACTGCATTTGATGATTATGACCATATATGCATCATTTTTGGTGGTAAGGCGACAATAGGAAAAATTACTGTGGATGTGAGCCAAAATGATACTACTGCAAGAACTTGTGAAAATGAAAAAAAAGTCGATACATGATTATGTAGATTCTGGTCTTGGAAGCTTTGAACATCCTTCGAACTTTCCCCTTTCGACCTAATCTCTATTTGTTGAGGTTGGAGATGTTTACAGTCCCATCTACCAAAAACAAACTGTGTGAACCAATTTGAAACTCAGGTCCAAATAAAAGAGCACGGAATGAATCTGACTCTACTACACCAGCAACTGATATCAAAGATGAACTTATGGCCAGTGTTTCTACTGGGGTTACTTCGATTGCTTCTCATATAGATGCACTCCATTCCATCATAAAAGAAAAGGTTCTTGATAGGCGAATGGAAGCGGTGGAGAAAATTAGAGAGCAAAAGAAGAAGCAATGTGTTAGTGACTGTGTATATGCTGCCATTATGGAAATAACAGATCTTACTACGGATGAACGTTTTCAAGCAGTAGCGATGTTGAACACCAAAAGCAAAAAAAAAATGTTCATTTACTTGTCTGCAAATGATCGAAATGACTGGATTCGTTCTAAGTTAAACAAGTGAATGTTATTTTATTATCTATATAGGGTAGGATTTATGTCTTTTGTGAGTGTTTAGCATCTAAGCGTTTGACAAAATAATTGGTTGGCACGAATTTTCTTCATTTTATTTTGTTCTTTTCTTTGGATATTTATGTTTTGAGCACTCCATTTGTAATCAATTATTAAGTTATATGTTCTTTATTTGATTGTTTTTAGTTTCATTATTTATATTTATATCTATTTGGTGTTATCTTATAATAATGTTTATAGTTTGTATTGTTTTTTTTATTTTGTTAGGCATGGAGAAGTCAAATCTTGAAGAAATATTAGATGAGGAAGATTGGATGACAGAAGAAAGCAATGAAAAAACTGATGGAGAAAGCCAAGAAAAAAAAAATAGTGATGATGAAGAAAGTCGAGATGATGAATATGAAATGGAAAGCGAAAGCGATGAAGAAGATGAAGAATTATCCATTATTTTGATTATTTTCTTAGCATCAAATAATTTGCTAAAGATGATAATGGAATCGATGGAAATCGTAGCTCAAACTGAAAGATCAATACCTCGTAGACCAATTACGAGATTTGGGAACACTTATATATATAGAGTACTAATGGATGATCCTGAAGACTTCCAACGAGAATATAGAATGTATCCTTCTGTGTTTCAAAAAATATGCCATATAATTTGAGAAATAACGCTTATACAAGATACATGTTTTATCTTCGTTGAAGAAATGCTTGGCACATTCTTACTTATTGTTGGTCAAAATTCTCGGTATGTCGTTGTTCGTGATACGTTTCGTCGATCTCGTTGGACGGTTAGCTCAAATTTCAACAAATATTGAGGGCCTTGAATACCTTATCGTCGTTGATGATGGTCAGCCCCTACAGAACAATCCAATTTAAAATAAAAGGAAGTACACGATTTTATCCTTATCTCAAACAATGATTTATTTATTATATATATATATATTACTTAAGATTGTAATAACAACATGCAATTTTGTACTTCTTTTAGGATTGTATTGGAGCTATGGATGGTACACATATTCCATCAATGATAAAGGGCAGGGATGTGAGTGCTTATCGTAATCGTAAAGGAGTATTATCTCAAAATATTTTAGATGCATGCAATTTTGATTTAGAATTTATATATGTGTTGAGTGGGTGGGAAGAGTCTGCTCATGACGCGAAATTCTAAATGATGCTTTAACAAATAGGAACGGACTCACCATTCCGCAAGGTAATTATACATAATTTATTTTAGTAATCTCTTTTAATTTGGTTATTATGCATATGATGATTAACTTAATCATAAAAAATTAGGTAAGTTTTATTTGGTGGATTGTAGATTTGCAAACCGACGCCAGCTCTTAGCTCCATACAGTGGTGTGCGTTATCATCTCCAAGAATACTCAGGTTCTGGGCGCCAACCAGTAAAAACTGATAAATTGTTCAATCTTCGACATGCATCTCTAAGGAATGTAGTTGAGATAATATTTGGTGTATTCAAATCATGCTTCTTAATATTTAAGAGTGCACCCTTGTTTCCAAACAAAACACAATCGGAAATAGTTTTGGCATGTGTAGGACTACACAACTTTTTGCGCAAAGAATGTCGTTTCGATGAATTTCCAGTTGATGAAAGTAAAGAGGAATCATATTCTCCTACTGAACAAATAGATCCTGAAGACAATCTTTTCCCAAAATCAAACTCAAAGACAACAACAAGAAGATGTTAATCAGTGGCGAGATAGCATAGCAAATAAAATGTGGTATGAGTGGATTAAAAATAATGAAAACTTAAGCAAAGGACAACAATGAGCTTTTAATTTTGACAAATGATACAAATTTTACTAGGTATTCATGGTACTTGTGTTAATTGTGTAATGTGCATAATAAAAAAGTTGGTATATGTTTTGAATTTATGATTAGATATTTTACATCTTTTTATCTCTACAAATCACAAACACTCTCTAGAAATCCACTAGATTTGTATCTACAAGTCGCAGAGACTCTCTACAATACTCTTTTAAAATTACTGGAAATCTCTATATTTCCAGAGAGTCTCCGGGAGTCACTAAAAATAAAAATCTATGAAAGTCTACATAAATCTCATTTGACTACCCCCTGGAACTTTTTTTTTTTATTCCAATTGCAAAAAAAGCAAACAAAATAGAAAATCAAAATAAGTAAGAGCCCATCTCACCCATAGAGAGTAAAAGAGATACTGACAATCTTAACGTTTTTTTCAAATGGAAACTCAATCTCTGAGAGTGATACGAATCCTGAATCTAAAGTCACAAATATGTATTACGTAAACCAAAAATAAAAACCCACATTTCATCAAATCAAATACCCTAGAATCTCAAGCAATTGTAAATATCAAAAGATTTAATAGAAAAAAAAAACCATCTACAAAAAGTGAAAATATTACCTCGTTATAAGAAAAACTCATGTCAAGAAAGTGAGAGGTTGCGCCGAGAAAAGTAGGGTTTTGATTCTAGTTCAATTCGTTATCTTCCTCAACTTGATTATTGTATCAACAGAAAAAAAGAAGAAAATTAAATCGATTACTGTTTACAAAAAACAAATCAAAATACAAAATTACCTAATCAAATCAAAAGATTATTCTATGAATAGAGAACTTGATCACCATTATTTTAATGAAAACTTCTACCGCTGCCGCCAGTAACACGTCCAATATAACAAAGATTTTATTACAGGTTTAATGATAGTATGATCAAGAAGACGATAATAAAACATGCTTCAACAATAAAAAATAAAAAAATAAAAAATAAAAAAACAATAATTAGGGTTTTGAGAGCGTGAAGAATAAGATTACCTGTGAGCGAGGAGCCTGCGTGTAAGATTTTGGGCTTTAGTCTTACTATTTATATATGAAGATGTCGCACCGAGAAAACTGAGGGATATATTGAGAAGATGGAAATTTAAGCATTTTTTTGGAATTATATTTATCTTAGAGAATTTTCTTCAGGAAAAACTTCTTATATTTAGAGTTTTCAAATTTTATTTTTGGTATTCTTTTTTGAAAATATCTAAAAAAATATATTATTTTTTGTTAGTTATATTAGATCTATAATATATGTGGAATATTTTATCTGAAATGGAACTAGAGAAAAATTTACACTTCTAGGAACGAGAATCTTTTATTTTATGGAATGAATAATACTAAGATAAAAATAGAAACCGTATTTATTTGATTTATTTTTTATTTTAGATTTTTTATTTTAATTATGGTATGAAAAAATTAAGAAAAATAATAAGAAAATGGGGTTTATTTTGTTATTGCATGAATTTTTGTATGCTCGTTTTTGTATTAGCTCTCTTTTGATTTCGATTATTGCTTCAACTTTTTAATTCAAATTTTAAAAAATTTGTGACTTTTGATTTTGGACAGGATCACTAATTATTTGCAAAAGAGAAACATCGTCCGATTCAAAAGTTAGTATCCACGACCAATTATTTTATTTTTTAATTCTCATCGGAAGTGTAGTCTATAGGACTAGATTATTCTTTAGTTTTAATTGATAGAATAAAGTTGTAATTAAGAAAATACTGTTTTTGAGAACTGTAAACGGATGTTGGACATTAGACATTTTTTTTTAATTTATTTATTATGTGATTGATGCACGATTGATTTAATTTTTTTAATTTTTTGATGAAATTTTAAATGTGTGATTGATTATTGATTTAATGTCTTTTTCGTAATAATGTATTATTTTTTGCTTTAGGCAACAAAAAATTTGTTTTCCATAAAAAAAATCTCATGGGGCCCAAAATATTTTTCCACGTTTTCTATTGGGTCACGTCAAATAAACTTTCTTTAAAATGCCTGGTGAGGCCAGAATCAACCAGAAGCTCCGATGAATCACAAGCTCCGGTGAATGAGAGCGTTCGAAAAAACTCTGTTTTTATATAAAGAATTTTGTTCCTTATTAAAAGAAACACACACACTTGCACAACATTTTGCACCGTCCGCTACTGAATTTTAGGAAAACACGTGGGATAGTACGTTGAACCTTCTGGGCGTTATCAACCAAACCACCACAAGCCTTAGCCTTGTACATTTGACTAGTCTTTGACTATAGATATATTTTGCTAAGGTAACCTGAGCCTACCGAATTTCAGTTGACCCTGCATTTGCATGTGCACCAAAAAAATAAAATAAATGTCGAACTAGTACTACGAGGACCAATACAATAAATATTTGACTGAATTTTAAAATGGACATTACCCGTACTATGACCATAATGTGGATAGTACTTGGGACCACTACCAACCTTATTAGGGTTATGGCTCATACCATGGTGATCCCAATAACTATTCGCGTGCTCACCAGTCATACGAACGGGTAAATGAGCAATATTGTAATAATCATAACGTGGGTTCTCCGTCTTTGGAGGATTAATCAAACACTCGATACCTAACACTTCTTATGATGCAAGTCTTTCTTTAGAAGATTCACTCAAGCAGTTAACTGAAAATTCACGTAGGAAAGACATAGTGGGGAAACAAATTCATGAGACCTTTAGAGAAATTGAAAAAGAACGGTCAGCTGCTAGTATTGCTCCAAATGAACTTAATTGGCAAAATACTGTTTCCAAATTTACCCTTGATAATACTGGTAATTATTTACTTAGTCAAGAGGATGAAGTTAACATCGAAAACACGACATGTTTAGATAAGGTTAAACCGTCTTCATATTATTATGAGGATGAGGATAATGTTGATGAAGAATTTGAAATATATAGTCATAATGATCAGGAAATTTTTACACCAATTGAGCCTCATTATGATAGTGTTGTTTTTAGAGATACCATTGTTTTAGACGCTGAAATATTTCCTTGCTATTATGAAGACGATGATGGTTTAGAGGAACAGGTTTATCCTGAGACTAGTGTTTTAGAGTCTAACGATTCAGGAACAATAGTCTCAAACATAGACGATAGACTTGTGAAAATTTTAAATGTGAGTGAAGGAAAAACCACCTGATTATAACCTAGTAGAATCAATTGACCATTGTTGTGAATCAGATGATTTAGAAATTAGGTCAATTGTGACTAGTCCATCTAGGGACACTAAAAACTCTAGGTTTGGGGGTGAACATCATTATCCCTACGGTTTACTTTTGACTCTTACAAAGGTTCCTCACTTTGGACTTGGCGTATGCGCCTTTACCATCCTACGTGATTATCTTCGTACACATTTTCCCGAACCTGGTTTTGTCCAAAATAGAATTCAATTGTTAGAAACCCATTATATTGTTGATGTGGGTTACCCGAACCATGATACCATAATTGACTTTGTTGTCCCACCAAAATTTTATCTTCCAAATGTGGGAACATCTGAATTTGAAATGTGTCGTTTCTTTGTTTTTGAAGCTAAGCCTAATTATTTTAGGAAATTATAATCGAAATATTTTCCTAAGAATGACCACCACTTTCTCATAATCTATTGTGGTCAACTATCTGAGTCAAATCTAATTAACTTTAAGGATACACAAATTTTTCGATTATTATTATATGATGTGTAAGTTGTGACTAACCCTTTATTAGTCGGAATAAAGACTTTAAGCTTAGCGCTCTATGGAGGCACCCCATATGCTCATGGTACACGACGATATACGATAACATCTTTTCTTATCTCCTTTAAATTTTACATTTACTCTTTGTTCATATTTTTATTCATGTATCTTTAGATCATCGAGGACTATATTGAATTTATGTTTGGGAGTAAAAGAGAAATTTTTAGTTGTACCAAAAACTCCAAAATCTAGAAACATGTGAACAATTCAGGATGACACTAACCAATTTAGGTAGATGGAAAAAACTCTTGGTTGTAAGAATTGGCGTGCCCGAAAAATGGTCTACTCATATTTGAATGCACAATTCAGGTGTTAGAGATAACATGTTTTGGTGGGGCCCTAGTACTGTCATAAGGTCGGAGCTTGGATGCATTACAATGATTGAAAAAAAAAAACAAGAAAAAAAAGGATGTAATTATTCTATTTCATTAAATTTTTGAAATCTATTCAATAAAGAAGCCGTGAAGAAGAAGAAATCCAAAATGAAGACAACAAGTGGTTGAAGAAAAAAATAAATTTTTGAAGATTTGTGTTACCAACAGTTGTGAAGAATCAAGTTCCAAAGTCCTTCTCCAATGGCAAGAAAAGTTTCGTAATTTGTATCATTCAGTTTTTGTATTTTATTCATCATTAAAAAAAATCAATCAAAAAGGAGCATCCTAGCCGGAATGTTATACAAATATTTTGGGAAACATCGTTCGCCTTAGTCAACATATGCACACTTTAACACTTCCATATCAATTTTCCAAATTTATTAATGTGATTGAACTTTGATAGATTCCGAGTATCGTGGGTCATTCATCGACTATCTGAGTAGAGTTTGGCATTCACATATGAATTAGGGTAATGATTCTTGTTGTTAAAGAGTTAAGTAGGCCAACTAAATAGCTTGTTTAGTGTCTATCCTCAATCGATTAACATGTAGCTAGGAGTTGGAGTAAATGTTTTGTGAGTATACCTCTTGTAAACCCTCCCGAGATAACACTTGGCTACTAGGGCCACCTAGGGGTTAAGCTTGCTACACATGCTAAGCGTAGTTGTGGTTCCTGTGAAAGTGAGTTAAGATTTTTATAATATTTTTAGATTAGTTTTATTTTAAATTTTGTTTAAGGACTAGCAAAATATAAGTTTGGGGGTATTTGATTGATGTGTAAACACGATAAATTTACATCTTAATTTATATTTATTTAGTTTTCTATTTTATATAAAATAATAATTTTATTAGTGTTTCTGCATAATTTGGTTTTAGAGACTTCCGTAAGCTAAGCACATAAATTGGCGGTGAAATAATGTAAAAACATCACGTAATAGTCGGTCAACTCATGGTATGCTCCAATGGTCAAAAGGTCAAATATTGTCAAATTGGTTTGCTCGTGAGGCAAAAAGATCAAGTCGCCACCAACTTGAATTTTGGGCTTGGTAGTGTGGGTCTATTATCAACTCAAATTTTACAGAAGTTGGGCAAGTGAAAAGAAATCATATTCATTTCTACTTCTAGGACCCACCATGTCTTTTGCTAGTACTATGCCACATCGTGCTACATTCCTTCATATATTTCCAAAGAAATATATATACTCTTAATTCTCATGTAAGAGCCATTTTGGGAAATTGAAAAGGCAATTTGAAGTAAATTTGGGAGTAAGATACCAGTTGAAGTAGGTTCTCGTTTTATAAGCTAAACACCAGCTGATGTAGTGAAGACTTACCAATTAAGAAGGATTTTTATTATTCCTAAGATAATATCTTTGTGTGCGATATAGGGGTAGCCTTTTAAAAGGACGTTGAGGAGTTCTGGTCCGAGACGTCCGAGCAATAATTTAGTTTTTTAGTTTTAATTTTGATTTTAATTTTTTTATTCTTTTATTTATAATGGAATAAACTATTTACTAGGGACAGATGAAACCCTATGATGTACGTAATATGATTTCTACTATTTTTCTATAATAACTTTATTTGGTTCTAGTTCTTATTTCATAATGATAACAATTTTCTTTGTATGTTCTCGTGCTTGCTTTATTGAGTCATATTTTTTTTATAGAGAACAACATTTTAAGTGAATGGAAATTATTAATATTTTTTGAGAACCTCAATGATAGACACATTTATGTGTCTTATTTGATCTCATATTTGTATCAATAGTTCTCATATTTTATACTAATATTATTATTTTATGTGTTTTTTAGGTATTTTTGGAAAATAAACAATTGTGGAAAAGATGGCTTGAAAACGTTAAAAGTACCTCAGAAAAGTGTTAAAGGCACCCACCTCCAATTGATAAAGGCACCAGAAGTGATAAAGGCACCCATGCCTTGGTTAGGGGCGTCCACTTTTTTTTTCAATTCAAAAACATCTGGCGGGAGAAAATTTGTGTATCAATTGTGATATTTTGTTTCGAGATTTATAGGAAATCTTCATGATTTTAAGACAAGATTTAATCATACCTTATCATGAAGAGTTTCGTAAGTTTGTGGGACTCAAATTGAACGGTAAATATGGAAGAAAATCTCGTGAGTATTTGGTTTTTACTCAAACATTTGGTCACGTGAATCTCGGCAGTTGGTTGTGTTAAAAGAAAATATTCTGTGATATCATCTTAGAGTTCGATTAAGAAACAAAATGAATAATATTTCTCTCGAGCTCTATTTAAAAAAGAAAATCAGATCACAATATATCAGCAAGATGAAATTCTCATCAAATAAAATATCTTCAAAGATGTTGAGAAGTAATGATGAGATTTGGGAAGATATGGATGTTGCAATATAAATAGAGGAGCCTGGAAAACATACATGGGGGGTTGGCTTCGGCCAAAAATCACAGAGAAAAAAATCAGAAAAAAATCAATCAGGTTCATCTCGTGAAAGAAGAAGGAAAAGAACAGACTATACTCAAGAAAAGTCGCAGATGCTGTGGCTAATTCATTTGAAGCTTACAGCTCCCAAGAAACAGTCGTTTTTCTAACAGCTGCTTCTGCAACGTATATTTTGAATCTGAAACACTTGTTTTGTAGCAGTGAAAACTGCAACACTTAAAAACGTTGCAGTTTTCCTGATTTAGTCTTTTTTGTTTATTTTCTTATTTTCAAGCACTTTCGAGCTATGTACCAACCTTTTGAGAGTGTTTTGGGCATGATGAGCTAAACCCCATCACTGAGACAATGGAGGAAGTTATTTTCCACACTTGTTTGGTAACTATATTTGATTCTTTATGATTTTTTACAAACAATTGTGATTTCGTTAGATGGTACATGCTTGGCCTAGGTTTTTGATGTTCCATGCTTTTGTTATACAATTGTTGTTTTAAAAATCTACTTGTTTCATGATTTTTCTTAATTGGTTGTCATTTAATTTGATGGTTCGTGTTTTGATGCTCCGTGCTTAAGATTTACAATCAATGTTTCAAAAATCTACTTTTGGCTAGGGCTGCACATCGGGTCGGGTAGGTCGGGTTTGGCCCCACCCGCACCCGAGCCGCCAGTTGGCGGGTGACTGAAGTATTCACCCGCACCCAACCCGCCGTAGGACGGGTCGGGTGCGGGTGGGTGTGGGTCACCCGCCCAGATTCATAGTCATGAATCACCATCATCATAGTCATTAATCAAACTGTCAAGTCGAGTTCACCTCACTGAATCATCACTCGAGTGAAACCCATTACTCACTGTCATTCTCAAGCTAACTATCTCAAGTACCAACCATAAATTCAAGATTATCACCTCACTGATCATCGACAACCATCATCATCTAACTCCTCGAATCTCTGTCAGGTTGCTTCTCACATTCATGATGATCAATCACCATCAACAGAAACTCCTTCAAAAACTCTTCTTTCCTAACTTTTTGCCAAAGCATAACCAAAACCAAACTTCCGTGTACTTCTAAATTATATTCAAATCCTTCGTAAACAATCTTCAGACCCATGGATATCCAGAGTTGGTCTTGGTGAAGTGAACCAGTGGTAACTGAACTTGATCTTGTGAAAAACTACTAGTTCAGTCATTTCCTCAAACAATTCTTATGCATCTCACAGAATGGTGAGAGCTGTGTACAGGACGTACCTTGAAAGCTCCAAAAATTCACTCCTTCCCTGCAGCTACAAGTTTTCAATTCATATAATCAATTCAAAACAACACATTCAATCATTCCCGGTCAGAAATCACCAGTACCCACTCTTTGTTTATTTCTCGGCAACACAAACCACCACCTTCTATCCTAAACAAATCGAGAACCCATCTGAATTCTTAAATCTTCAATCCCTCTTTAAACCTAAAAAAAACCCATATTATGGTAACAACTCCATCTTCTTAACTGTTCCTGTTAACACTCTCCACATATTCAAATTCTATTCAAAACTCTAAATATAATTAAGCGAAAAAATCCACAAAAGGAATAATTGATGCCCTAAAAGAAAGATCGAAATCCTATAGATCAAATGTCTTCAAGAAAATCTATTACCGATATTTGCTTTTAGATCTAAACCAAAACCTAGAAAATAAAACACAAATTAGAGTCGAAGAAGATGAGATAATCGAAAACCCTAGAAAATTAACCGATGAAGAAATGAAATTACCTAACAACATGAGGATCAGTGGAAAACATTCTTAAAGGAGAAACTTCTCTTAAGGACCTTCTTCATCTTCATGAAGACGTGTTTTCTTTAAAGTTACAATTTTACCAGTGGCTTTTTCTTTTGCTCTATACACTTTCCCATATGTTCATTCTCCTACTTTTTCAAGTTTTTCAAATGCATCCATGGCCGATTTCTGATTCTCATTAAATCCTATGTTTTCCATTTTTTCTTTCTTTCTTTTCCTTCCTTCCTTTCTCTAGCAGATGAAATGTAATTGATATGATGATGCCATTTCGGCGGGTTGGGAGGGTGGGTCGGGTGAGAGAAGGTGTCACCCGTACCCGATCTATTTATCGGGTGCGGGTCGGGTCAAAGCTGGCGGGTACGGGTCGGGTGGCGGGTGCTGGTCGGGTATGTGCAACCCTACTTTTGACAAACAAAAAGAGTCCATAAAAGAGCTTAAATGGTTAAGAATCAATATGTTACCACATAAATGTGAAGATCGGTGGAATTCTGAGTCCCTAATTACCGACCATATTAATGTCTTGTAGAGTTATTTAGTTTTGCTTTATTTAATTCATGTGCAATTATGAAAATCCAAAAGTATAAAAGTATCATCCGTGATTAGTCAATTAGGAGATATTAATTGCAGTATTGTCCCCGCTCCCTGTGGGTTCGATCTGTACTTGCCGTTGTCTGCATTGTAGACACCGTGCGATTGCGGTTATTATAAATAGGGTATCCTGAAATCCTATCACTCAATACAGTGGGTTATAGAGTTTTATCTTCCAAGACGTAAATATTCGTGTCCTAAATCGCCTTGAAGCAGTATTGAAGAATTTTATAAAAAATGGTTTTAACCGTCTAGTATGCATATGATGTTGTTTTATATAGTGGTAAAAAGAGGTTCGATTCTCGAACTTGTGAAGGTAATGATTTTAGAAAATATTAAACTTAATCTAAACTAATAAAAATCAGGAAAATAAACTAGAGATGATTTTTAGAAAATATGGAGAAAACTAGGAATCAAGATTCAGTTATTTCTAACAATCTATGTGATTAATCATGTAATTCTTTTTAACAATTTAATTCAAGTTTGCCAAAAATATGTTTCCTAAAAGAATAATTGTAAATCCTAAGCATGAGACATCAAGAGTAATTAACTAAGCATGACCCATCAAAAGAGAACACAACTATTTAATAAAAACCATTTTTTTCTAATTTAAATCCATGCAAATAATAATAAAAGAATTATAAATAATTATTAGAAAATAATTAAATCACATAAAATTGAGAAAAATACCTTATCCATCATCCCAGTAAATAAACTTACCCCATGGTGAAGAAAACTTGCTCAAAAGTTGATTTCATTGCTCAAAATATTGATTACAAGGTTAAAGAATAGTGCAACAGCTGAACAGATACGTATATAAGTGTCACAGAACAGGGTTCAGCTGTTACAGAGAGCTTTAAGCAACAAAAATGTTCAAAACTTAACGCAACAGGAGCAGAGTTGCAACAGTGGAACAGCAACACTTATAAATGTTACTGAGTCGTCTTCTTCAGCGATGGTGGGTGAAGAACAGTGCCGGCGATGCACCAGCAGGTCACCGGCGGCGCCGGAACTTCACCGGATTTTCTCTGAATCGCTCTCTAGGCTTCTGTCCTTGATTTTCTTGGCTTCACTTCGTATTTATAGACTTCACAAACCCTAGAGAGAGTTCTAAACCTAATAGAACTCTCTCGAATCACTCCAATTCTTCAATCCCAATCCAAACAGGAACCGAGTCCTGATTCCGGCCAGAATTGGGTTTACAGGGCTGATTTCACGGGATTTTCACTGTATTTTGATTTCTTCCAACTCTAATTGCAATGGGTCATCTTCAATTGCCGAAAACAACCCAAAAATCGCAACCAATCCTTTTCCCGTTGAAACAGGAACTCCCGATGAGTTGGATCGGCCGATCCTGGGTTAACTCGCTGGCTCGCTGGGTTGACTCGCTGGCTCGCTGGGTTGACCCGATCCAGCTCAGCCCGATCCAAGGGTGCCCCAATCCAAAGTGTGGGTGCCTTGATCCATTTTCCCGGGTGCCTCTAACACTTTTTGAGCCAATTTTTCCACAAATCTTTATTCTTCTAATGTACCTACAAAAGCATAAAAACACGTAATAGACACAAAATCGAATACTAACTCACTAGAAATTAAGGTGCAATTTAGACACTAAAATGTGTCTATCAGCATACAAGTGGTGGAGTCTTGGAACCCTAGGTTTTCTGCTTATTTATTAATTTATATAAGTTTTCTTATTAGTTTTGGTTAATATTTCTTGATCCATTCTTATATGTTTAGTATAATTTAATTAGAAGTTAAAGATAACATTATTTAGTCTCCGTGGACGATCCGTACTTGCATACTGTCCAATCGACAGTCGTGCTCTTGCGGTCTACAATTAAAATCCCATCACCTAGCGAATCTCCATAAAGACATTTGATTGATGGTTTCCCTGATTTCCTCAATAGAGATAAGTCTGAGAAGATTCAGCTTGTAATGTGGTTAAAGTGTCTTCTTCTATTAATAGAAGTATGATAGAAACTAGTGTTCCTATTTGCACTTTTGGTGAACTATTGTTTGAATTTTTGAACATAAAAATCTTCTTGAACCTTCTGATAATGTTCAAGATCAAGTTTTATATTTCTAATATTTTCAACATTATGAATAGATTGAGACCGACTTTTTAGATGTTGATGTTTATCAGTTAACGACTTTACTTTTGATCAACATTCCAAAAATGATTTATGTTCCAACTTTTCAGGTCATATTTAACATTCCTAATTTTAGTCATAAGGTGGAATACAAGTGAACCTTAAACCTGTCTGGAGTATGCATTTTTGATCACTTCCTTAGAGCAAGGGATATGCGTAGAATGTTCTCCTTCAAAATGAAGGATTCCACCAAATTTGATCCCACTATGGGTACACTTTCCCCTCAACTTTTTTCAAACACTCCTCCGATCGAAGGAATGGGCGGTAGTCTAGCCTAGACGGGTGATGTTCAGTCGCCCAAGCTAAACGGGTGATGTTTTTCCATCTGGGTATTTTTCTATAATATTAATCTCCCAAAGTACGGGTCCCACTTACGTTAGTTATTACTAAAATAACTAATTATTTACTTGGACAAGAAATTATCACTCGTCCAAGTGAATTTATTTTCTCAGGCAGGATATCAGCACCCCTATAGTGTGTTCTTTTCCTTTTCCATGGTGTAAATCTCACTTTTTAAGATAATTCTTATTCATTTTGAAAGGGATAACCCCTCATCTTATTTATTGTTTGGATAACCCTTCATCTTATTATTAAAATAACTAATTATTTACTTGGACGAGTAATTATCACTCGTCCGGGTGAATTTATTTTTTCAGGCGGGATATCATCACCCCTATAGTGTGTTCTTTTCCTTTTCCATGGTGTAAATCTCACTCTTTAAAATAGACTCTTATTCATTTTGAAAGGGATAACCCTTCAACTTATATATTGTTTGGATACCACTTAAGAAGTTACTTTTTGACTTTTGTAAGCAAAAATGTCAGAAGTTAGTTTGGGTATACAATTCCGGAATGGCTTCTAGAAGCCAAAAAATAAATTTTCTGGAAAAAAACATTTAACTTTTGACTTCTGCTTCTAAAGAGAAGTGCTTCTGCTTCTGGTATCCAAATTACCTATTAGAAGTAGGATCACTACTCCGACACTGGTTGGACCTTATACTAACATCATACATGGGCTTTGTACCAAAGCTTAATTTTCCCTGATAAATCCCATTCCGCGTTGCCTCCGAGTTCCGACTATTTAGGCCTTCAACCCTCGCAGGGTGGGTTTGGTATTGTTTTTATTTTCCTAAAAGCACTTTCAAAACATAAATATAGTAATATTTTTTTCACATTTATGTTTGGTTAAGTTTTTGCAAAGTGCTTTTTATGTAAAACACTTACAAAATTTACCAACATTTAAAAGCTGGGGAAAATGAGCTTTTAAAATTTCCAAAAATATAAGTTGTGGCCCCACCTAATTTTTCGTATCTGATTTTTCTTTTTTATTCCTATTTTATTTTATAAATAACAGAAATTACTCTTAAATTCATATATCATCAATTTTTTATTCCACATATTTTATTCATTAAAAATTATTATTTTTTATTTTCAAACTATATTTTATATACCCTTTCAATCAATTTTTTTTAATTTATCAATAGTAAAAATAAGACCAAATATTAAATAATTATTTTATTTTAGTTTGATTTTTTGTTTGGAAATTATATCTTTAATACAAATAAAAAAATAAAAAATATGTTTTTAACAAAAATAATTCTTATTAGTAAATTTAATATTATATAAATATTTAAAAGTTAAAAATTTATTTATTTGTAAATCCAATAAACTTCAATAAAACTATTTTCAGAGATATGTCTATTTTCTTCATTTGCTACAATAATAATAGTTGAACCTGATATTTTACCAAACACAATTTGATCGCTTTTTTAATCAGCTTTAACTTTTAGTTTATATTTTACCAAACGTTCAACTGTTTTTTTTACACAGCAACGCACAACAAAAAAATGTTTTTTATAAAGAACCCTCTTATAGGGACTTATGGAGGGGATTTTCATGTGAGGACAAAATAGGGTCATTAGTTATCCAATTCAAAAAATCCTATCCATTATATTTTCATAATGACTAAACTATCCCTATTTAGTTACCAATAATTAATCTAATTATACATAATATAATAATATTATACTTAATTAATTTAATTAGCTAATATATTAGGCTAATGAAATAATTTTATACTTAATAAAATTAAAATAAATTTTTATATGTTTTGTTTTAGTGGGAAGAAAAAGAAAAAGAAAAAATAGAGAAAATTTTGGAGATTTTTGAAAAACCCTAAATTTTGATTCACTCAACCAAATGAAGAAACAAGCCTTCAAAGTGAAGACTCAATGTCCTAGAGTAGTCAGGTATACTCTAACTTAAATTCTTGATCTTTTTCTTGCTCAAAATTGCTTAAAATACATAAAAAAGGAAGATTTTTTTTGCGATTCAGGTAAGTTTACGGTTGGGGTTTCATCTCAAACCCAACCGTAAGACATATTTACGATTATGTTTCGATGAACACCTAACTGTAACTGGTTTAAAAACGGAAAAAACCTAATATAGCATTTCTACGGTTGGGTTAGACATATCAAACCCAATCGTAAATCAATTTACGGTTCGAAAAACCCAAACGTAAAAAACCTCCAAAAATTTTGAACACCCAGGGAATTTTACGGTTGGAAAATAACCTTTGAACCTAACCGTAAAATAAAATTACGACTGAAAGAAACTAAACGTAAAAATCAAACAATTTTTAGTTATCAGTGAAATTTACGAGGGAAAAATCGAATCTAAACGTAAAACACTTACTTTTGAAAAATCTCACCGTAAAATGTCATCTTCATATTTATTTTGTAAGTTTAAGGTTGGAAATTGAAAATACATAACCGTAAAATCAAAGAAAAACCAATTACGTTTGGAAATCCAACAATAATTTCTTCCAAACCTTGATTTATGTTTTTTTTCTTCAAACCAATCAATCAAACAAAATATCAATCATAAAAAGGAGAAAAAAAACATGGGTTCATGTCGAATCATACCTCATATACACCATGTATTCTTTTTGAGGAGTTTCAACGCCTTCACCACCGTTTTCTTCTTCAATTTCTTGATTAGGTTGGTTTGATTGATTTTGATTGTCACACTGCTACCTTTTATATCTTTAGTAGGATTCTTCATTTTCAAATCACCGATTAATCGATGAGGAATTTTGATGTAGAAGAAAATGGGGAGAATAAGAGTTGAAATAGAGAAAGAGAGTTGAAAGGGTAATATAGACATTTGCTATTGTTATAGGATACTCCATAACCAACTACTGAGATACCCTGAAACCTTTAAAAAACCCTCTATTGAAAGTGTAAGCCCCTATATAAGGGTCGCGTTTGGATACTTCTGCTTCTCCAGAAGCAAAAGTCAGAAGCAAAACTATTTTGTTTCACAAAAAGTTAACTTTTCGACTTCTAGAAGTCGTTTTAAAATTCAATACCCAAATTAATTTCTAGCTTTTCAACTTTTAGAAGTCAAAAAATAATTTTTTATGTACTATCCAAACATGCTATAATAAGGTGTTTATATACAGAAGCATAAGTCAGAAGCAAAACTATTTTACTTCATAAAAAATTAATTTTTCAATTTCTAGAAATCGTGTTAAAATTCGATACCCAAATTAATTTTTGGTTTTTCGATTTCTAAGAATCAAAAAACAACTTTTTATGTGTTATCCAAACAGGCTATAAGCTTGTTTATAAAACTCTCGGCAAATACCAAACTAAGCGGCAGTCATGCGGATTTACTGAAAGTCGAGCTTTTACTTCTCTTTGTTATTTAAACAGCATAGTATTTAGAAAGAGCTTCGGAAAATTGGGGGTTTAGTTTGTGTTTCGAAAAATAATAGGGTTCGAAATTAGGTTATGGAGATTGCAGAGAAGAAGGAAGTTGGTGAAATCAAGGGTTTGAATTCTCAATCAGAAGCCATCTTTGATTCTAATGAAAAAGACATCGAAGAGAGAGACCGACATGCTCATGAGCTCAAAGCTGGTTTACATCCATTGAAGGTTCTCTATTACTCTCTCTATTTCTTTATAGTTTATATGTTTTTTTTCTAGTTTTCTTGTAGTACCGCAAGATTAGGTTATTATTCTTCATGTCATTTCTGTTGCTTTAGTGATTCAAAATTGTTCCTTATATATCTTATTTGAAGCTTGAGATATTTGATAAGTGTACTTAGATTAGAATCCTGAACTAATTAATTGATTCGAGGAACTAAAGTTTTAAGGGATGACGATATGTTTCATTAAATTTTAAACCCTAATAAGATCTGTTTTTTGGGGAACCAGGGGGGTAAAGGATTTTTAGTAGCTTTATGTCCGTTTTGAACCATATGTGATATGTGTTCATAGTTACCTAGTGGAAATACTCATTCAAAGAGTGTTTTCAACAGTTCAGACTATTCTTAGTTCTATTTTTTGCATCAATGGTTACTGAGTTGAAATTTGATGTTTTTGTTGGATGTCTGTAATCACAAAAATAAATTTGTCAAAATTCTAACAACTGGTTTTGATATATCTGATTCCATCTAAAACCTTTGTTGTGAGAGAACTGCGAAGAAACTGGTTTAAGTTAGTCAGTTTCGATATACCTTTTCGGCTGTTCTTTTGAGTTCATTTTGGCATCGTACTGCTTTACTTCAAAATTAAGATAATAAGTTTACTTATTTGGTTATGCATGCCAGCTGCTCACTGAGATTCGTTGCATTGCTCTACTGTGATTCCTGAAAAATGAGACACTATCATGGATCACACTGCTAGTAATAGATTTTTCACGTTCTGTCTCACTCTGAATCTATTTTATCCTCCTCAGCAACTTATCCACCTCAGCAACAACCTTGAAATAAAATTCGGAACGTTTTTTTAGGTGTTGTCACTAGAGATGTGTGCAAGGAGTATGCCTACACATTTGTTTAATTACGAGAGGCCTTCATTTACTGGGATATAAATTTTTTATGCAACAGCTTGTAGTAGGTTTTGTCTTACTAGTTGATGGCTTTAAAGGATTCAAGGTCCTGCTGAAACTAGTTAACTAGTGAAATTATTTAATGTTTGTCGACGATACCCTTCAGATAGAAAGTTTGGCATATTAGATTTTGCCTTTTATACCGTTCTCTGATATAGAATACTACATTTTCTCAATGGATCTGGCTATGATGGGTATGAGGCACATACTCCCAGTACGAGTCCCCAGTCATTGCGTGGCACCTCAACCCATTAATCTAAGAAGCCGTTATAGGAAACTATCACCAAACTACTAATCATTTACATTAATACCCTTAAGTTCCCAAATTTTTACACTTCCCATATTTCAGCTAGGCTTTACCTATTTTATTCACTGGAAACTTCTTAAGTTAACTAAATTTGCCTTGTTTGTACAGTGTAGTACAATATTTTTCCGGTGAGAATCTTTTTAGTTCACAGTTTCTCTTACTGGATGAACATGTTTGAGTTTAATGCCAACCCCTTGAAGAAATTAATGAAATAAGAACCATTTATTAGTAAAAAATTTATAGTAATAATTCGTTTCTTTTTCAATCTGGATTTCATTGTTTTAAACCAAGTGAGGCATGAGTTCAGAAAAATCTATATATGTGTGAATTTTTCTGGCATTAGAAACTTTAGTGATCCATAAAACCTAATTTCGATCGTGATAGTGCTATCTTCAGTTTAGATCAAAGCAACGGGCTTCACGAATCAACTTTTGACTGTGCACTATTCGTGAATAATGGGTTATGCTAACAGAGGTCCTATCAAAAAAGTTTTGTTGAAATAGGAATTAGTAAATCTCAAGATTAATCATCGTCATTGAAAAAATATTAACTGGAATATGTATTAGAAACCGGTTTTAGTGTAGAGATTTTTTAGGAGTTCAAGGAGTCATTTAGATAAAAGAGGACTCGTAGTTAAGAACACGTGCCCCATACTCATCCTAGCCGGACCTTTCTCAATTCCTGCACTGCCAATGACTCTTTGAGTTGTCATGTAACTTCACTAATGTGTCCTCTATGATCCATTTCCAGAACAAGTTTGTATTGTGGTACACGCGCCGAACACCAGGAGTTCGTACTCAAACATCATACGAGGACAATATAAAGAGAATTGTGGAGTTCAGTACGGTATGCTTCTTGAAATAACAATATTATTGTGAGCCTTAGCTTGCCATTATAAATTGTGATGTTGCCATGGTCGTTTATGAAGTTTCATCTGTTCCCTTGGAGGAAGTGCATAATGCATTTGAAATGTGATGCTTATATAGGTTGAAGGATTTTGGGTTTGTTATTGCCATTTAGCTCGTCCTTCTTCTTTGCCAAGTCCGACTGACTTGCATCTTTTCAAGGAGGGTATTCGGCCTCTGTGGGAAGTAAGTATTTGCAGCTTATGCACGTTTTTAGTTGCTTCTTACTTCATCCTTCAATTATATCTTACCTTCCTTTTCTTGTTTTCCACTTTCCTAGCTGTCTCAACAGGTTACAATTGTATCATTGTTATATTTTAACTCAGAAGTGTACTACCCCGAAACTTAAAATTCATTTGCACAGGATTCTGCTAACTGTAATGGTGGAAAGTGGATAATCAGATTCAAGAAGGCTGTCTCAGGTCGCTTTTGGGAAGACTTGGTAATGGGACACATTATATTTCTTTTTACTATTTCTTTGATGATCACTGCTATGGTTATGGAGATCTAAGTTTTGAGCAGTTAGAATACATGATTATAGGCAGAGAGGTTAGATTGACTTACTTTTCTCTGCTCCATAAGTAAAATTTTAGAGATGAACTGGGTTACTGGATATGGCGAGAGTTGCTATGCTAGACAAACTGAAATCATGAAAAAAATAATGTGTGGAAAAGAAAATTATGGATGTTCCATGATGTAGAAATGGTACAGGCTTCTCAGATTTTCTGGAAAACAGTGGATGCTGTTATATATTATACAAACTGAAAATTATCTATTTTTTATGCGTACAAAAGAAACTTTTGGATGTCCTATGTCATAATATGGTACTGGCTCTACAGATTTCTTTGGACTCCCATCCTAGTAATTCAATGGCAGTATGTATTGACGAGCATATGGGTTTGTGGAGTGTATCATAAACGAATTTGGATATGGGGTCAGCATGTATAATGATGTTTCTTTCTTATATAGTTGCTTTAAATAAATGTTGCATATAGTAATATTTGTGGATTCCATTTCAACGCTTAATTTATTTGCTTTGCACGGACGTTTGTGTAGTAAAGAGTTGGGGATGAACCCTTTAGTATATAGCGCCATTCCCAGTTACGAACTTTAAGTTATGGACGTGAGTGAGGTTGAACATTTTGCTTGCCTGGATACATTTGCAGGTTCTAGCTTTAGTTGGTGACCAACTTGACTATGGAGAAAACATATGTGGAGCAGTATTGAGCATCCGTTTTAATGAAGACATATTGAGCGTCTGGAATCGCAATGCAGCCGACCACCAGGTTAGTAGTAAACACCTGTGCTAAACGTAGTCAGCTTTAGGTTTTAAACACGAGGGTACAATCTGGATGTATGTTCAGATCACGTTATTATTTGAAAACACGCTTTTATTAATCCTGTCACTAGTTTGTTATTAAAGCGTACATTCTGATTCCATATCACTGGAAACATTAAATGATGGAATAAGATTTCTTCTTGATTTGAGAGTTTGTGCACTATTCAGTATCTTATCGGATAAGTGACTTTCTAAACTGACTTAACTAATTGCTTGTTTTTTTTGTTTTTTTTTAATCCTTTCTTTTTATAATCAATGTATTGTAGCCCACAGACCAAAAGCAGACTCCTTTTCTAATGACATATGTATAAATTAGTGTTGGGTTTGGCAGCAGAATAAATCTTGCTTACTGATAACAGAATTTTCCTTTTGTTGTTTTAATTCCTCTACACAGGCTGTGATGGCTCTAAGAGATGCAATCAAGAGACAACTGAAGCTTCCTCATAGCTATGTAATGGAGTACAAGGCCCATGACGCTTCTCTGCGCGACAACTCATCGTACAGAAACACATGGTTGAGAGGATAGAAAGAGAAATGATATTGTCAGGACTTACCTATGTAATGGATGGTAGAAACCTTGAAATAGCATTGTGGAATTTTAATCTAATGCACAAGAAACAGTGTTGCCTTTCAGCTAATGATAGGCATAACACAATCCCAGTGTATCAGGATTAAGGACCTAAAAGCGAATCAAATACTAGGGTTTTATGAACTTCAGAATCATCCTTTATATATGTTGTACTTAAATACAGTAGGCCATTGGCTCCTTTCATCTGTTTTCCCTTCAGATAATGTGGTCAGAAAAAGTGCTTTATCTATCAGTAGTACTTCGCTTACATTTCTTTTACTTCTTTTTTTGTTTCTACTCTTAGAGCTATTATTATTGGGGTTTTTACGAAGATATTTGTCCCTTTTTTGGTTGTTGAAAGCTTACGTAGGGGCTGTCAAGTTGGTAGAGGGATTTTTCATGTGAAGATAAAATAGGGACATTAGGTAGGAATTTCAAAAACCCTTTATTCATGATCATAACGGCTAAACTACCCTGATTAGTTAATATTAGTAAAACTAATTAGCTAGTAGATTAGGTTAATAATAATTAATCTAAAGTAATCTTATACTTGATCAAATCAAATTTTTATTTTTTTTTGGTTTGGTGGGAAGAAAAAGTAGAAGAAATAAAAGAGAATTTTTTAGGGTTTTTTAAAAAACTCTAGATTTTGATTCACTCAACCAGTTTAGTCAGATATAGCTTTAACTTAAGCTCTTAGTCTTTTTATGGTTCAAATTTGATGAAATTATGTAAAAAATTATGCTTTTTTTGTGATTCAAGGAATTTTACGGTTGGGTTTTCATGTTGAACCCAACCGTAAACGCCATTTACGGTTAGGTGTTCATCCTAACCAAACCGTAACCGTAATTTTATGGCGGAAAACCAAATCGTAACAGTTTTACGGTTGGGTTTTCAGCATCATACCCAACTGTAACTAACAATTACGGTTAGGTGTTCATCCTAATCTAACCGTAACCGTATATTCATGGAACAGTCAATCGTAACAGTTTTACGATTAAGTTTTAGCATAGGACCCAACCGTAACTAATCTTCAAAAAAAATGTTTTTATTCAGGATAATTTACGGTGGGATTTGACAATCAAACCCAACCGTAAAACTGTCCTTCTTTAAGATTCTGGATGGTCTACGGTTGAGTATGGACTTGCGTCCCAGCCGTAAATTAACCTGGGGTATTGTTTTTTACAACTCTGAGAATTATGATTAAATTAAAGGCATACACTAATGAAATAGAATAGTAGGCAAAAACCTTATTTTTTATATTAAAGGAAGAACTAAAGGAAATGAAATACAATAGATCATTAGATGATTACACTTAAACACTTGAGTATATAAGATGAAATCATGATAGGTACTTTCTTCCAAAATACGATAGCAATCCTCATGCGTAAACATTTTGCCATGGATAGTTTCATATCTGTCGAGAGGCATGACCCACTAGAAAAAAAAATCAATGGTAAGTTTGTATGTTTGAAAACTATTTTTGATGAAGGAATTATTGATTGACATACTTACTCTTGTCACACCGCCAATGTTGGGACGAGTTTCCTTTAGAGATTTCATTTCCTGTTTCAAGGCTTCCAATCGTTGAAACAACTCCTCAAACCTTCTCCTACTCCCTCTGAACGTCCTACGATTGTGATTTTCGTCTAATCCCACAAAAATCTTAAACAAACGCTTCCACCAAGAATCATATGTCTGATCCAGGATGGCTTCTTCATCAACGGGTTCGTTACTATGGATAATGTACGCCCTATCGTAGACGTGCTTGGTCAGCGTAACCCACGCTCTAACAATTGCAACATCTTCATCGGTAGTGTATACGATATTTAGTGCTTGAAAGGGACGAGAGAGAAAGAGTTGGAAAGTGAAGAATGAGAATGAGAATGAAAGGGATAGGGAATAATGAGAAAGTGAAAGGAAAAAGTTTCCTTTTATAGTTAAAAATACCCAACGACTAGTTTTTCAAATAAAAAAGCCGCTGGGTTTTGTCTACTTTTTGAAAAATAAAAACTGACAGGTTTACGGTTGAAACTTGTCAATCGAACCCAACCGTAACTATTGGAATTGTGATTCTGGCAGTTTTACGGTTGGAAAATGACATCCTACCCAATCGTAAAGGATCAGCACAAAACAAGTTCAACTACACAGGAGAATTTACGGTTGGGAATTGACAATCGAACCCAACCGTGAATAATCATAAAAAAAAATTGAACTACCCCGGATAAATTACGGTTGGGAATTGACAGTCGAACCCAACCGTAACTTTAGGAAATATGTTTCTAAGTTGATTTGTTACGGTTAGGTATGGACTTGCGGACCCAACCATAAATAATCAGTTGTTTTGTTTTTTGAGTTGATTTCTCCTCTGCTTGGTTTCCAACTTGAAATTTTTGTAAATAAAACATGAAATTTAGCTAGACCAATTTAAGATAAAAACTTTCTCATACATTCTAACTAAATTGAGATATGAATATTGTCGCAAGAAGTTATAATCCACCCACAAAAAAAACCCTAAGTTTGACACAATTTTTATAATCAACGTAGAGTTAGGGAGAAGGAGGAGGGGTATGTCGAGCACCAACACGACCGACACGAGTACGAGCACCACCTTGCACATTCTCGGCTTCATCATGTCTGTCTTCATCACTAGGTTGCGACTCTCTTTGGCTAGTAGTTGCACCTCTTGTATCGGCTCTACTCCTCTTTAAGCTTCACACCATCTCATCTTCGATTGATTCATGAAGCTTCCTCAATTTGGACGCGGGATCTTTTGTTGCTTGATTGTCATCACATCACCTCTACTTATGGATGAAGTCATAGACTCTGCCAATGCAAGTGCTTTCTTTTCCTATTCACATATGAAAATAAATGTTGGTTGAGTCTTTAGTAATAAATCTTAAAAACATTAATAACATAAGTAATTTACGTACCATATTGAAATATTCATTTTTCCAAACATCAATGAGACCATCTCCTGTGTTGTTTCCTTGACCGTTTGAAGTTAGATAATTTACAAACAGTTCAACACAAGCAATCAATCAAAAATTAGAAAATTCAGAACTCTTTACGGTTGGGTTACACATATCGAACCCAACCGTAAATAATCAACAACAAGAAGTTAATCTACACAAGCAACTTTACGGTTGGGAATTGACAATCCGACCCAACCGTAAAATTTCATATTCATCTTCTTCCTTATTATTTACGGTTGGGTATTTTAATAACCCAAACGTAAAATTCAAAAGAAACCAGTTACGGTTGGGTTCGAATATTACGGTTGAGTTTTCCAATCGAACCCAACCGTAAATGTTTCTGGAAACCTAATTTTTTTACAACTCGATCAATCAAACAAGAAAATCAATCACTTTAGGGTTCTAAAAATAACATGGGTTTTGTTGAATACCTTATATACACCATTTGTTGTGGTTGGGAGTTTGATTTCCTTCACCACCGATTTGTTCTTCAATATATTGATTAGGTTGTTTAGTTTGATTTTGATTGTCATCACTACTACCTTCTACACCTTTAGTAGGATTCTTCATCACGAACTTTAGAGTTTAATCGACGATGAATTTTTCAAATCGCCAATTAATTGACTATGAATTTCGATGGAGAAATTCGGTTGAAATGGAGAAGGAGGAGATATGGAGGGAGAGGAAAAAGTTTTGAATTGAAATGAAAATTGTAGATTGATGGGCAAATTAGACTTTTTCATAGATGGAAGGGTAATATGGACATTTATTATAACCCATAGGATACCCCTTAACGAATTATTTGGCCACCCTGAATCCATGGGAAACCCCTCTATCACATGGGAAGCCCCTATATAAGCTTTTTTTTTTTCTAGGTGACACTGGAAAAGTTCCATGGTTATCTGGGTTAAGTTCGATAGTTTTGAAATGAATGTTTCTGAATAAATTTAAGATGCCATTAAATCCAAGAAATCACATGCACAAACAATTATTGACCATCTTAGGGCATCCACAGTCACGCGATGATACCCATCGATCAAAGATCAAAAAATTTGATCTTTGATCCGTCTCAAAAACAACGGGGTATGATCAAGCAGGGCCTAGGATATCGCTTGAACGTAAGCGAATTATCAAGGTATCGCTTAAAAAGACGGACGAGAGACTAATAGTTCGCCTGGTACAAGTGAGATTCTGCTCTACCGCCTACAAAAAAAATACAGGCGAAATCCCAACATTTCGCCCAGTAACTAAGCGAAACATCAGTATTTCGCTGGTCGAAGCGAGGGACCAA
>JAJJMC010005941.1:3846886-4017816 GCA_023531435.1 Papaver californicum
TTTCGTACTTCGCTCATACATTTTCCAAGCGAAATCAAGGTATATCTTCTACAAAAAAATTTGAATTAAATTGTTTTAGTTTGATATGAAATTTTGATGATTTCTTAGTTAGATCGGTTGTAGATGTTGTTTGATTAATCATGTAATTACCATATTATAAATCGATTATACAATTGTGAAATTAGTGTTCTAATAATAAAATTGGGATTTTAATTAGGGTTTTTGTGGTTTGTATTTTAAAATAACTTAATTTTCTTTTTTATGATTTAGTGTTAAATTAAAAGCTCTGTTTTTTTTTAACTTGGTCGTTTATGTCATTTGATATTGTCACATCACATTGCAATTGTTAGTTGAACGAAAAAATTACCAATTACTTTGTCATAACTATATTCCAAATTCTGACAGTTTTTTCTTTAATTTTGACGATGATTTTTGCATTGAAATGCTCACCGTGTATTGTCAAAAAAGTACGATTGAACAAATTTTGTTACCGTTTTTTGACCGTTTTGTTACCGTTTTTAATTGTTACCGTTTATCAACGGTTATAATTTGTACTTGAGACCACTATAAATAAAATTTATAGCTATCATCCTCATTTCATTATTCCCATATTTTAGTTTTCAATGTCTAGTTACGAAAATTTTACCCTTAATGCAAGCAATTTTACTCTAGAAGAGGATTTATCCATATGTCGAAACATAATATTACATTATCCAGCAAGGGGTCAGGAACGTCGGATCAATGGTTCTATGAGCATGGGATGGTTGGAACGTATACATGCGAACTTTTGTAACGAAACCGGTAATCCCAACAACCGGAACAAAGCAGGCCTTTTCTGTCGATATGTGGAAATTACAAAGGAAGTACTAGAATTTTCTTTTTTAACTGCGAAGGTGAATGAAAGAAGAATTAGGAATGAAACTGATGATGAAGTTGTTGCCAGATCTCTGGAGGAATGGACCAGATGGAAACATTCTGATTTCATGTACAAACTTCATTTCGACATCCTTAGAGTGATGGAAGAATACAATCCTTTTGTGTTGATTATTCTACCAGGAAGTGAACAACATCGTCCCCGTCTTCCTACAAGCCAATGCTTAAGGTTTCATTATAAGTTTTCGCAAGTGTTTAAGTTTAATCTACTGATTTAAAATATTGTATTTACTTTAATGTATTTCCTTTTTAATGTATGCATTTTTAATTCAATTAAAGGATATTTTAAAAAATTAAGTATGCCTGACAATGTTCAAAGTTGGTTTTTCTGTGAAGTGGTGATCGTGTATTGTCAATTCCTTGCATTGGCTTGTCAACTTACAATAAATATCTCTGACAATGTTGAAAACTGATTTTTGAATTAAAATATGGACGGTGTATTGTCAATTCCTTGCATTGGGTTGTCAACTTACAATAAATATCTCTGACAATGTTGAAAACTGATTTTTGCATTGAAATATCGACGGTGTATTGTCAATTCCTTTCTTTTCCTTGTCAAGTTACCAAAAATATCTCTGACAATGTTGAAAACTGATTTTTGCATTTAAATGTCGACGATGTATTGTCAATTCCTTTCATTGCCTTGTCAACTTAAAATTAATATCTCTGACAATGTGCAAAGCTGATTTTTCCATTTAAATGTGGACCGGGTCTGGTCATATCAATATTCAAAATTGAATTTTCCTCTTCTATTATAAATTACCGCACTGGCTTCTCCATCAATACAAACCAAGAATATCATTATCTCTTACTCAAAATTTTGCAAAAACAAAAAAATGGCAAACTCTCAAAATAACATAAACCACTATGGTTCCTCTTCTAGTTTTCCTCATTATGTTTCTTTTACTTCTTCTTCTTCTGTTTCATTAGACGATGATGATAACAGTAGTTATTACTCATCAGATGAAAGTTCAGTTGCATTGAACTGTAATAACCTAGCAGTCAGTGCTGGTTTAATGGTTTAAAATATGAATGCTCCACATACACGTACACAAATACCAAGACAACGTGATGTAGATGCCAAAGGTCTATGGAGAGATTATTTTTGCAGAAACCCGACGTTTCCGTCAAATGTATTTCGTAGAAGATTCAGAATGCGTCGAGAAATATTCAACCGTATTTTGGGTGATGTTGTGGCCGTAAATGGTTATTTTGTTCAAAAAAGAGATGCTTGTGGTGTTCTAGGATTAACCCCGCACCAAAAAATTACTGCAGCAATTCGAATGTTAGCTTACGGATGTGCGGCGGATGCAATCGATGAGTATTTACGTATTGGGGAAACTACAGTTTTGGAAGCAACTCGTAGATTTTGCAGGGTGATAGTCCAATTGTACGAGGCTGAATATTTGCGGACACCAACTCGGCGTGATGTTGAACTCCTTCTTGATGAGAACCAAAAAAGGGGATTTCCATGGATGCTTGGTAGTGTTGATTGTATGCATTGGAAATGGGACAAATGCCCTTCGGATGAATCAGGGGCTTATACCGCGTATAAGGGTAGCGAAAGTATTATCCTGGAGGCACTGGTGTCGTATGATCTTTGGTTTTGGCATGCATTTTTTGGTATGCCGGGTTCAAACAATGATATCAATGTGACGAACCGTTCGTATATCTTCAAAAAGCTTATCAACAGTAAAACACCGGCAGTAAACTTTTCAGTCAATGGAAATCAATACAATATGGGGTATTATCTTGGGGATGGAATATATCCACATACAACAACTATTGTGACTACGATTAAACATCCAGATTCCCAAAAGAAACATAAATTTTCAGCTATGCAGGAAGGTTGTCGAAAAGATGTAGAACGGGGGTTCGGGGTACTACAAAATTAATTTGCAATTATCAAACAACCCGCAAGAATGTGGAATCCGGACGTGTTAGCATATATAATGAAAACTATCATTATTGTACATAATATGATAGTGGAGGATGAACGTATACCCGGTGATTGGCCGCATGAGTATGAGCAACGCAGTCACGGTGCTCCAGTTGTTATTTCAAGGGACAACACTGCTCAACTTTCTAGAATGGTGAAGGACCAACGCAGACGTGCAGTATTCGATAAACAAACTGGGGTTCGTTTGAGAAATGACTTGATCAAACACATATGGTCATCTGTTGGTGAAGAGTGAACTTTTATATGTGCTTTGGGGGTAAATCTGTTGTTAGTGTACCCACGATTAAAGCGAGAGTCATCTTATCTTTACTTATTAGTCGCGTTATATTTAAATTGTTTTTTCGAGTCCATCTAGTATTTGAAGTAATTTTAAAAAATAATTTTAAATTTAATTTTAAATTTAAATTAAGAGACGTTAGAAACATAAAAGTTTATTGATTAAAAACTAAACTGAAAATTCTAAATAAATTCATCAAAATTCAAACTTAATATGACAATGGTAAATAATAATGGCCTCTATGATTGGTTTCATCTTTTCTTCAAAATTTCTCCCTTCCTAAGTTCGATGTACTATCTTGATACATCATCCATTTGGGAGATATCCATCGTCATTATACGAAATTCCTCTTCTGCTTCTTGCCTAGCTTGTGTTGCTGCAAATTTTGCCTTTGAATAATCTAATTTTGCTACAAACTCAGGTTCTCTTTGTGCTATCTTCATTTCTCTTTGTTCCGTATATTTGGCGTTGAAGTTTTGTTGCTCTCTATAAATATTTTTCATCATTTCCTGTTGTTCAGTAAATTTTGCCTTCCCCTTTGTCTTCTGTCGTTTCGCCTCTTGTTTCCCCATCGAACGGATTAATGTGTTAGGGATATCTCCAAGGTCTTCATAGGCACTGGGACCATCTAGGCTTAAGTCTGAGGAATCCTGTACGTCCAGAGATTCGTTGTCGTACTCAAACTCTGCTTGTGATGAATCGAAAACAGCTGTCGACCTTCGGGAATATTTAATATTATCTAACATAACTGTGTAGCAATCTTCATACTTAAAACTTCGACCAGTTGCTTCATTGAAAAGCCTACGTACTTCTGCAATCTGGTGTTTCAATTCAATTTGTTAAAGGATATACAATCATATAGATTAATGTAATAAACATAATTAAATGAGTAGTTACCTTATTTTCGGGGGCCCATCTAGTATGATGTTCCATTTCTACTTCAGCCTCCTTTGCAGACATAAGCGCCACATGTTTACTTATAATTTGAAATCGTTTCTGAAGGGAGGTCCAAGTACGTGCTGGCATAAAAGGTATCGCTTCTTTCATCCGACATAGTATACGTGACCATAATTGTTCTTCACATTGATCGGTACCAATGCTACAATCTTGAGAAATTGATAAATGAATTGTACACATCGTAACATCTTCAAAAGACGAAAAATTTGGACCTCGTGGTTTTGATGGCGCCATAATTCTAATCGATTTCCAAACTTATTAAATAAGAACGAACTTTAGAATTTTCAAATACAAAATGAATAAGTTTAGTAAAATGCCATTGGTCTAGTATCCCATATATATAGGGTAAAAATATAGCCGTTATACTACCCAACGGTAACATATCAACGACAACATATTAACGGTCAATTGATTTATGGACTCAGCGACGCCTTGCACTCTCGCCCAACTCCAAGCGACGCCTTGCACTCTCGTCCAACTCCAAGCGACGCCTTAGCATCTCGCCCAACTCCAAGCGACGCCTTAGCATCTCGCCCAACTCCAAGCGACGTCGTGCACTCTCGCCCGTGTTCAGTAGTTTTCGACGAAATGTCAGCTATTCGCTTATGTGTATGCGAGCTGCTGAGTTCTCGTCGCAGCAAGCGAAACATTAGTATCCCGCTTGAGTTGGCGAAATGTCTACTTTTCGCCCGTGTTTTTAAGCGAAATGTTGGTCCGTCGTTTGTTCACAAGCGAGACAGTAGAGTTTCGCTCGACTATAACTTTTACTCGTCGATCAGCGATCACTTTTAATCCTGAACAGTGATTTTCTTCGATTAAATCCTATATCTAATCGCACGGCTGTGGGACGAATTCACCGATCATCGATCAAATTTAATCTTTGATCTAGGATTCAATCGATGACTGCAGTTGCTCTTAGGTACCAGCAAGAGAGTTCATTCCAAGAACATCCTATGCTTTGCCATAGGATGTTTCTTCAACATTGCCTCTATGTTGTAGACCGTTGCGCCTATGTTTTTTTATCGCCGATATCTATGTCAAAATAAAAGTTGCTACCAACTAAAAATTTGTTTACCTTGTAAAATTATACAATTAACAAGAATACCCTTACTATCCACAAGGAACATAGTGGGTGGTTATCTGTTCACCCACTTAGCTATGCGGGTCAACATTCGTACTCTTTCCCACACAGTACCTCTCTCTCCGTTCTCTCTGGCAACTGGTAAGCAATTTTCGGGAACTCGTCTCCTTCATCATCATCATCCATGGAGCCCGAATCTCAAAGTCTTGACAACAACACCGATGTAGACACCACCATCTGCACCATTAATAACGATAACATCACCAACAATGAAAGCCACGAAGATAACAAGAATTACACCATTACAGTTACAGTCCCTGAATCAGTATCTTCGCACTCAAGTGGCGAAGAATCTCCTTCCAATATCGCTGTTCAACCTTCTGAAAATCCTATTGCAGAGGTATACTAATTATCTCTCTCGATTTTCCCTATGCACTTAAATTTTACTTATTGTGAAGAAATTGGATATAGTATCCCGATTAGGTTTCATTTTTAACTCCACCCAAAAAAAAAATCATTTATTACTATGTTATGATATTATATGGCTGCAGCATAATGGACTGTTAATTTAGTGATTCTATGTCTGTTGTTAACTTGAACCCTAACAGGATCCAACTCCAATAATTACTGATGATGCTGTCCAAGTTGGGCCTAAATTGGCTTCAAATGATAATGGAAAAAATACTGAAGTTGATCAAAGCTATCAAGGTTACGATGAGTTAATAGAACCAGAAGTTGGAATGATTTTCGACACTGCAGAAGAAGCATTTGATTTTTACAATGAATATGCAAGAAAAATTGGTTTCCGAGTTAGGATACAAAGAACAAACATGAATAAAGCTCAACGTAATAAAATTCATCGACAAGTACTAGTTTGTTCATGTGAAGGCACCTACAAAATGATCAGGAAACCTAGAAAAAGAAGAGAAACTAAACGGTTTGGATGTCTAGCTGCGTTTGAAATTAAACTTATTACTGGTGATAAGTATGCATTAATTAGGTTCAGTTCGGAGCACACACACGAGCTTGTCCCTCCAAAGTTTTCCCATTATTTGAAAAACCCCAGGAAACTCGGCTTTGCCCAGATAGGAATGACTGAGAAAACACAGCCTCCTGGGACAAGACAACTTGCAATTACCAGTTCCGTTCCTGAAGTAGCCGGTGTATCTGACCAGATCAGTTTAGAACAGAAAACACCAGCTGGGTTTACCGTTAAGGGGATGCAGAATTTCTCCTTGGTTATCTCAAGCAAAAGAAGCAGGAAAACAAGCATTTTTTCTACTCTTTTCGAACTAATGAGGATGGTAAGATATGTGGTGTTTTCTTTTGCGATGCAAAATCAAGAAGAGAGTACGGGTTATTCGGCGATTCAGTGTGTTTTGATACAACGTTCAAGACGAACAACTTTGATATGGTATGTGCACCAGTTGTTGGCCTCAACAATCATGGACAAGCTATACTGTTTGGTTGTGGTTTATTAGATGGTGAAACAACCGATGCTGTGGCATGGTTGTTTACGACTATTTTGGAGGCTATGGGAGGAAAGAAACCTGAAAGTGTTTTTACAGATCATTCTGCAGCTATTTCAAATGCCGTTGATCTTGTATTTCCAGAATCTCATCATGGTTTGTGTTTATGGCATATATTTCTAAATGCTTCGAAACAGTTGACTAAAGTAGTTAAAGCATTTAAAACATTCCCGCCGCAATTCAAAGCTTGGCTATATGAGCAAGAGACAGTTGAAGAATTTGAACATAGTTGGAACAAGTTGCTTGAAGATTTTGAGCTTAGAGATAATGAATGGTTGCAAGGACTGTATGAGTTGCGAGAGAAGTGGGCTCGAGTTTATAATCTTGGTCATTTTTCTGCTGCCATGACCACATTAGAAAGGAGTGAGAGCATCAGCAAGTTTCTGAAGGCCTATTTTAGCAATGGTAGTATTCTTCTTCGTGATTTTCTAGATCAATATTTCAAAGCTATGGCTGATCGCTATGAAAAAGAGAGGGAAGCTGAAAAAAAGACACAACTAACAACCCCTAATTGGTTCTCTGGCTGGTCTGTAGAGCGTGAAGCATCAAAAGTATACACACGAGAGATATTTTATGGTTTTCAAGATGCGCTTCAAAAGACCATTGATTTGTCGTTAGAATTGGAAAAGGACGACGGAACAAGTCGTGCATACAGAGCTACTGAATTGGAAGGTCAAAAAAAAATTCACTCACTTGTACATAACCTCTCTGAAGATTCAGTCTCATGTACTTGTCGGAAATTTGAATTTAACGGAATCCTCTGTCCTCATGCGTTGAAGTTGTTTCGTGACTTACAATATAAGAGTCTACCTCCTCGATACTATTTGAAGAGATGGACCCGAAAAGTTACAGATGAAGATGTTTTCGACCCTTCTGGGGAGTTAATCCTAAGTAACAATGATCCAACCTCAACAGCTCGTTACAATGACTTGACACATATTTCTCAAAGTATCATGGCCAAGGGTTTGAGGTCGGAAGAAATGTTCACTTTGATCAAGTCATTACTCCAAGAAGTGGAATCGAAGGCAGATGCGCATATGACTTCTAAGGACGAAAGAAGAGTTGCCATTCAGAAGAATATGCCCAACCCTCATCAGAATCTGGTGTCAAATTTGAATGAGGAAGCGACACAGGTAATACATAAATGCGGTTATAAATATGTCATAGTTATTAGGTAAGAATTTTTGAAGTGTTGATGATTTTGATTTCAAATGTTATCTGCTGTATTCTTAATGCTGTAGGATGTATTTGGGATGATGCAACAACAGCCAGACTATAGCCAAAATGGTTGGCAGTGGATGAATAGACAAGCCATTCATCCCCAGGGGATTCATCCTCAAGATATAATTCCTGGATATAATTTTGCTGGGTCTCAACAACAAAGGCAATTCCATCCAAACGACTTGTTCATCTCTCAACAGGTACTATAAATTTTAACCATGCATTAATTAGTTAATGCATTTGGATCCATTAACCTGTTTTTAATTTTGCGTTTTGTGTTCGTGGCATAGGGATCTTCATCGCAAATCCCACCTCGAGAGATGCCCCGTTAACAATTAGTAAGTGGCCTATGAGAAAATTAAACAAAAAACTGCGGCTTACTCCCACCTTGTGTTCTATATAAAGAATTGGTAACCATCTCTTAATTTATGTGTGTAGTGTTAAAGCAGTTTATGGTATGGCATCGAGGACAAATCAATATATATTGGAGGACCCGTTCATGGCTATAAAGGATTATGTCAAGTTCGCATCAGTTTGGCAGGTTGCAATAGTTCAGAATGTAGTAGATTGGAGTGACAGACTTTTAGAAGTTTGATTGCTGAGTCAATTTCTTACTTGATTTTAGAAACTTTTGCATACCGTAAAATGGAGCTTTACAATTATTATTTTGTTAGTTAATAGAATGACCTTCTCTCTTTTTCTTGTAATTAAATCATGAGATCTTGCTATTAAGAAGTGCTACTGCATTTTCCATGAAGTTTTATTTTGGGTAGTGAATATGATGATCATTGGTGATATTTCTCAGAGGCCGTGATATTTTGTTTAGCAAGACCTAATGCAGACGAACAAAACTTGATTTTATCTGGTAACACTGTAGCAGTGCTAATAGATTGAGTTCTCTAGCTCTTGTTCAAACATCACTTTTGTTTATTATGCAAACTAAACTTTGAATTGTCTTGTATGGAGGTAGTAGTTGTTAATTTAAGTTTTTGCATAGGTCTATACAAAAGACCCGATTTGTACTACAATCAGACTCCTATAGGTAAATGGGCAAGAGATGGAGTTTAGGGGCCAGTTAGATTGCTGAGCAACAACAGGATCACATCCAGGTATTAGGCTACTAGTAATAGTTTATGATCAACTTGGTTACACAGACAATAAATGTGGAGCAGTATCGATCTTTCAGTTTGATGCCAACATTTTGGATTTCTTGAGCCATAATTCATCTGACTTACAGGTAAGCAAACATTCGATTTTTATACTTTGCTACTTGAATTACACCTGCTACTAATGGGTTGAATTTTGCATAAAAACTTGATGTTGAATTCTTTTTTTTGAACTTCACTGCTGGGTTTTCTCCATTTAGCAAGGTTGTGATGTATTACGCTGAAGTTAAGCAATCAAGAGACAACCGGAGCTTCTGTGAAGCTATGCGATGGAGTACAAGGCATGCGAGACAGTAATGGCATGAACTGCGCGTAATGAATGGTAATAAACAAAATTACTTATAACACCACCATCAATTGCTGGCTTTATAGTCTTCGATGTTCTTCTACAATTCATTCTAATATAACCTTTAATGCACAACGAAACACATGTTATGTGTGTAAGTAACCATAACACAATTACGATATTCAGAATATCAGAAGCCTAGGAGCAGTAAATGTTGGGTTTACATAATCTTTTACAGTTGACCAATTCAATTTTATCATAATTCTCTTGTAACCAATGCAATCTTTTATGTGGGTATTAGCTGTTTGAGAAGAAAAAAAATCTGTGTTAAATATCCCTCGAGTTGTGATCTTTTTTCAGTTGCTAAAGATATATTGGAATAGTGTTTGATTATTTGTTCCTTATTAGCGCATTACTTTGTGAATGAGATTTTGATCCACTTCACTCATTAATTTTACCTCATTTCACCTGCTTTAGATAACAGAGGTGCTTAATCATTGTTTCCATTGTAAATGTGATGCCCAGGGATACAAAATTTCCCTCTAATATTATTATCAGGAGACAATCTTTTATGGTCACCCAAGTTACTGGTGGGTGTTCATTTTTGGCTGCTGTATCTGCAAAATCTGAAGTGCAAAAGTAATTATGATCATTGCAGGAAATATCTCTATAAATCTGAAGTGCTAAAGTAATTATGATCATTGCAGGAAATATCTCTATAAGGCACATCTGTAATCGGCATTTTGGAACTAACCTGGTTGCAAGCTATATAGTTCAAGTTGGCAGAACCGACTGGATGATCATACGCTGTTTCAGAACTCTGTTGCATGTAGTGGTTTCTATTCTTCAGCAACGTTAATTGGTTTTGGGTCCTGTGTATATCTTGGTATTTAACTAATTTCAAAGTCTGGAAGTATAACGTTACCATTTTTTTGAGTCGTGATATACCTTCATAATAAGATCGACACCCTTCCACGGTCGGATCAATACTGGTTGTCATCATTCTGAGATAACCAGCCATATCTGTAGTTGGGAACACCATCCAATAGGCAGCTAAAACTGAGAAACTCAGCCATTGTTAACTTATATTATCTTTGTCCTAGAAAAAGTGATATTTTTACTTTTTCGTTTTTATTTAAAAATAGGCTCTGTCCTAGAAAAAAGTGATAGTTGTTGTAGTAACATGTGTAGAGAAGTGGCTGACCACACACCACATATGTCAAGATGCATGTGACTCTACTTTCCTAACTAGACATATGTGGCTCTTTTTCTTGTCCTTACTAACACTTGTACTAACACAAGCTCTCCCACTTTGTGTACTTAATGGAACTAAAAGGAAATGAAAGAGATACTGATTTCCCTCTGCACTTTTATCTTTGCCTTATACACAATTAATTATCCTTCTTCTCCTTTATGTTTTGTCCCTTCTTTTACACGTTATCAGCACCTTGCTCACCAATTGAGCTTCGATCCTTCACAACAAAATAAAGAATTTGTTAGTTCCATCATTAAATCAAGTAGAATTTTCTAAAAGAAGATGGACCCAATTCGACCGGAATTCGATGTGGAAACCATGTTTGTGGCAAAGGACTACACTTCCACTATCAAGCCATCTACCGATCAAAATGATGTTCCAGCAACTGAGAAAGACAAAGCTCATGCTTTTATGTTTCTAAAGAGAAACATCGATCTTAACCTACGTTGGGGTTATCACCACTTGAAGACACCAAAAGAACTATGAGATTCCCTCGAGAGCCATTTCGGGAACATTCATGATTTCTTACTAGCACAATTGACCGTTAGTGGAATGAAATTTGTTTCCTCGATTATGTAAAAGTGAATAATTTCCAAAAAGACATGTTACAACTTCAGGCACGTCTTACCTTCTGTGGAAAGAAACTCACAGATGAGGAAATGATTTAGAAAACCCTATCGACCTTTCCCACCTCATCCATGATACTGGCGAACCAGTATCGTTTGGAGGTTGACAACAAAAGAATCAAAACGTTCAGTAAGTTGATAAACTTACTACAAGTGGCTGAGAGGCACAATGAAATTCTTGTCAACAACAATGCCAGGACTGTCAGGAAAAAGAAAGTTCCCGAAGCCGACCATGGCAAGGTCCATAGAGGGAAGAACCCCAAAGGAAAGAGGGTTCGCATTCTGATTCACATCCTCGTATTCCATACTCACATGAAGATAATACCTCTCGTGGAAGAGGACATAAGGGACATAATCGAGGCCGAAAGCGTAAAGGTCATTCTAATATTTGACACAGAGAAGGAACTTATGACCAAAGTGGTAGCGACTCCAAGTTCGAGAAAACACTTAAGAATCCCGCCAATAAAAAGGTGGCAAATGAAAATGCGCCTTGTTTTAGGTTTGGAATTTTCGTACGTTGATACAAGCAATGTAAGACTAGTGCCAATGTAGTTGCGAGCTACAAAAAGTATCGGGAAACTCTCGAACATGAGGCCCACTATATGGAAGAAAATGATCTTACCCCTGACGTAAATCTTACAATCACAGACTTCCAGGGAAACAAAGACTTTTTCCCATCAATGGATGCACCCGACTTTGTATGGGCCTAAACATCTAGTTTCTTGTTTGATGGCTTAGTAGACTCAGTCTTTTAAATAATTTGGTAGATGCTTTGAAGTAGTTTATGTTATCTTGGATTACTGTTTGTTTAATGGTTTGAGTAGGTGTTACTGTTGCTAAACATGTTATTACTATCTTTATGTTATGTGTATGGATTATCTATAAGTACTTATTTTCTATTATACTCTATAGAATTTTACTTTGTTTATGATAATCTTTTGTTTAGCATATATATTAGAATGGAAAGAACGTTATTCTTGTAGAACATGATTCTCTAAAGGAAACGAAATAAACTATTCGTTTTTATAATATTCTTGCCTAACGTACTTGTAGGAATGTCTCAAGGAGAAATTGAATGTTTAGCTGATAGTGCTACCACCCACACTATCCTAAGAAATAGATAATTATTTTTTGATTTCACTCCTTATAATATATCTGTGACTACGATTATTGGATCATCACAAGTAATAAATGAGCGAGGTACTGCTCAATTCTTGTTGCCAAATGGCACAATGATTAAAGTCACAGAAGCTCTATATGCACCAAGAGCTAACTGTACTTTGTTGAGTTTCAAGGATATTCGTGCAAATGGTTATCACTTGGAAACTCACTGTGAGAATGGAATTGAGCACTATACATGACTCCTAGTGAATGCGGAAGGAAACACATCTCAGAGAAAATAATGAGTCACTCTAATAGATTGTACATCACCACTATTAGGATTATCGAATCCCATGTTGTTACCAACGTTGAGCTATTATTGTCAAGCGACTTATACAAGCTTTGGAACGATCGACTAGGGAACCTAGGTCGTGATATGATCCGTGTTTTAAAGAACTCACACGGACATCCCTTCTTTCGAATGAAAAAGAAAATGGGACAAAAGGTTGTTACAAGGTAGAGTAACTTTTTGCTTTCTAAAGTAATTGATGCACAATATTTTCCTTCTAAAGTAAGAGAAAACATTCGTCTTCCAAAGTAATTGAAGCGAACCCTACATCACATTCTTCTTCGTTTTCCTTTTCGAAGGCACGTCACTCATTTTGCAAAGCTTGTTCTTTAGCAAAGACATGATCGAGGCCATCCTATGCTAAAGATACCAAACAAAATATTCCATTTTTTACAAAGAATACAAGGTGATATTTGTGGACCTATACATCCAGATGTGGACCATTCAGGTATTTTATGGTTTTGGTTGATGCTTCGACCCGTTGGTCACACGCTGTATTGTTTTCCACAAGAAATGCTGCTTTTGCAAAGCTCTTAACACAAATTATATGATTAAGGGCTCATCATTCCGATCATCCAATCAAGTCTATTAGACTCGATAATGTTGAAGAATTTACAACTAAAGGATTTGATGATTTCTGTATGTCCAATGGAATTGACATAGAATATCTCGTACCCCACATACACACTCAGAATGGTCTCGCAGAAGCTACCATCAAAATATTACAGATGATAGCTAGGGCACTAGCTATGCATTCCAACCTGCCAATTACTGGTATACTATACTGCATGCAACATTATTTATTCGTTTTACACCCACTTCTAGCTAACCATTTTCTGCGTACCAGTTGGTAACTGGGTATGAGCCTGGTATTTCATATTTACGCATATTTGGTTATACCGTATACGTTCTTATGACGCCCCCACTTCGTACTAAGATGGGTCCACAAATATGAGTAAGTATTTATGTTGGATATGAATCCCCAACAATTATCCGCTACTTAGAACCTTTGACATGCGATCTTAGATTTGTGGATTATCACTTTGATGAGACTACCTTCCCGTCGCTAGGGGGGGGGGGGGTATGAAAAAGGATTTCCTAAGGGAACGACAGGAATTGTTGTGGTGTGTTCCCATATTGTCTCATCTGGATCCCCGCACTTCACAAAGTGAAGTGAAAAGAATTATTGATCTTCAGAATGTGACAGATTCAATGCCTGATGCATTTACTGATATCACTAAAGTGACGAGATCACACATACCGGCTGCAAATGTGCTTGCAATGTTGGAAATCCCTGATAAGGGACAAGGCGCCTTAGATAGAGGTGCCAAGGCTACACTTGGTGGAAGTGTAACTGAGGTCGTGGCCCCCAAAAGGAAGAGGGGAAGACCACTTGGTTCACCGATACTCATCCAAGGAAGAAAAAGGCGAGTAATGCACAAACCGATCAATATATCATCAATGCAGATAATCCATCTCATGAGATTGTTTCTGATTATTGTGACAGACCGGAAATTTTTTGCTTTCAATGGGTCGGGTTTTGATCCATTAGGCCAGCTCCAACTTTCCGATACGCCATTCGAAAAAAACTGGGTTTTCAAATTCTTGGGACCAATTCAATTTTTCCAAACAAATGTTCATCTATTTAATCCAAATTGCTTTATAAGCGTGCAACCATAAATTTTATATTTCAAGGGTTATCGAATCCTACATATGATTTCCATCGTTTCATTATGAAGATATAATATCTCCTGCCCGAGTGGTCGGGTATCAGCCACCGTTACAGCTAATGGTCTTCCGGGTTGCCACTCGTAAATGGGAGCTAGCAGGCCTGACAACACACACCGTTCCAGCAACGGGTGGGGATGATCATTCCCGTTATCTACCACCGTTCCAGCGACGGTCTTCCGGATAGCCACCTGTAGGTGAGAGCCCCGGTGGGCTTGGCAATTCACAGTACTAAGTCAAACTCAACCGACCATCCTTACAAATGATATGAACTACTCAAGAAAGTTAGTAATCATTTCCAGATCAAAGGTATGGACTGTCATTATAAACAATAATCATTCTTCTCAGATGATATGAATTGCCTCTAAATGACAACAATCATCTCCAAGTCTCACTTGGTGATATGAGTTGGTATCCAACAATCACCCTTCATTTTTTTATTAGATGATATGAACAACCTCGAAGAGGTTACAATCATCTCTCAAGGTAGTATGAACATCCAGTAGGCTAACTGCAACTACCTCTTACCAACGATATAAATTGCTAAGATTGCAATCATCTCCGAATAAATGGTATGAACTACTTGGCAGTAACCAACTGTTTCCCGATGATATGAACAACTTTAAGCAGTTGTGTTGAACCGCACAGCTGCTGCCTATATACCCTCTATGTTGCTCGAAGGAATCAAGCACGATCATAGTTCATCATCTATTTATTTAGATAATATGAATTACCCTCGATAATAGAAATTATCTCTTATTAAATTTCAAATAAACTTATCAAGGAATACGTATAAACATAAATACTAAAAAGATGAATCAAACTCATGAATACTAGCCCATTCATAAGCCCAGTAAGTAATGGACTGAATTACTTCCTGAAGTACTTCAAAACTTAATCATGTTAATATCACACCAACCATCGATGGTCTAAAGCCCCGTATGAACTGTCTAATATACACATCATTATAAGTTTCAAGTTAACACTAAATTCTGATATTTAATTCAGTGAAGAAAAATACAAAATTTATCAATCGAGGGTGATGAGTAAATTTTAGCAAAATAATCTTGTCAAGTACATCACTAAATATGCCATTGTGTCCGAGAACTAAAGCATCTTCAAGATAAAAGTATGTACTAAAATCGGAGCATATACCAAAGAATTCCAAATTAGAGAATTGAGACTCCAATAATTATCAATATCAAGAAGCAGTAATATTATTTCAATCATCGTCAAATATATGCCGGACAATCAAACCCAAACAATTCTATACTACATCCTCCCTTTTTAAAATGAACAGACAAAATAGACAATCCAGAATGGCAGCTCGGCACTTGCAAGTAGTGCAAGTCAGATGGTGAAGTATATAAACCACAATCATTAAGACTCAGGCCAACCAACAGTGTTCTAGATTACTTTCTTTTGGAATCAAATGCTTAGCCAACATCATCTTACAAATCCCACTATGACCAAAAGAAACAGCTACGTGGGGATAAAGAGATAGATTTAACTTTCTTGCCAATTAACAACAAGTGACCAACACATTCACATAGTACTAAATACACTTAATAATTCAAGTACATAATTCTTTTAACAAGATTAATAAGCACACAACACATTCATACCTTTTTACCACTTTCGACAATAACTCTTGGCGCAACACCGAGATGCTATGGCAGTAAGCTTGAGCCCCTTTCAGTATAATCGTTTCATATGTAGATAAAACCCCTTTATAGAAGGCCACGACAATTTAGAATGCAACCTCCCAAATGCTTTCATGCTTACGCATACATAAGACACAACTTAAAACCACCAAACATGGTCGGATTCTTATGAGATTTATATAGCGGTATTATCACTCAGTTTAGAACAACATAATAAAAATTCATCACATTCCAATGGTTCATCAAAGGATTATAGACATTACAAGTTGACTGCTTTCACTATCAACATACTGAATTCAGTCCCGATTGTTCCACACTTTGGGGTACCAGAAACGATCATATTTTCTTGAAAATTTAACAGAAATTTACTTTTATTGTATTAGGAAACATACTAATATTTCAGCTCTATCCGATAAACGGATAATGAGATACATCATAAACAGTTGGCTTCCCAAAACTGCAATTCAGCAAAACAGAGTCCTAATCACTCCAAGGTTTTAGATACCATACTATGTCCGATCGTTGTCAAATTTTATTTGTATCTCTATCACATATTTAAGTATAACATACCAAAATATAATCACATTTCAACAGTTAGATCTTAAGATATAGGCAGAACACGAAACATATAAATTTGGGTTTATATGACTTATCACCAACCAGCTTCTTATGATACCCCATTACCAGTCCAACTAGTACTACCGCTACAACACCATCACTGAATCATATACCATTATTCAAATAGGAATCAAGTTTACATAATAACTTAGGTTCAATCACAACATTCAAAACTCAATTTCACGGACTAATCAACTTATTTCAACGGAACTCATTTAAATTTGGTTCATGAGATTTTATATTCTCAATAATATTTACAAACACTTTCAAGTCATAATGAAGAGTTAGACAAATTCACAAACAACATATATTGATATTCTTCATGAAACAATTGATATCATTCGATTGAAGCGCACAACCAATACAAAATCCATGACCAAAATTAAGTTAAATCAAACTAGATTTTCAAGCCAATGATAAATTTACTGTACACTACTACAGTAACCGAGTTTTGAGTGGAACTGAGCAAACCCATTCATTCATTAGTCATGAATCTAACATTAGAAACAGATGGGGAAAGACCAGACAATTTTAACACTTAGAACCCTAGTTCTAAAATTAGGAAACCTAACTTATCAATATGCTCAGATAAAATTTATGATCCTGAAATTAGCATAAAAAGAAACTATCCATGCTTTTCATTTGAGTGAGAAAGTAATCTACAAAATTGAAATGAATCAACTAATCTTTCAATCAATTGACGCAAAGACAAATTCCAAGCTAGAAACAGGAAAAATAATTTCTCCAACCTCTATTGTAAACTGACCTCAACAAATCCGACAATCAATAGCAGTAACCTTCCATAAATTTTTTAAGCTCAAACGCTCACAGATTTCCTCCAAGAATCCATGGCAGGAAGGATAAAGGGTGAAAGACCAGATAAAAAGAAGAACCAAATTCAAGCATAAAGAAGATGAATATGAAAATTAAGATCTGAGAAAAATATGAAAATCGTTTTTTCCCCCTTTACTCTCTGTTTTAATACCTGTACAACCAAGTGTAAGAAGTTTCACACGAGTACCTACTCTAATTGATCAAACCGGTATGGACTATTCTATTTTTTCTCAAGAGCTTGAGAAAATCAGTAGCAAAAGTGAATGTTGGGGAAAAATGTTTCAGAGAACAACAGTGGAATCCCCGTAACAAAGAAAAAGGAATTTCCCTATAGTAAGAGTTGGTTTTGTAAGATGATATAAACATCCCTGCTTCATATTTGGTCACTTGTAAATAGGGCTGCACAAAGGTCGGTTCGGCTCGGTTCTTGGTGGAACCCTGTACCTGTACCTCCCCATGGTCGGTTCTTAAATTTTGTACCTGTACCCTGTATCCTCGGTCCGGTTCCGATTTTGTACCCTGTATCCGGGTCCGGTTCCGGGTACGTACCCTGTACCCTTTTTTATTTTATTTTTTTTTGGTTACATATAAAATTTAAATGTAAATTGTTGAAATAAAAAAAAAAAGTTTAAGTGTTTCTACCATTTCAATCTAATTACGAAATGTATACAGTATTAAGTTCCGTCAAATAAACATAAACACAAAAAGTTTGGTGGTTCCGTCGAATGTGATGGCTAGTTAATCTCGGCGGTCGCTTTCCTAAGGCTCAGCCGCTCAGGTAACTTAAGTAACTATTGAATTCTTAACTTCTTATTTGGGTTCAGAAAAATCAGAACTTGGTAGTACGAATTTCATCACATGCAGAACTTGTTTACTTGTTGCAATTTAGTATAACTTAGACTCTGTAGGGTATCATCACATTCAGAACTTCGATTGATTCCTTTCCCTGTAAGATCTTTTAGATGAGACCCTCTATGGTGTTCAAAAACTTCTGATGATGAGCACGGTGTGCTTCATATATGTTGTATTCTATTATGAGATTTTCCAAACAACAGTTCCAAACTTTAGTATCACTTGATCGGTTCTTTGGGTCCGGTACAAGTCGGTTCTGAGCATGTACCTGTACCTTGTACCCCCTTATACTCGGTTCGGTTTTTATAGGGTACGGTTCCGTCGGTTCCGGTCCGGTTCTTCGGTTCCGGTCCGGTTCTTCGGTTCCTGTGCAGCCCTACTTGTAAAGCATGTTAATTTTTTTTTGTGTTTCCTGATGTGTACTATCAAGCACAGTAATAATATTAAGGGATAACCTATTGGGTATAATATCGGGTTTAGTTACATTCAGGTAAAAGTTCAGAGGTAGCCTAGAAATACTTGAATATTAGAGTTGTATGCACTTTATGTGCAGAATTTGGATAATGTGTTTAATTAGACCCAAGAAAAATGTTTGAGGTATCACAGATTATAGTTATATCCATGAATCACTATTAGGGGACGCCCCGAAGTTCGAATTGATTCCATAGAACAAAAAAATCTCTATGGATTGTGAAAGTGTATATATGTTGATGAAAAGATCCTCCATGCATATTCATGACATATTTGCATATAGTGTTTCTTGAGAGATTATAGAACACGATGATATCGAACCACGTTTTATTGCAGACTGCCAAAAGAGAGCAGATTAGCCTCAATGGAGAGATGCAATTGATATGGTTGTAGATGGTGGTAAGAATGAGTTTCAAACTTTCGAATTTGTGAAGATTGATTTTAGATTTAAAAACTGATTTTAAAACTAGAAAATATACACAAAAGATGACAATAATGTGCACAAATACTGAGGCTATGGATTTCACCATTACCACTTTTAATTGGTTTTAAAAATAATAATTCTAAACAATTCTAGCTCAAATAAGTGACTTTAATTTTTGTCAAAGGTAGATTTTTAAAATATGAATTATAAATCACATGATAGATGCACAACTTCAGCCTCATCGATTCTTTTCCGTTTAATATTCTTTTATCATCTATCCTTATAACTGTTATTAAGCTATTTAGAGATTTCATTTTGTTCCCATTATCGTTTGTGGATGAGTATATAATGATTATAATAATGTCGCAGGTAACAGCTGCTCGCTTCTCGGGTGTTTTAACTTCCTGCTTGAGTCAAAGTTCAGTATTTGCGGCTACTCTTGATAAGATTAGTTCAGCGAAAAATCTGTTCTCAAATGGATACTTGCATTCAGGTTCCTGGATTAAAATCAGGTATAGACAATTGTTAGATTATACTCTATATGCCTTTTCAATAACAAAATTCCTGAAGGATGCAATTAGTTTGCACTATGGGTTTTTCCTACTTTCCTTCAGCGTAAGAACTTTGGCATTACAAAGAGCAATTGATGGTGGGTCCACAAGATTGCAGTATTACCTGGGAGGCGGGCATATGCAAGATCTAGGTAGGCGGCGAAAGGTAGGAAATGCTCAGGAGAGCTCTTCAAGATGTGCACTTCAAAGGTACGGAATTCTCTACAAGTTTCAAACTGTCATAGCTCTTCAAAGTTCCTTATTTTGTCGGGCTGGAAAGTTCTTCCTATATTGATGTGGTTTTATATTACCCTCTATAAATAACCGCAATCACACGGCGTCTAACTAGTAGACAACGGCAAGTACGGGTCGAACCCACAGAGAATGGAGAAATACTGCAATTAATATCTCTAATCAACTAATCAAGGATAATATTTTTGGATAAAATAATAAAACAAACTAAGCTAATAAAATAATTAAGTAGAGAGAGTCGGTAACCAGGGTTTTCAGTATCCACCACTATTTCTATTTAACTACTGAAGTGAAACATAACTCATGAACATTTAGAGTCGCAAATATCACTGGGACGGCCTAAACATGATGCATCAAAAAGCCCTAGTCTCAAGCATACACCATAAAATTGCGTTAGCGAGAAAATTGTACGAAACTAATTTTAGGTCCACAAATAATACCTGGCTATTCTAAGCATACCCCATCAAAGGATTTAACCCAAGCATGAAATATCAAATAAGTAGACAAATATATTTGCAACAAGTAGATTTTCAAAATAACAACTGTATACCAGAAGCATGGAACATCAAAAACCTAGGACAAACATGTACCATCAAAAGACGTCACAATTGTTTAATGAAATTCAATTAATCAAAATCATGGAATTAATCTATTCAAGTCTTAATGGTCTGTATCAAATAAAACGATTAAATTGATCTAAAACTGTAAGTGGTTTCAACATTAAACCCTAGTTATAAATTAATTAGAACATGAAAATGGATTTCTTAAAACCCATAAAAATAATTAAAAAAAGATTAAGAAATTAAACCGTCACCGTCGTCACCCGGCAAACAATCTTTTTCGTTTTTCTTTTCTTCTCTATCTTCGTCCTTCCGTAGAAAACTATATAGGAGAAAAATATCTCCAAAATCAGAACTCTTGTACGCCACAAATCCGTCTCTGTCTGCCTCTCCAACTGACGCAGTTTTTTTTCTTTTTATACTAAGTTTCCCAAAGAAAACCTAATCTAACTCTAGCTCTGCGTGCGTCATACGCCTACCTTTCCTATTATTTCTCTGATTTCACGTGCTTGTTTCATGTTGTTATGAGAAAACTCAAACACAAGTCTGACCGCACACTCTCTCGCTGGCTATTGTCAGTCTTCCTTCACGCCTTATCTCTCACCAACTCTTTAACGCTTGACTGACGCAGCTAAAAGGAGGGAGTAGCCCTGTATGCTACACTACACCTTTCTCCAACAGTCAACAGTCTCCTCCACTCTAAACATTGGCCAACATCCATCTCCCACGTGTTATTTCATTTGAGAAGTCTTCAATCTCACGTCACTATGAAACTGTAAACAACCCCTTCTCTTCTTGCTTTCACTTTAACCAGCCACAATACCTAGTCTACGCCTTCTCTATAGTCACGTCAACAATGGAGCCTTGTACTTTTACCACCTAGCAATGTTTCACTAGCCACACATTAATCCATTGTACTTCTTGTCCCCATCATCACTCTCTACTACATCTTGAAGCCTGCACCCTAGCTAGCCTTCTTTATCCAACCTTCACGTGCTCTTTGCCACCTCATGCCTTCTCACTTCTTTTCTTTGTACGGTACGCCTACACCCAACTTCTTCCTCCACTTAGCCAACACTCTAACATCAACCTAGCCTACACAAAGCTAACACTCACGTCACCTTCAACAACACCTAGCCTTCTTTCTTCTGTTTCTTTTTCTTGTCTGACCGTGTACACCAACACCATCTCCCATACGTCAACTCCAAAAGAGTACAACCTAGTCAACCGATTCCAACACAACAGCCAATGCCTAACCAATTTCTACCTGACCATGCCACCTGGTTCTTGGATATAGTCAATAATAACACATTAAACCATATTTATTGTAACTTCGGATTTTGTGTGTACCACCTAATAAAACAACAAAACTATATTATTATTACAAATTCAAGCACCTGTAAATATAAATTAAGCGGTAATTATATATAAATTATGCTCGTATCAAATACCCTCAAACCTATATTTTGCTAGTCCTCGAGCAAAACTAATCTAAAAATAAAATAAAATAAAAATCTTAACTCACTTTCGCAGGAGTCGCGACTACATTTAGCATATGTAATAAGCCTTTAAACCCCTAAGTGGCCTTAGGACGAGTTATAGTCTCGTGAGGGTTTACAAGAGGTTTACCCACAAAACCTGTACTCCAAATTTTAGCTACCTGTGAATGATTTAGGATAGACACTAAACAAGCTATTTAGTTAGCATACTAAATTTCTTCGACTATAAGAATCATTACCCTGTATGAATCCAATTACTGTACACGAGTTTGCACTCAGCGTACTAAAATTCATATGAAAATGCAACTCTACTCAAATAATCATTGAACATCCAAAATTCGATATAATTCACATTGCTCGGAATCATCAAATTCAAACACATGGATAGATTAGAAGATGAAAATAGAAGTAATCAATGATGCATATGTTGACTAAGGTGAACGGTGTTTCCCATATCTGTCTGAAGGTCAGTGCCAGGATGAATCCTATTTTTATCATTATTATTTATATACATTTTTTTTGTGTGTGTGAGTGACTACATGATTAGATCTTTTGAATCTAAGCGCATGTTCCTTTTCAGCAGATTACATGATAGTTCCCATGGATCCTTCATTCCACGCTTGCTTAGGCGACCGAGACAGGGAAAACACACACATATTGCTATCAAAGTGTCAATTTTCATCAATTTTTTTTTTTTTTGAATAAGAATTAAAAATGAGCTTGAACTCAACAATCTATTTCATCCTGATGGCGATAACAATTTGATACTGGGCCCCACCAAATCACTTAGAGAAACATAAAATTGCAAAAATAAAAATAGAAAGTGATATGATTATGATGATTCCGAGATATGCTTGTTCAATAATTATCATGTTATTTCTAACACCTGAGTGCATTCAGAGATGAATAGACCATTTAGATGGGCACACCAATTCCTATAGATAAGAGATATGTTTCCATCTACCTAGAATGGTTAGTGTCATCCTGAATAATTCACAAGTTTCTAAATTTCGGAGTTTCTTTATTGGCATCAATTTTCGGAAACTCTACCCCCAAACCTAAATTTAACATTGTCCTCAATGTTTCAAACCGTGCAACCCTGAATGGTATGCAATAAAAATAAATAAGAGAAACAAATGTAAATTAAAGAGAAGGGATTGGAACGTCTCACCTGATTGAAGCAAGAAAAGCAGTATTCTCTGTAATACACATCAAACGATAGTAATAACAAAGAACACCAAAAATAAAAATAAACAAAAAGCCTAAAAGAAAATAAAAATCTACCTACTGGATATGTACAGATAGAATCCACATACACTAATAACCTGAAAATTTGGGGATCAACCCAAAATACAATATTTGCAAATGATAGTTTCACAATTATATCATGGCAACACGGAGACACTGAAACTATCAAAAATAAGGGATTACCCCCAAACCAAGTTTTTACTACACTGGGAAGCACGTAAAGACAAAATATGGGGATAATATTGGGGAAGCATTGATTGGTTCATGCACAGTGTCAGGAATAGGCAAGTCCTCTGTGTATTTGGATGCAAAGTGATCCAACAAAACTTTTGAAGCACATAATTCTAACCCTAAATTAGGTAACTTTTGGAAGTCTAGGGGTTTAGAAACAAATTCTAAGTCGTTAAACTTAACTAAAGTTTCATCGGAGTTAACACATACATCATTACCAGGTTTACGTTGCCATTTTCCATAATCCAAAACGGGTACAGAATCTAACAACGCATTAACTTCTTCTAAATGCGTATCCTCATCATAGTAGGCTCCAAAATGGGCCAAGCAAGCCTCTAACGAATCATTAACACTATTGGTGCTAGAATCAATCATGCAAACAGACTCCATATATACAAAATAAAATAAAATTAAAATAAATAATTGCTCCTACCCTTATAATTGGAACGGAAGAGTTCAAAGAACTCAACTAAGTATTTTCCCACTTCGAAAAGCAGTACTAGTACCTCGTATCAACATTCACAATTTAGGGTAATGAGCGTCCAACCTGTCCAAATCGTTCAATATATAACTCAAAAGCCAGAAACCCGTAAATATTTTGCAGCAGACGAATTTTGTTGAGCTAGACGACCAGGAGCAACCCCAAATGTACCTGAAATAAAATTCTAAAACACGAAACTAGTAAAAAATAAATTAAATCCTAAAAATAAAATAAAATATATACAAAATAAAAATAAAACCTAACTAAGATTAGAAAATTAAAAATACTAATTACACAATTATGATATTTGGTAACAATTTAGACATACCAACAAAAAGTAGAAGATTAATAGAATATGCACATATTAACTTCTGCAACTTAGAAAGGAAAATATTATTTTCTTCATTTATTCATGCTTTTATCTGTTTATTCATCATTCTTAATAGTTACATGTCTCATTGATATTTAGGTGTATGTTTGCAGGATATGTACAGATGCAGGTGAATGATGCATACTTTATTAGTGAATCCAATGACGGGAAAGTTCGAATTTGGGGTGTTTCTGAAAATCGAGTCGTTGATTGGACCGACGTACGAGATAATATAGTAACAACCATATGCTACCAGCCAAACATAAAGGTTTTCTTCTTATCGGGGCACCTTCAATACATTTATTACGGATTTTATATTTTGAATTTCTGTCGAATTAGGTGTTAAATATGTAGTTTTCTTTTCTCTCAGCAGGGATTCATTGTAAAAGTGGAAGGTATTCAACGAAATAACAGTGGCCTTGATGTGATTTAAAAATTCTCACGATTTATTTATGCTTTAGGAATAGGCATAATTGGGAAAAGGCCCCAAAAATGGATACCCCGTTGGGAAAATACCCCGCAAAATTAAAATGCTGGGAAAATACCCCACCGTCACTTTTTCCATCCAAATGGTGTTAAGTAGTCAAACTAGGCACACATGTTTGTTCACACATGTGGGACTTTAGACAAAACTACCCTTTCTTCATGGTTTCGACACGTGGCAACCTAAATGAATGAACGGTAAGGATTAAAGTTGTGTAAATATACCCAAATCTTTTGTAAAAATGGCTACCGTGTCCTCTACTTCTAAGTTCACATGATTTTGACACGTGGCAACCTCAATGAATGAACGGTTGATATTTAAAACTGTTTAAGTTAACAGATTCACTTATGTTTGCTAAATACCACAGTCATCTGTATACCAAAGTCATAATCTATGTAGTAAAGATGAATCATATGCTCCAGGGAAGACGAGATAGAGAAATGAATGCCAAGACTTAGTTTTCTAGTAGAAAAGAAGTTGTCACCATCTTTTACACACTAGTTTGCAGTTTAAGAAAGATTCAGAAGGAAATAGACACATTAGTTTTCTATTTCAGATCATACTACTTAAGGTTCTTAAAAAACAAAACTCAGAATCAAAATCCTTCCTTCAAAAAGTGGTGAACAACTTTAGTTTACAATGCAAACCAAAATTGAAGTTTTGTTTATACAATAAAAAACTAAGAATCTGAACTAAGAATCCATAACTCATAACAAGCTGATCAACTAATGCTTAAAGATGAGGTGAAGAAATCAAAACAGTGTTCTCAATTATGAATCAACCAGAAACACCTCCAGCTACTTCTGCATCTAGATTTCTTGGACACTCAAACCTGCAAAGAATAATATAAGAAGGTTATGACTTGATAAAGGAAAGCAAAAAACCACTAGAGCAGTAGTAAAAAAGCATATCTAAGCGGACGGATTGAAAAGGGAAAAAGAACTGTTGCATACGGTTGAAAACAATCAATTAAAATGCTAAATTTCAATTTTTTGGTTTCATCAATTAAAAGGCAGGCAGCATGCAACCTCAAACTGTTAAAAAGCTGTTAAATATGCTAAATAAGCAAATGGGACTCCAAAGACGGTTTGAACTGGTCAAACACCAAAAGTCTTCTGACTCAATATCAGAAATCATATTGTTGTCTACCACCTTATACTTGTAATGAAACATTGCAGCATAACATAATATCAACAAGCAGTACTCGTGTCAAATAAACGTAAACCTACTCCTTCCAAACAGAGTCATGTGCATGTGAATGACAAATACACAAGACAAAACTCACTACTAAACAATGTTTTCGTATCCAAGAAAAACACACAAATGAGACATCATACAAAGATAACATAAGAACAAACTTCAACAAACAGATATATGTTTAACTCATAAGAGAACACACACGATACACTTCTACTGGAACTGGTGCATCAATAACAAACCAACATTTAACCAAGAGTAACAACTATGAACTCAAAGAAAATCATTCATTAGACACTTCTAGATGAAATTGATTTGTAAGTAATTTAAGTAAATTAAATAGAATTGCTACAAGCAGTAAAAACTGTTACCAGCAACCAAATCAAAAGAGGAAAGTGACTTACATATCACCCTATTACAAGTCATACTAACACTAACACTTAGGAAGCTAGTCTTGACTAACTAATTATTCAAGCTCTTATCAAACAACATTTAAAATTGCTAGAACAAACCTAGTTATAGTATGAAAGTCAATTATAATCATTACTTAAACATATGTATGAAGGAAACAAACATTTAGCTTTTCAGCATGCATTTAAATAATCCAAGAGCCATTCATCGAGCAATGTATGGACAAATTCAACAATAAGAAAGCAATATTCAAGAACTCTAAAGATCTTATAAGACATAAAAACAATTGAAAACAATAAAATGCAACACAGTAAAGAAATATCACCTTGATGGTATCAGCGTGACTCCATCCAACCTCAGATGAAGGTCTTCCCAACATGCAGTACTTGTGTCCAGGTTAAAGTCTCAAAACCCTAAATTAAAAACACAAAAACAATTCACATACACATCCAAAAACATTTCATGTAAAACCCTAAAATCATGCTAAAATCAGGAACCAGATCTTACTTAAGAGCATCGGGGATAACCATCCTCTTGATCTTGTCATAAGGTGGTGGGATACCCTCATAAGCCTTAAATCGAGCAAGAGCGGCAGCATCACGCTATGAATCAGAAAGCAAATCGATCTCATGATTTGAAGAAAAGGATCGACGTCATTTTTTGAATGTAGCAGAAGAAGAAGGGGACGGCTAGGGTTCTTCACGCTGAAACGAAATGAAAAAGTGAAAAGAACAAACCCTAGCCGCATACGATTAAAGAAGATAAGGGTAATCTGATAATTTTACCCGTATGCGAGATCTCGTCAGACGAGATTTTGACCAATCAATCTCGTGATATTGACTTTTTGGATGGAAAAAGTGACGGTGGGGTATTTTCCCAGCATTTTAATTTTACGGGATATTTTCCCAACGAGGTATCTATTTTTGGGGCATTTTTCCAATTATCCCTTAGGAATAAGCCCCAAGCTAAGCACGTAATGGTTTAGGAGACAAGAGTTGGTGGTTTTACAACGGGTGTATGAGGTTAACAGTATATGAAGGTTGCTAAGTAACAGGAGTGGGAGAGCGGGAGTGTAAGATGGTGGTAGGTACATGAGTATATGGTTGATGGTTTAGATTCGATAAGAATGTGCTCAATGGCTGCAAGGGCAAGAGTAGTAAGATCATGGAATGCTAAGGACACCAATTTGGGGAGAATGTTCAACTTTGACTAAATCATTATGGATTGGGTGGTAACTGGTAAGAAACATATTAACTTACACAATATTGAATTAATTTTTTTATCGTACATTTATCTATGCAGCTTCCTGGTCCAACTATTATTGTCGTGAGGTAGGTGGTGTTGTGTTTGCAGCCTGCTTTCCAGCACCTTCCTATGTTTTTATTTCTGTGAATTTTGGAGTCAAGTGTGAGATACTGAATTATCAAAGTGAATCCCTGAAATTAGGTTCTTTTTTACTTCTTTGAGTAAATAAACTCAACGGAGTGGTCCCACTGAATAATTTATGTCACTCATGTTTTCTATATTTGTTTTTGGTGGAATCAGGAGGAGCTTTCTACTGCCATTGCATCTTTCAACTAACTACTGAATGTTGAAAAAGACTACTTGATAATGCTCACTCCTTTTAACATGAAGAATCGCAGCCCACCGAATTTCACAGTGTTCCGGCTAGCTGAAGCCAAAATTCACATTACTCCATTTAAGCTTGGAATACTAGTGAAATTTACAAAATTTACGGAATGTAAGAAGAGAAAAAGCAAGTTGTTGCAGCACATGATCAAGGACTGAGGGGTGTTAATGGGATTGATTCAAAATATTGTACAATAATCAAGCTTGATCAAGGTACCCCAGCTTAGTGAACTGGATAAATTTCTATCTTCTTCTTAATAATTTGATGATTTCAATGTTTTGTGTCATTGCTTTTTCTATTTTTTAATGGGAGTGATAGTGAGTTCATCTTAGCATAGAAAAGTTTAATCTTTGAAAAATATTTTGATGTTTTAATTTTGCAAAAACTTTCTATATTAAGTGTCTTTGTTGGATTCTAAATTAAGGTTATTATTGAATATACTTGGAAGCCTCCAAGATGCAAGAACTGTTCTACTCTTGGACATTCAAATGCTAAATGCCCTAAGACAAGTAAAATGGTATGGGCACCAAAAGTGAAGAAGATGGTTGAGAAAAGTACAGAGATAATGGAAGGAAATCTTAACCTTGAGAAACATGCAGTTGGTGTTGAAGGGTCTGGAATTGCTGAGAACATTATCCAGGAATTGGTTCCACATAGTATGATTGAAAATACAAGTGCTCAAGGAAATGAATTAATAGAGGTTGCCATTAATGACTCTAATACAAGGGATAAGGAAGCATCAAGCGAGTGGACAACTTACACTAAAAAGAAAAAGAATTCTAGACGAAAAAAAAAATGCTTGTGTGCAAGACTAACTTGTATACTTAATCCTTATTATGGCCCAGATTCTGAGGAAAGTCAAGAAGCCAAAGAGGATGATTTGAGAGAAGAAGAGGTTTCTGGTGAGTGGATTCTTTTAAAAGAAAGAAAGGCGCAGGAAAAAAGAAAAAAGGAAAGCAATCACAGAATCCTGAGAGCCCCCCTGGTTTTGAATCCCACAACAAGTTTCAAGAAGAAGAAGAAGAAGAAGAAGAAGAAGAAGAAGAAGAAGGGGAAATAGCCACATCCCAGTTAGTTTCGAAAGATTCAAAAGTAAGCAACGCAAAGCCGTCCTCGTCCAAGCAAATTGCGGGAATTGGTATGAAATTGACCCTTCCATGCATAAAAAAGAAAAAGCCTCCTAAATCTAAAGTTCCTATTAAAGTCTCGGCTGATAAACTCGTCGATCTTGGTGCTCTATGGGGCTTAGAATTTCCATCTATAAAGAATAAGCGTGAAGAAATGTCAAGTGATCTCGAGAAAAACCATGAGGAGTTAATTATAGAAGATGTTGACGAGTCAACTAACTGACAATAGGCTTTTGTTCCTCATTACGGTCTGTAAGTTGCCTTCGGATTGGTAGGTTTCATAAGTTGTGTTGTTGATACTTAGAAACCTCTTCTTTTTAGTTTTTGATTTTTTTTTTTGCTTTGTTTCTGTTGGCTTTTTGCCTCTTGTTGGTTGTCTCCGCCCGCACACGGCTTGTGTGCCTTTTATTCTATTCTCTTTGATTGATCAAAAGAAATATATTTGGAGATTTGGGTAAAACACAACTAACAAAGAATTGGAGCAAAAGGACTAAAAAAAACATTTTGCAATGAACTATAGTCCTTGAACGAGCGTAAGAATTGAGCATTTCTCGAGAGTCATGTCGGCTAAATATGGACAATGCAAGACTTATGGCAGAGAAAGAAATACTTAAAAGCAGAGATTGCGAGACACTAAGGGCAAGAGCAACATAATTGTTCAAATTCAAGGAGCTCAAAGAGAGTCTACACTCTGACGTCAGACCAATCCCAAACTGATAATGGTTATCCAGAGGATGTTATAAGCAATTCGAGGACAGACCTTCTCCAAAAAACATGTAAGCTAATGATCTTACTCTATTGCTGCAAGACCCTTTTAGTTATTAGTACTACCACCCTAAATTTTAGTTATGTGGATATTTAGTTTCAAGCTGCTATTGTAAGAATTATTTCAATTTCATCTGTGAAATATGTTACCCACATGCATGTTTCTATAATTAAACATCATATTTGTGCATGTTTGTTAAAAGTCTAATACATTTCATTGTTAAAAAGCTTTTTTCTACCAAATGATATGAGTGAATTTGGTTCCAATTGTTAATCTACTAAATGATGGTGTTTTCATTATACACTGCCGTTGTTAATTGGGACCCTTTTTTGGGACGGGTGCGGGGTAAAGCCCCGCCTCACCAAATGGGGGACAATTTCGATTGTACTCATTGCATAACACGAGCTAAAAAATATTTTACTTTTAACATTGCTTTATTCTATTCATGTTAATTTAGAATTATCGACCATTTAATAAGGTTTACACGTACTAGCCTTTTTTAGTTGCATAGATTTTATCTATTGGATACTAATTATGGAGTACTGATATTGACAATGTCATGAACTACTTACTGAATTGAAAGGTTGATATAATTTTGCAAAAGTATTTCTTATAATTTCCAACACTTTCAACGATACATAATTGGTGAACTTAGTTCCAATCGTTAATCTACCAAATGATATTGGTGTTTTCATTATATACTGCAGTTGTTAATTGAGAACCCTTCTAGCACAGGTGCAGAGCGATTGATTCAACGACTTCAGAAAGAGAACTGTGGAATTGTGTGAATCGACTGAATGGTCCATTCCCAGAATTGGATGAATTGATAAAGGGTCGATTCGATGATTAGTGTATGAGAGAGGGACGAGACTAAATAGTTTCAGGATCTCGCTTTCAGTCTCATCAATCTTGACAAAGAGAACGGATCATCGATTTCTTCCTTCAAGATTGGGATAAGTCGATGTCGGTCGATGATGTGCTTCATGATGTCAAATTCCAGAAACCAAAAAGGAGATATAGCAGCTCGGTCCAGATCTATCATTGAATCGTTCCCAGTAAGATCAAACTCTTCTACTTTGTTTCGTTGAATGAAACTTCAACCTATAAAAGATGATGTGTTTTCGACCAATCTATTACAAAAAAAATTTAATAGTTTAAAAGACCTTTTAAAATATAAGATTTTTCTGGAGGTTCAGTGATCGCATTTTATCAGAGGTTTCTATTGTATCAATTTACCTCTGTGTGATTCCTGATGAAGCATATACTCGTGGGGTGTGCAGGGCGGACCAAAGGCAGGGCGAATACCGTCACAAGCAGTAAAGGCTGCCAGCGGAGCTTGAATTAGATTGATCATCTTGATCCGGCCTCTCGATCGAGAAATTTACTTTTAATCAAAATTCCGACAATGTGGAGTGTCTATATGAGATTAGCAGGCTCACTTTATTGCATTCGAGTTTACCTTACCATGAATACACTGATTTCTGCCGCTTTCGTTATTGTTGCTGGATTGGCCGTAGGGCTTGCTTCTATTGGACTTGGTGTTGGTCAAGGTAAGGCCGCTTGGCACGACTTCATTTGGAAATGGCTCTTAGATGTGAGGTCCCTTGGCGTGGATTTAAGAAACTGTCATCACCGATCCAGCCATTTTGCACGAAGAACAAAGTTTTCTCCAAAACATCCCGAAAGATAAAGACTCGACTTGATAGCCCCGCCTCTAAATGGGGGCCAATTCCTATTGTACGCGGTGCATAGCACGAGTCAAATACTATTTTACTTTTAACATTGCTTGGCTCTATTTATGTTAACTTATAATTGTTGACTATTTAATAAGGTTTATATGTATTAGTTTTTTTTATGAAATATTGATGTTTTCTTTATAACTGCAGTTGTTAATTGGGACCCCTACTGGGACGGATGTGGGGCGAAGCCCCGCCTCACCAAATATGGGTCAATTCCTATCGTACCCGGTGCGTAATACGAGTTAAATACTATTTTACTTTTAACATTGCTTAGCCCTATTCATGTTATCTTAAAATTATCGGTTATTTAATAAGGTTCACGTGTATTAGTTTTTTTTAATGAAAATTAGTGTTTTCAATATACACTCCAGCTGTTAATTGGGACCCTTTCTAGGATGAGAGCGAGGCCTCGCCCAAATGGGGGTCAAATCCCATCATACCCGGTACATAGAACGGTTAAATACTATTTTACTTTCACCTTACTTAGTTTATTTCATGTTAACTTATAATTATCTAATAAGGTTTAAATGTATTATCTTTTTTAGTTGCATAAATTTCATTTTAGTTATTAATATATTAGATACTAATTATACAATAGTTTATCGGAAGTCACAAAATGATATATGTCCGGCGAATCCCTGTCTCAATGGACATGAGAAAATACTATAAACCATTTGCATTAGACTAGGTCTAAACAATTTAAACCAGATGTGAGACCTACCTGATTTTGGTACCAACAAAATCTAAAACTATATAATAAGAACCTACCACATGTCCCTGCCCAGTGCGTAGCACGGGCACAAATCTAGTGAATTTGTAATGATGGTCATCCAAGGGGGAGTGTTGTAGTAACATTTGTAGAGAAATGACTGACCACACACCACATATGTCAAGATGCATGTGACTCTACTTTATTAACTAGATATATGTAGCTCTCTCTCTTGTCCTTAGTGACATTTCTACTAACATAAACTCTTTGTGACTACTAATTTTCCAATAGTCAACATAATGAGATCTACATAAGAAATCAGATATTAAACAAGCAAATAATATAAATGCATCTAAGTTATCAACACAAATGGATTTACATGGTTCGGCCGTGCCTACGTCCACGGAGTAACGATATTAAATTTATTTATGGGTTTGTTACAACGGGTGGAGGAACTCCATTAATGAGAAAATGAAGCTCAGCAAGAGTAGAGATAGAATAGAGAAAGTAGAGAGAGTCCTCTCTCCTAGGTATTTTAGTCGACCTCCCTTTTCTTCCAATAACACTTTCCTTATGTAGGGAAAATGGGTATAGTATTATTATAATTTTGGCCTTAGCTTAATAACTAAGCAGTCTTGGTATTAATACGCTGTACTTCGTTGTAGCATACTAAGTTGCTTCGGGTTTAATATTCAGCCACATATTGAGGAAGATTTTATATAGCTACAGTTTGCCCATTTTTTTGAGGATTGTTTGACAAACGATCCTTAAAAAAACTTCTCTTTGCCTCGCTTATGTTTTGTCTTGGATTGATGACTTCTCTCTGTTAACGGAGTTTCGACTACCTCGTGCTTTACTTTGAGTTGAGGTGCTTGAGCATATTTGTTGCGCTTTGAGTTAAGGATTACGTTCCTTGTTGAATAGCTTACACATCCTCTTTATGCATCGAGGAGATTAAACATGGGAGACGACCTTATGGGTATGCCGTTGCATACAGGATTTATCTCTAGATGGGGAGCATCGTGGTAATGGTTGTTGTGAGACTGCGTTCACTTCTACGTTGTCGTGTGATACCTCGTAGTTGAGCTCGAGTTGTGGCCTCGTTAAGTACGAAGATGCATATATATTTGATAATCGTTCATATGTAAGGAAATTTATACACTCCGAACCTACTAATGTATCCACAAAGAGCTTGGTTGATTTGTAGCTTCGTAGCTTGGGATTGAATGGGCATATCTTGACAGTGGTGGGTCTGTGTATTATAGGCTTTGTTCCTATTTATATCTTCAGCTTCTTAAGTGGTGAAACTCATCTTACGACTTTGGGGGCGCAGAGCTTTGTCTCGTTATGGGAGTTTGACTTAGAGCGTTTTCTCCTTAGCTCAAATTGATTGGCTATTTCCTGACTGTGACAAGAGATTTGGCTTGAAATATTCACTCAAGTACATAAATGCACGTTAACGTAGAGATCTTATCTCAGCATGCTATAACCGAAGATCTTTATTAAGTGAATGTGATACTTTATCCACTGACTCATTCAAGAGTCTATAATGCAAAAGTGTGAATCAATCGAGGGATTCAAACTCAAGATGGTTATCGAGATAGGTAAGGTGCAAGAGTCATTTGATGTCTTGTTTAAGATCAGTAAGAAGTAGATTTCTACGTACGTGCCCCAACTTGTATTGGTTTCCGCATCTCGAGTGTGCGCATTTACGAGTAAGGAATCATTTTCTGATTCATACCCAAGACCAAGTTTCGTAGATGTGGCAAAAAAGATTTGTAAAAATTATACACAGTTTTCGTTTGAGGTTCCTGAAACCATGTTGTACAAATCAAAGAAGTACGAGTACTTAGATTTGTTATGGGTGCCCCTATGGATTCTTTAAATTAAGGAGGTCCCCCAAATGATGTGTTACTCTGCACGTTTTGAGGTGGGTACTTATCCTTCTTAAATAGTTTAGAACCTCCATACTGTTACCTACTAGTCTTGTGACTCATCATATGATGAGTTTACAACTGCGTGCCCCTCCTTTAACTACACACTGCACATGTTCGACTTGTATGTGAACTGCTCTCTTCTATATAGATTAGTCGTTTAGACTAATCTCTTCAACCGTGTACTACTCTTTCTCTTAGTGAAATTTTTTTTGACTACTTTTTCTACGGTGAATAATCGCTTAGACCATTTCTTCAGCACCACATGGTCATTTTAGACTACTCTTTTTAGCAATAAATAGTCACTTAAGACTATTAATCCTTCGCATTGGGTAACTGGGTATTCATTCATGATAGTAAGGATGCGCTTCATCTTCCAAGCAAAGTTGTGAAATTTGAGTTGGTACTCTTCTGTATTGAGTTGTTGGTCGACTCGTAGATGAAGGAGGATTGTAGCATGTTCCCAATCTGAATGATTGATCCTTTTCTTATGTCAATGGCAGCGGAGATTGCATCGCCGTGAGTGCAAGCTGCTGTGTCTTCGATATTGCCTGCTGTATTTTTATTAATGGAAGTAAGGATGTACTTCGTTTGTCATACGAAATTCACTAAACTGTGAGCTTTGAGCTGCGTTTTCTCCAACCAAAGACTTTTTTTGCTCCGAAGGTCGTTCTTTGAGCTGGGGCAAGTCTACCGTTTTGAAGGAACAATTGACTAGAAACTTTTTAGCTGTAACAAGTTTGTCCCCATAGGCCGCGTTCCTGCATAAAACTGAAATAAAGAATTCCTTTGCTAGATAATGTACTCGAAGAGAAGCCCTCGAATTGAGCTGTTGCTTATTTCCTAGACCGAATTTCTCCGCGAGCAGCCACACTACCTTCTTCTTTGAAACTTATCAAATTGCTTAGCTGGGAGAGTTGGGTTACATAGTTGTTGTTGATGTTTCGTAATTGAAGCGGTACCTTCGTACTTACAGAGCTTGAACATCCTCACTTAAATTTAGGACTCCATTCCGAATTAAGGGCTACGCTCCGTAATGTAAATCTTGAACATATTCGTTGCGCTGCGGGCAAGGGAATATACTCCATGTTGAGGAGCTTAACATACTTTCTTGAGTTAAGGAACGTGGGAATCCTCTCTTAAATTGAGGACTTCTCTATGAGTTGAAGAGCTTGAAGAGTTGCGTATAGATCTTCTGCTAAAACCTTGAAGTCTAGCGAGGAGGAGTTGAAGAGTTTTCACAAGAGCACTATGGTGGAGCAGGTTAACACCGTTTTCCGTGAGGTGGAGGGTTGAGTTCCTGGTCTCAGGCTTCCGGTCGTGTCTGCTGAAGATTGATTGATCCGAGTCCGCTCATATTTTGTTGCCCAGGTTTATGAGCTTTTTCTTTTGTAGAAAACTTGTTGTGCATAACTTCTGAGTTATACTTTTGCTTTTGAACAATTTATATTTTCTTGGGGTTACTTATTATATCTTGCGTGATCGCAAGAGTTTAACTGCGCCACTTTGTAACCCAGAACGGATGAAATAGAATTTTATTTTTATGTTTAAATTGGTGTTCATGTTGGATCTATTTTACGTAAGTCTGGCTGGACTCGACCACTATCACATGACCTTTCCTTATTCTTTCAAACAATAAACGACCTGTACTCAACAAAGCTTTTACCCTTGATCAGAGGGGTTCAGGTAATGAGTTGTTGATCCCAGTCCGAGAAACATAACATATAGATGTATATGCCTCATAGTGGGCAGGAATTAAGCTGTTTACTTCGAAGCGCTCTCTTTTGCGTTTTCGCATGAGTCTGCACGTAAGATTATTATTTCACTTGCGTGGTACTCAAAACGGCACCTGCTTGCATGCGTATCTCACATCTATTTCATGCCATTTTTGGCGAAGGGTGCAGAATCCCTCCTTATTTTTCTAAATCATAAAAAATGGAGGATTCCCCTACTTTTGTTTATTTATGTATGCAATTGCATCAAATACAAGACCAATCTTTGAAATTGCATAAATTTCCAGAATGTCTTTGTTGTTTTTCATTAATGTAGTAGAGGCAGGAAAATCGATGTATATTGCCCCCTTTTTCTTTGGAAAGCTGGTTGTCCGAAGCTTTGGAAAGAAAAAAACATTGCTCCTGCTAAATAAGTTGGTGACGTTTTTTCTGGTATAGAAATTGGTTCCTTGGAACATCTAACTTTGCGTCTCTCCTTGGATTTACGTTACTTCCTGTAGCGATAAGGGGTTTGACCTTTGTGAATGTTGAACGCGCTTTTTATTCGCAAGCCTGTGTGCTTTGAGCTTCACATCTAATGCTATTGCTTCCGCTATGTGCTGATTTTCCTTTTTTTACGAAAAGTACGCTGATGATGTTGCTGAAGTTTGTGACGATGTGAGCTTTGAGCTCCTGCTTTGCATAGTTCAGATGACTGTCCATTCTGGATTGTTGCTCATCTCTTTTCTTGGACTATTGAGTACGAGACGTCCTTACTGTTTTGTATATCGTTCTTTGAATCTTTGTTAAGGGAAGCTCCATCTTCGTTAATGGAAGGCGCATCTTTGTTCTTGACTGTTGCTCTTTCGCCCGTATCTTCGTCAATTCCAGCTAAGAACATGCATGAATACGTTTGAAAAGATAAGCTTGTGTCTAATGACACAAAAGTAACCTTCATCTCAGTTAATGGAAGCTGAGAACGTAGGTTCATGCGTTTGAACCATGGAGTTGTGTTCAGAACAACCTTTGCCTTCACCCTTGATGTGTATGTTACAAGAATTACCTTCGTCTGAGGTAGCATCTGCGTCTGCGCAAGATAATATCTTATCTTGATAGAATCTTCGTCCATAAAACGAAACTACTGCGTACTGGGTTTTCACTAAGAAAGTTGGGCTACGTAATTGGAGCTTACGTAGCTAAAGAACACGTAATGAGAGCTGCGGCTACGAAATTGTAGCTTACATATCTTAAGCATACATAACAGGAGCTGTGGATTCGCAATTTGAGATCACGTATCTAAAACATACGTAACGGGAGCTACGGCTACGCAATTGTAGCTTACGTAGCTAAATTAAGTTTAGATCTTGCTCCACCAAATTAAATTCATTCATAGAGGAATCACGTAGGTTAACATTCTCAACAACATGAGAGACAACAAATGATCTAATTTTGGCAGCAGGAGATAATGATGTTGGTAATATTTGTTTGTTCCTCCTTAGCTCTTGATTTGCAGCTAAAGAATAATTTGCTTCAAGGGAAGCGAAGATCGGGTCTTTATCATAGGTAAATGGGTCTGAATATGTGCCTGTTAGCAGTAGCTGAGTGGTATGTGTCGTAGTTAAGCAGCTTTAACGTCATGGGTTCCATTTTGGATCTTAACTTCTTCACTCACGTTTATCTAAACTAGCTGGATCAGAGTCCAAGATGATGCTAACTGGTTTGTTGAAGCACCATGAAGTTGTATCTTTGGTCCTGTAAAATTAGAGTTCACCATATTTGGAACATCATAGTACCACCACTTGAAACCTCCGATCTGAATTGCATAGCATAGTTGCTTGAACTCAAGTTTGAGGTACGAATCGTCATCACCCTCACTTGAGATGCGAGTGCGTGCATACTCATGATGATGAGTCTGCTAGTTTTCCCAGACTTCGTCCATCACAACAGTTGAGTTGGTCAAACTCTTTATAACAGCTCCTGGCATCATGCCAATAGCGGGAAGCGGGGATCTCCTTCGTGATCATTCATAATATGACACTACTACTGTATCTGAGTCCCTTTTTATTTAGGTGAGAATTTGATAAAGACGTTAAGTGCTTGAGTCAAATTGCCAAAAACCAGGAGAATCCTTGGTGTTGCCACAAGAAAATCAAATCAATGATAACTACAGATCGCGATTTGTCTAAAACTTTGTATAAAATGCCATAGATACACATAACTTGTCTGAAATTTTATTACAACTGCACAAGGATGGAATACTAGAAGGATGAGATATCTAGAGAGCTGCGTCCATATACAATACCTTTATGGACTCTGTCTATGCAAGATAATATATTATCTTGATAACGTCTTCGTATGCGAAACAAAACACTAAGTAATTGGAGCTTACGTAGCAAGCATAGGCCACACCCTGCGCATTGAACTTTGATTGGGAGCATAAGCTAAAACATACGTAACGAGGGCTGCGGTTACGTAATTTGAGTTTACGTATCTAAAGCATGCGTAACGAGAGTTGCGGATACGCAGTTGGACCTAACGTCGATAAAGCATACGTAATGATGGTTGCGGCTACGCAAGTGTGCTTTAGCTTGCTCCACCCAAGCTCATTCAGAGATGAATCCAAAAGGATGAGCTTTCCGTGAACATAAAAAGCAACAAATGATCCAACTTTGGTAGCGGGAAGTGCTATCATCTCATAACACTTCGACTTTATCTCAATTTCTCCCCCTCTTTCTCTAATGACTATTAGACAGAACATAGACGATTATTGGGTTTATACATATCAATGAAATCTCAAGGAAAGACTAGGAAGGTTTCCAAGTCTAAGCCCCTGTTTCTCCTCTTTGGGAGAGAAACAAAAAAAGAGGGAAGACGCGGATCCGCTTGAAATTTGAACCATTGAACTTGTGTTAATGATTTTTCATCATGCATCCCGAAACCATTGAGCTAACGTAACTAGAAATTGCGTTTGGATACACAACTGGAGCTTGACTAGGCGTATGCATCAATGTCAGCTAGGAACGTATATCAATACGTTTGAGCGGATAAGGCTGTGTCTAATGATACAAAAGTAACTTTCGTCTCCGTCCATAACGTCTGTGTTACAAGAAGGACTTCCATCTGAGGGAGCATCTGCGCATGAGGGTTGCGGCTACGCAGTCTGAGCTTATGTAGCCAAAGCTTACGTTACGGGAGCTGCGGCTATGCGAGTATCTTTAGCTTGACCCACCAAAGATTGATTTCAGCGAAGATGTATTCTGCCATCTCCGATTCTGCGAGTTGGTGTTGGAGAACCTCCATAGTATCAACCTTCGGAAAGGTGCTATTTTTTTGTGAATATCATAGCTATAGCAAATTGACCCCCTGCTCCGACAGCTCCGACTGCGTATTGCTTTTCCTTTGCTAAGTTAACCTTCAAGAGAAGAAATTTTACCACAAGAAGTCAATTGTGAACTATCAACATACTTAATTTCCAACGTTTCTGACCATTAATAAAAGTTGAAGAAGAAAATCCCAGCTGGGCGAAGATTCGAAAGATTATTGTTCGAAAAACATTTAATGGTATGAAGATTTCACAACTCAAGTTTGACTTGATTTCAGGTTAAAGATTTAAGAGAAAAGTTAGATTTTTCGATTCAACATAAAAAGACCCGATTAACTAAGATCAAAATTAGTGCTAAAGAAAAAGCTTTCCAAGATCTAAAAAACTCTTTGAGATGATTATACTCAAACAGTTAGAGGTTAAGATAAATGTTCATTAAAGAGTGATATTTACCTTTTCCATGCTCAGATCTAGCTGAAATTATAGCTAAGAATAATGTAAAATAAATTTCTTTCAAATCATACAACAAAAATAAAATTTAAGCTATGACACGAGGTCCCTGTTTCTAGCGTCAAACTGTGACTACTAATTTTTCCATAGTCAATATAATGAGATCTACATAAGAAATCAAATATTAAACAAGTAAATAATGTAAATGCATCTAAGTTATCAACACAAATTGATTTACGTGGTTCGGCTGTGCCTACGTCCACAGAGTAACGATATTAAATTTATTTATGAGTTTGTTACAATGGGTAGAGGAACTCTATTAATGAGAAAATGAAGCTCTGCAAGAGTAGAGAGAGAATAGAGAAAGTAGAGATAGTTCCTCTCTCTTAGGTAGGGTTGTACATGGTATGGTACAAACCATAAAGACGCACCGTACCACATCGTTTAAGCCTAAACCGAACTGTACTATTTATCCAACGGCTCGGCATGGTTTTAATTTTGTGAAAACCATTGATCTTGGTATGGTTTTGGCTTAGCACAAAACTGAACCGAAAAACCGTTGATAAAACCGTTAATAGTAGTTATTAGATTCTTTCATTTATGACCATTAGAATATGGTCTAACCTAATTAATTCCATTCTCTTCTCTTCACTCTTTATTTTAATCTTTATATTTTATAATTATTTTTATTGTAAAAGTATATTCTCGAATAAGATAATACTGAATTTAGTCAATCAAAATCAACTCCAAACTCTATAAACAGAAACAGTTTCGTCCTTCAATTGTTTGTTTACAAATGATAACATTAATGACTAATGAGATGTCATGTAGATACTTATTAAGAAGTGTACACTACCACAAAATTTTCTAACTGTATACTTGGCATGACTTATAGGCAGTTATTGTGACTCATGTGTATTAAATACTAATATTATTTTCATTTTTAAAAAACTAATGGTTTTACACTGAACCGTCTCATTCAAAACCGTACCAAACCGTTCATGAAATTGTTTGACACGGTTTCAAAAACTTAAAAACCGTTGATTTTGGTTTCGGTTTTGGTTTCATCCAAAACCGTACCAAACTATATCATGTACATCCCTACTCCTAGGTATTTTATTCGACCTCCCTTATCTTCCAATAACACTTTCCTTATGTAGGGAAAGTGGGTGTAGTATTATTATAATTTTGGCCTTAGCTTAATAACTAAGCAGTCTTGGTATTGTTGCGGTGTACTTCATTGTAGCATACTAAGTTGCTTCGGCTTTAATCTTCAGCCACGTGTTGAGGAAGATTTTATGTAGTTACACTCTCCCTCTTTGTGTACTTAATAAACTAAAAGGAAATATAAGAGATACTAATTTCCCTCTACGTTTTTGTCTTTGTTTTACACGTAAATAATTGTCCTTCTTCTCTTTTATGCTTTGTCCCCTCTTTTACAATACTTTCACTTTTTTATTTTTATATAAAAACAGATCAAATTGAAAAAGTAAAAATATTATTTTTTCTGGGACAGAGGGAGTATAAACCTCGAGATAACATTCCTTCCATTCCATTTCATCGTCATGGTAACAGAGTCTATTATCAATGTACCTTGGCAACTTTTGGTTTTTGTACATTGTCGATTTGAGTGGTGGGACGGGTGAGGGATTGTACTTTCTAAGATGACCATTTTTGAACGGTCAATAAGAGCATCCACAGTCATGCGGCGACGAAAGAGGATAACCAAAGAATAAAACCAATTTTTTTGGTTATAGTCCGTCTCACACGCAGTGGTGGACGAGTATAATTTGGTCAGGCGTTAACAGAATTTACGCCTGAAATTGGGCGCATGCGTAGAGAGACGTATGTTCGTTGAGCGGTTGCGTACTGAAACGCTTGGATTGGGCGGGCGCTTGATCAACGCTCATAAAGAGACGTACGCCTGCATGAACGCTTGATGAGAGACGCTCCTATTACTGTACGCCCAAACCACTCTTTGTAAAATCAACTGGTTTATAATGCCAAGCGGATGTTATCCATCAAACGTTCTATACCAAATAGTTTCTCTCCCAAACCAATAAAACTTCAAATACACTCAGAAGATCTGCAGGACATGGTAATGACATGACAATGTAAGACAGAAAAATAGTGAAACCCAAGGAATGAATCAACCAGATCTCACAAAGAGCAAAATAATTCAACATTGTACAACTCCCCCCTATATGTATATGCAAGCATAGATTTTGGACTTATAAGAAAACATCTTTGCACATGTTTAGATATTTGGACTTATAAGAAAACATTTTTGGAGAAGAGTCTCTCTCCCAAACCACTCTTGATGGATAACATCCGCTTGCATGAACGCTTGATGAGAAGAGTCTCTCCCAAACCACTAACACAACCACTCTCCAAATGATCTACATTCTAAACAAACGGACGCTTAAATGTGCGCCTAGCAGAAGAGGCGTTTGGGTAAGTGAACGTGCGTAACAGGCGTTAGAGTAAATGAACGTCTCTTCCAGGCGTTTGCATAAGTTAACGCCCAACATAAACGTACATTTTGTCAACGCCTCAAGCCCTGCGTTCGGATAAGTTAACGTCCAGTGGGCGTGCTCTTATATTAACGTCTACTACATGCTTGATCTTGAGTTGCGCTTGATCATGAGACTACTCCACCGTAACGCCTGTCAAGAGACGTATTGCTAATTAAACGCTTGATGTGAAACGTAATGATGGGCGAACGCTTCACCATAATTGAGTTTGGTCCAGATTTGGGATTAGTTTTAGTCCCAAACAGTAAAAAATCTGGGCTATAATTATATTTGCTCGTCCTACTGTGATTACTTTTGGGCCGTCAAAGAGTAAATCTAGGTTTACTCCGTCTTTTGCTCGTCTCATTGTGGACGCTCTAAAGAAACTAGATGCGGTTTCTTATCAGACCGTATTTAAACGTTTCAAGAGTTGTTCACCCACTTGTTACGTGGGTCAACCAAGCCGTAAACCAGACCGCACAGTCCTCTCTCTCTGATGAAGAACTCTTCTCCTTCTCCCCCCTATGGATTCCCAATCTGAAAACCCTAACAATGATATCATAGTTTCTTCTTCACTACACTGTACGGTGAATGGCGACCCTGAAATCTATGGAACTGATGATGAAGAAGATCCTATTCCAGAGGTATAATACGTTTTAGCCCTAACTCTTTTCTTCTTTCTATTTCTCCCGTAACTACAAAATCTTAGTTATTGGTGTTTTCTTTGTGTATTTAGTTTTGTGCACCTAAATAGAAGATTTAGGAAGATTATGGTTTTTTCTATTGATTTTTTTGTTGTGATTAGTTAGAAATCCTTATTTCCATTATAATGTGTGATTTTTGGGTGAGATAATTGGATTGATATTTTTTTAATTTTTTTTGGTTTGATGTACTGTATTGTTTGGGTTTGGAAGCTTAATGGACTGTTAATTTGTGATCATTTTTAATTTGATTACATATTTTCAGGAAACTCCGATTACAGTTGATAATTGTGAAATTATCCCGGATTTGGATTTGGATTCGAATGATAATGAGAATACTGCAGAAGTTGTTGAACAACGGTTTTGTGATTTTGATGAGTTAGTAGAGCCAAAGGTTGGCATGATTTTTGACACTGCAAAAGAAGCATTTGATTACTATAATGAATATGCAAGAAAGATTGGTTTTCGGGTGAGAATATTAAGGACAAACATGAACAGAAGTCAGCGTGATGAAATTCATCTGCAAGTGTTAGTTTGTTCATGTGAAGGAACCTATAGAATGGTAAGGAAACCTAGAAAAAGAAGAGAAAGTAAGCGATTTGAATGCATGGCAGTCTTTGAAATCAAATTAATGAGTGGTGACAAGTATGCATTGATAAGGTTCAAAGCTGAGCATACACATGAACTTGTCCCGCCTAAATTTTCTAGTTACCTAAAGACACCAAAGAGAATCGAATCCGCCCATATAGCACATGTTGACAGTAGTCCTCCTCGGGGAATAAAAGCAGATATTTTCTCTTACATTCCTGAAGAACTTGGCTTACCTGATCCCTACACAAAGTCTGGGTTTTTCAAGAGGGGTGATGCTCATTTTCTTCTCGAGTATTTTCAGGAAAAAGAAGCAAGAAAATAAACACTTTGTCTACTCTTTACGCACTAATGGAGATGGCAATATATGTGGTGTTTTTTTTTGTGATGCAAAGTCAAGAAGAGACTATAGGTTATTTGGTGATGCAGTATCTTTTGACACAACATTCAAAACAAACAATTACGATATGATATGTGCACCAGTTATTGGTATAAATAATCATGGGCAACCTACACTTTTTGGATGTGGTTTATTAGACGTTGAAACAACGGATTCTGTAGTGTGGTTATTTACTACTTTCTTGGAGGCTATGGGAGGAAAGAAGCCCATAAGTGTATTTACGGATCAATCTGCATTCATTTCAAATGCTGTTAGTGTTGTATTTCCAGAAGCTCAACATGGATTGTGTTTATGGCATATACTTCAAAATGCTTCAAAGCAGTTGACTAAAGTATTTAAAGCATTTAAATCATTCTCCGTTCAGTTTAGAGCTTGCATATATGATCCAGAAACAGTTGAGGAATTCGAAGAAAGTTGGAGCAAGTTGCTATGAGTATGGGCTTAGAGGTATCAAGTGGCTTCAAGGCTTGTATGATTTGCGACAAATGTGGCTCAAGTTTATAGTGGTGGCCATTTTTGTGCTGGCATGACTGCAACAGAAAGAAGCAAAAACATCAGCAAGTTTTTGAAAGCCTATTTTAGCACAGGTAGCATTCTTCTTCGGGAGTTCGTAGATCAATACTCTAAAGCCATGGTTGATCGGTATGAAAAGGAAAAGGAAGCAGAAAAAAAAAGACACACCAAACAGCACCAAATTTGATCTCTGCATGGTCTGTAGAACGTGAAGCATCAAATTTATACACTTGAGAGATGTTCTATGGTTTTCAAGAAGGGCTTCAACAAACTATTGATTTACTGTTAGAGTTGGTGTCAGATGACGGAGTGATTCGTACCTATAGAGCTACTGAGATGGAAGGTCAGAAAAAGGTCCGCACACTAACATATAACCACGCTGAACAATCAGTCTATTGCTCTTGTAGGAAATTTGAATTTAATGGAATCCTCTGCTCTCATGCATTAAAGTTGTTCCGTGACTTGCAAAATAAAAATCTACCTCCTAAATATTATTTGAAGAGATGGACCCGTAAAGCTACAGAAGAAGATGTTTTTGACCCTTCTGGGGAGTTAATCCCGAATGATAGTGACCCATCATCAAGCGCTCGTTACAACGCACTGTTGCAAATTTCACAAAGAATTGTCACGAAGGGTTCTAAGTCAGAAGAAGTGTTTTCTCTCACTAATGCACTACTGCTGGAAGTAGAAGCGAAGATGGAGGGCCGTAATACTAGTGAAGAACGAAGACCCACGGTTAAGAAAACTACAACTGACACTAATCAGAATCAGGTATCCAACTTGGCACCAACACAGTTTATTAGGGAAGGACGAAGGTCCGCAGTTAAGAAAACTACAACTGACACTAATCAGAATCAGGTATCCAACTTGACAGCAACACAGTTTATAAATTATTTCGTAACAAGCTTTAATATTTTATGTTTTTATTTTGGGAAAAATATGTTACTGTGGATTGTCTTGTTTTTATATTTTATTTTGAATTCTTAAGTTTTAATTTCTACAGGAGGCATCCAGATTGCTGAAAGTGCAACAACCACAGCCGAACTATAGCCAAACTGGTTGACAATGGATGAACCAGCGAGTAGTTCATCCCCAAGGGGTTCATCCTCGAGACATTCTTCCGCCATATAATTCAGTGCCCTCTCAGCAGCGAAGGCCATATCTTCCAAATAGCTTGTTCGCACCACAGCAGGTATGCAGTTGTGTAATCTCGGTATTTTTTTATTTTATTTCACACATGATTTGTTTTTGCAACATTGAGTTTTTACAATTTAGATCCGTGTATGACAATACCTCAATCATCATGTAGGAATCTTCATCGCAAATAGAACCCCGGGAAATGCCTCCCTAACAATTTGTAAGCATCTTTAACCTAGAGATAAATTTATAAATCTTTGGCTTCTTCCCTTGATATATTTAAAACCTATGTGGTTATGTGATAAACACATTTTTCAGTATTTTGTTGTATAGTGAAAAAGCAGATTGTGCCTGTCATGTTTCAGGCAATATATGTTGCAGACTTCCAATGTCTTGTGTAGGGCTGTCAATATACATCCGAATTCCGAAATCCGTTTCCGACAATCCGATATCCTATAGGATTTTATCCGATTTATCGGATTTCGGATTCCGGAATCGGAATGACTATCGGATTTTGCTACGTTAACCTAACGGATCCGGATTAGGCAACATCCGGTAGGTTAAAATCCAAAATCCGATAACCTAGGGGCTTTTTCGGAATTTCACACCCTGAATTACATTTCACAGCAGCGGCAGCAGCTTCCTCTTTCGGGATTTCGTCTGAAACTCTCTCTGAAGTCTCTCTTCTGTCTTCTCTTCAGTCTTCACTCTTCAAGTCAGAGCTACAGGCGATTGGAGGCTCTCCCCAGTCCCACTGATCTAATCTCTAGTCTTAATTCTTTTCCTTCATCTAAACTTCAACCAGGTAATTTTTATTTCTTTTTTGTTTTGTGATTTGGGAAGTTTTCAGTAATTTGATTAACTTGATTTTTTGGTTTCGATTGGGTGTGTTGATTAACTTGATTTTTAGGTTTCAGTATATGGGTGTTGATTTGTTTTCTGTTTTCAGTATATGGGTGTGAATCGTGTGATGATTTTTAGGTTTCAGTTATCTGTTAGCAACATTAGGGTATGAATTTTGTTACTGTGTCATCTCCTCATCTTGGTTCAAGGGGTAACTATCATGATTCATGTATGATGTATGCTTGTTTAGTTGTTTTTGCTTTATATTTATGAGACATTTTGTTACTGTGGCATCTCCTCATCTTGGTTCAGTGATAGGAAAACTATTGACCTTCATGAGACATTTTCAAAATCTCAGATTGTAACTATTGACTAGGTTGTTGTACTTTGCTTTCATAATTCAGGGTTCAGTTTGAATATGTAGTTCTTGAGGTGGACTTTTATGAAATCCCATTTTCAGTTTGAATATTTTGGAATTGCAGTTCAACTCCTTGATTTGATTTATGATTCACTTTACATATTATTACTGAAGTTGTATGTGAATTGTGCAGTAAAAGAGTTATAAATGTTTACAAATTAAGATTCACTTTACAATGCTTCATTATTAGTTGGTATTGTGGTAAGCTTAGTGACTGCATATTTGAACATCCACTGTATCAAAATCTCTATCCACTGTATGCAAGAGTGTATCAAAATCAACTGTATGCAAGAATGTTTACAAATTAAGATTCACTTAATTTGTATCCCTCATTTAATCACTTTCCTAATATCCACTATCCACTGTATCAAAATCTCTATCTACTTGAATGTTTGTGCATATGCAAGAGTGTTTTGTAAATTGTATGTAGTCTCTAAGCAGAATCTGGTAAATACTTTATGCATCTGTTCCATTGGTTTATTACTCTTCCATCGCTGACTCCTTCACAAAGAGGATTGAATTCCAGATGTTTGATTAAGCACAAAAGCCCTTTCTTTCTTAGTCAAGTAAATAAATATTTGTGGGATTCTTAAATACATCATTATCAAGGATTAGCATCTCATTTGCACTGACTGTTCCTGTCAGTTGATTATCATAAGAGTATAAATATCATTAAGTGCAAACAGTGCATGAGTAATACTTAAGTGCAAACAATGCATGAGTAATACTAAGTTTTTAATTTCTTACTCCAGTGAGTCAGGTTGTTTTCAGGTTCATTGATATTATTCTCTACAGACTATGAAAATTGGTTTAGTGCAAGTTTAAGAGGTCATTTGAATCGTTAAAAAGGAAAGAAAAAGAGTTTATGTATTTATACATGGATATCATGAAATATTCCTGTCTAGGAAATTCTTCACATGTTGGTAAGATGTTAGTCATGTGCTGATATCATTCAAGGTAACAAATTCTGCTCGACCATGTTTGTTAGGGCACCACAAAACTGTATAATCTTTTCTTCTAACTATTTTTTGGTCCTCTAATACTTTGTTCTTTTTTTTTCAGAATGTCTCAAAGAGAATCCAGTCAAGTTGGAACCCCAAGCTGCAGTCAACCAAATTGTTCACAACAAGAACTAGGAGAACAAAGTGTTGGATGTTCAACAACTGCTTCAACACCTTCTAGTAAGAGACCAGCAGTTGAAGCAGAAGAAGATGATCCAATTATTGTTGCTGCAATGAAAAAATTACGAACAACAAGGTCACTGGTATGGGATGAATTTACAAGGAAAGTTACTAAAAGGCTTGTAAAAGGGAAGTTGGATGAGTATGAGGCTGTCGTTGAAGGTAAATGTCATCATGTGGAAAGGTAATTGAAGCATATAGTGAAAAAGGAACTAGCCGCTTGTCTGCTCATCTAAAAATCTGCCCCAAGAAAGAAGAAAACAAGCCAGGACAGATGAAGATTTCTACAGCAATGAAAAAAGCAGGTAACGAAGCAACTAAAATAGTTAATTGGAAGTATGATCCAAATGTTACTAGGTTATGCATTGTTAAAATGATTGCTAAGCATGATTACCCTCTTAACATGGTTGAGCATGTCTACTTTAGAGAGTTTTGTAAGTCTTTTAACCCTGCTGCTAAAATACCATCTAGGAATACAGTTAGATCAGATCTAATGAGGTGTTATGTTGAAATGAAAGCTGAATTGCAACTACAATTGGATAATTTGACTTCCAAATGTAGTCTTACAACTGATATGTGGACTGCCAAACATACTAAAGATGGTTATTGCTGTGTGACATGCCATTTTATAGATGATAAGTGGAATTTGCAGAAGAAAACCTTAGCTTACATTGTAGTCCCATCACCACATACCGGAGATGTTCTCTCAGATTTTATCAAAACTTGCACTTTGGAATGGAACATAGATAGGAAATTGTTTGCTTTAACTGCTGATAATGCTAGTGCGAATGGCGTTATGATGAGAAATCTGATTAGTTGGCTAGATGGTAAGAATTGTATATTGCTTGAAGGAAAAATGTTTCACATGAGGTGTAGCAACCACATACTACATTTGATTGTATTGTATGGCATGAAAGTAGCTGCAGAGTTTATAGAGGGTATTAGAGGGTGTGTTAAATATGTTAAGTCTTCACAAGCTAGGAAAGAAAAGTTTGAAACAGCATTGACAAAATGTAGATTGTATGGAAAGTCAGTTAGTTTAGATGTGGACACAAGGTGGAACTCCACTTTTCTAATGCTTAAGAATGCAATTGCACTTCAAGAAGGTTTTGAAAGACTAAATGAGTTTGATCTTGATTTCAATCTTCTTCCATCTAGACAGCAGTGGGAACAAGGAAAAGTAATTTATAATTGTTTAGAGGTTTTTAATGATATTTCAAATAAGTTTGCAAGGATTAAGTATCCAACTGCAAACTTGTATTATAATGGGGTGTATGAAGTTAACAAATGCATCAAAAGTTGGGAAGATAGTTCTTTTGTCTATATCAAAGAAATGGGGTTAAAAATGAGAGAAAAGTTTAATGCATATTGGAGTGACTGCAATTTGGTTATGAGCATTGGAGTGGTTTTAGATCCAAGGTACAAGGCAAAATGGGTAAAGTACACATATAAGAAATTGTATGGTTTTGATAACTATGGAGATGAGTTTGAGAAATTCAAAACAGACTTGAGCCAACTTTTCAATGCATATGAATATGAAAGCAGCACTGCAGCTCCTGATTTCTTTGGCAACTCTGTCTCTACCATGGATGTAAGCAGCTCAGGTACAAGTACAACTAACCCAGATTATGCTGAGTTTATGATGGAAAATGATGAAGATGGTGTTCAGAAGTCTGAGTTGGAGAAGTACTTAGAAGAACCAATTCTTCCATCTCTGTCACCCCAAGATGAGTTTAACTTTGATATATTGAGTTGGTGGAAGCTAAATGCCCCTAAGTACCCAACTCTCGCAAAGATCGCAAGAGATGTTTTGGCTGTTCCAGTGACTAGTGTGGCATCAGAATCCATGTTTAGTGATGGTGGTAGGGTTCTTACAACACATAGAACTTCATTAGATCCAGAATTAGTCCAAGCATTGCTTTGTCTAAGTGATTGGTTGCCAGACTTCTTTGATCCAGGTTAAATTTTTTTTCCTTTGCTTTATCCTCAATTTTTCATAGTTTCAATTGTTGTTCTTCTGATTTCTGATTGATTTTGAATATTTGTGTACTAATGCTTGCAGATATGGAAATTGAAGACTGAAGTTGATGCAACAACATGCAAGCAGCCAAGCAAGAGCGCTGCCATTTGCTTTTATTTCTTTTGCTTTGTTTGTGACTTTTTATGAGTTGTCTTTGTATTTTCTTTTCATGTGTGAGACTGAGAGACTGAACTGAACTCTGTTTTAGAACATTTTGAATGTGTATGAAGTCAGAAGAAGTCATTTTAATTTTTTTTTTTTTTTTTTTTACCCAGAATTCGGATTTTATCGGAAAAATCCGGAATTTCGATATCCTTAACCTTAACCTTATCGGATTGGGTTTTCTAAAATCCGTCGGATTTTATCGGATTCCGGAATTCCGATATCCTTAACCTTAACCTTGACGGATTTGTTAAAATCCGACGGAATTTAATCCGTTGACAGCCCTAGTCTTGTGAAGGACGAAATCAGTTTGGCCGCTTCAGTACTTGGTAAATGTTTCATTTGATGGACTTGCAGAATTCTCATAGGATAGCCTCTAAGAACGATGCTGGTGTAACACAACGTACTTCTTTTTTTACTCCATTTTCTTTATTATGTAATTATAAGCTCGAAAATGTATAATTGGTATTAATAATGGAAAGTCTCCTTTGGTGTATCCCAGGAGGTGTCTGTGTTGCTCAGTTAAATGCAACTAGGTGACTACCTACTTAGTTAAAAATGTCCGGCAGTTGCAACAGTTTAATAGCAAAAACTTATTTGGTTGTAATACCTAAAAGTTTGTATTTGTTTGTAGATCTTAATTGAAATCAACATGTTGAAAGCACTGTGTAAGTTTGTTTGTACATTTCCCTAACTACCTCCAGATGAAAGCCATCTTGATAGCAATTCAAACTTGGCGTCTTTTGTTACAGAATATGCAGAGCTCCCATAAACAACATATGTATTCTATTAGTCTTTCATAACTAGGAATTACTAGTTAATCCATTTTACAAGACCCGTTTAGTGTATAGTCCACCAGCCCAATTTAATTAATCGCTAGTCTAAAAATTTATTTTTGGACCAAATTTCTTAATCGGTAGTCCTATACACGTACGGTTTGTGGTAAGTATTTTGTAAAATATCAAAATTGCCCTTCCTTCTCTACCATCACAGAGAAAATTAAACTTTCGTTTCAAAACAATTTTGAGATTCGTTTTTTTTTCTTTATGCTTTTGTTTTTGGGTAGCTCTGTTTTTCTCTCTACTGGTGTTGGTGCTCTAGGAATTTATATATTGTTTTGAAGATCATTAATTACTGTTGCTGATGGGGATTGATGAATAAAAACCAGAGAAACTACTTCAATCAGCTCAATCTTTCTAAAATTTCAGATCCGTTTTTTTTCTCTGCTCGTGTTTCTAGGGTTTTGTTTGAAGATCGTTTTAGTGCTCTGTAATCACCTTCATCTTCATTCAATCCAGGTATGTTCTATAATAAGTGATGGTAAAGAAGTGAAACAAGTGAAGAAGAAAAAGATTCACGAATAGATCCATGAAGAAAAAGAAGAAGATATAAATTCATTAATTTTGGGTTTTGATTTATATTTTTTAATCTTCTTTTTCATCTGGATTTGATGCTTAATATTGGAAGACGAGGGTTGTCTCTTCAAACGACATGGTTTAATCGATATGATGTTATTTTTATTTGGTTTAATTCTATTTTTCTTATAATCATGTTTAATATGTACTTTTCCTTCGGTACATATTGATATGTACTGTTGGATCATACATTTTTTCCTTCGGTGCATATTTTCCTTCAGAACATATATTGTTGGATCAATATGTATTGTGGGATCATACATTTTTTTCCTTCAATACCCTATTTTCTTTCAGTACCTACCAATGTGTATTGTGGGATCCTGGGTTGCACGGACACTGACATATGACACGGTTACGACACGACACGGATACGGGGACACATCAATTCTCAAAAAAGCGGGTTACGGGGACACGTTATATATTTATTATAAACACCACTAAAATAAGATTTTATAACACTCTACTCAACAAAATGATTCTTCTTATTTTTAAATACTTGACTATTAAGTAACTAAAAGTAATAATAATGAACTATTGATCAATTCTTGTAAGAATAATGCTTGAACATGGTCAAAAAGATAGAAACTTAGTATCATATTTAGTTTATTTTGATTTTCCAACTTAATATTAACTATTTATGGTGTGTCCGATAGTGTCAAATCAGTATCCACAATATGTACATTGTCGTATTTTACGGGACATATGATGTGGCGTGTCCATCATGTGTCGGGAAGTGTCCAGACGTGTCGTGTCCGATTGTGTGTCTGACACGGTTACAACATCTTTTTAGGCGTGTCCGTGCAACCTAGGTGGGATCCTACCCATTTTCCTTCAATACCTATTTTCCTTCAATACATATCAATATGTACTGTGGGATCATACACTTTTTCCTTAAGTACATACCAATATGTATTGTGGGATCATACACATTTTCCTCCAATATTTTCCTTTCGGTACATATCAATATGTATTGTTGGATCAATATGTATTGTGGGATCGTATACTTTTTCCTTTAGTACATATCAATACGTATTGAAGTGTAATAAATGATCAATATGTACTGTTCTTGGCGACTAATAGAGATCTTCTTCTTCTTCTTCTGTTTTTCTATTAATTATTTTCTTCTTCTCTTTTGTTGGTGGTCCAGGTAGGGCTGTCAATTGGTCCAGGTCCTCCCGGGTACCATTGGACCCGGACCCTACTTATAAAAGTCGGGTCCGGTTCATAACGGTTCCGGGTACGGTTCTTAATTTAGTGGACCCAGAACTGGACCCGATTAAAAACCTAAATACCCGTTGGGTCCGGGTATTTAATGGGTCTTTTAAAATCAACTATAATTTTTTTTTAAAATTCTTTATATTGGCTTGAAACGAATAATTTTTCATATAAAGTTATTGTTACATTATGTGAATATTCTAATTAAGGATTAAATCTAAGATAATAAATGGGAAATGGGAAAAAAATCCAATCAAAACTAGACAAAGTCTTTAAATTTTATGTAAACTTAACAAATAAATGACAAATACTCGGATACCCAATACCCGCGGGTACCCGTCGGGTAATACCCGTTAGAACCCGTTAAGATTCGGGTCCAATCGGGTAATACCCGTCGGGTCCTAAGTTGCTAATGAGTCCAATTTTAGGACCCAGACCCAATTCACCCGGTTCCGGTTTCGGGTAATGGGTACCCATTGATAGCCCTAGGTGCGGGAATACTATTTTATTCTTCTACTATTTCTTCTCTTATTGCTCTTATAATCTTTTTTGGGTTTTTTTTTATGATTTTGATTTTGTTTGACGATTTTGTTTTTATTTTTCCGTTTGATGATTTTAAGAGAGAATAAAATCTGATAAATGATTTTGTTTTGGTTTTGATTTTAAGAAGAGAGAATTAGAAAGAATTAATGGAGGATGTGTGCTACGTGGTTCACACGTGAGTTCTGAAGGGAAGGAAGGTAATCTTATCTAGTTATAAAGATTTTGGACCTTCGGTTAAAACTATTTTCCTACTGGACCCTAGATTAAATGGGTCATGGGTATTTGGACCATTCAACAAATTTCCCCTTTCATAAAACAAAAACTGGTTACTCATGCTTCTCGAGCCCCATCCAAGTATTGGATTTTTTTTTAGTAAGAATTATCATTTAGTCCCAAAATGGTTGGGCTTTTGACTCTCTAGTCCTACCCTCTCAAGCCTAGTACTAAAAACTCCAAATTCACCCAATCTAAAACGAGTTAGTCCTTTATAAACGATTCAGTCCAAACAAAAAAAATTGATGACAAAAATACTCATCATCTACTAGTTCTTCCTGATTCATTTTTTGTCTCTTCGTCTGGAACTCGAAAAAGCTCTTCGGCCGCTTCTGTTAAAGACGATGGTATTAGGCTATTAGTTTCATCTCGTTTTCATTTTTCTTTTTAATTTGTTTCGTTTTCACTTGGTTTATCAAATTGTTTTAACGATCTTCGTATTGTAGATATTTAGTTCAGGTATAGTTTCATCAATTTCGAGGGTTCTAAAAATTTTTTAGAATCAATTGATCGAGATCAATTGATTTTATATTTCATATTTACACCTACTTGACAGAAAAATCCCATCAATAAACATATCTACGTACCATAATGTTGCTTAACAATCTTCAACTATTTCATATCTTCCTTCTACTTTGACTTCTAAATTTGTTTTTCTAATTAATTAACTTTGTTATTAATTAGATTCATCTAACCTACCTAGCTACCTAATGCATTTTTTTTCAAATCAACATCTAAACCTATCGTTTAATAAATAGCACAATCTTCTGCGTAGAGTGTAAGTTCATTACTTTTATAGTTTACTATTTGTCTTAGATAGCATAGTCGGCATTTTGACATTTCGAGATTCCAGGATTTTTCATTTCTTTGATTGTTACTCTTATTGTTGTTTTGAACTGGAGCTTTTCTTATAGTTATTGTTATTACAAGATTGAATACTTCTTAGAATGTCTCAAGTACTAAATTAAAATTTTATACCTGCTTGTTTGGTTGTGATACTATATGTGTGGGTTTTTGGATCTTAAAATTATCCCTTGCAATTGTGAGCATTATCAATGTTTAGTCTAAGTTTTGCATTTCTCGTATTATGATTGTCTATCCTAATTTGTGTTTAGCTAAATTAGTTGTAGTTGGGTCCATTCTCAAAGTGGTAGTTAATATGTTTATATGAAGTTTGGTTTGAAACTTTATTAAGAGAAGGATAATGGTGATAGAAATAGAAATAATCAATTCGAGATGTCCGGCCGTGAAGAATATAACATATTAGATTAGTTAATAATCCATCTCCAGAAATGCAGCTCTTACTGTGTTTGTATCGTTGTGAGTCTTATGACTTAGTTGCTCTTAGAATGGTCAAGCATGTCCTGCAAATCATTGATATGCTTACATACATAACTTTCTTCTTTAGATTATTATTTTGTGTTTTGGTCAATTTGTTTAATTAAAATATCTCTAGTCATTCTTATGATAGTAGTATGTTAAGAAGTTGTTTCTGAAAAAGGTCCATTAATGTAGAGTCTCTTCTAGGAGGTACCTTTTAAGTTGGTTTTTGAGTATATGAAAACAACTCCCATGAGTATAGCAAAAAGGTGAGGACAATGTGATTTTTTGTTTGAAAATATGGGGTTGAAATATGGAACAATACAACTATTGAATGATTTTTGGTCTGAGACGTGGGTTGTGTAGAATGGGGATGCCATCCACCATATTCTTTGAAATACTTTAATGTGACAAGAAATAGGATTTTTGTAGAGTTTACTTTCTCGGTCCTCTTGTTAAACATTAAATATACTACTCTTTTTAACTAAATGCTCATTGTCAAAGATTACTTACATTTGCAATGTTGGGCTATGTTATTTTATTGTTGTCATTGTTGTCTTAAATGATTATTGACTTTTGCTTTATGTAATTTAGGTGGGTGCTATTGTTCGTTACAATCATGTTGAGAAGGTCATTACTATTGCATTTTGCGGTTCAGTGGAACTCAAGGGTGGTGAGAAGTTTCAGAGGAACTCGGAAGTGCTATTTTGAAGTAAAATCATTTTGTTACTGAATTGTTACTGTGCACATATTTGTACACATGTTGATTTTTTATGTGCACATAGTTGTACACATGTTGATCGTTAATGTGTACAAAATTATTACACATGTTGACCGTTAATACTATTTTTTGTCTCTCTTCGTGCATATTTTCATTTGCATCTAAATCTCATTTATTTCAAACAATGAACTTAAGAAAAATTATATTGGCAGGAAACTCTAACATTTTCACTTCATTTCATTGTATATCTAGCAAAATCATATGCATATTATTGTACATTGTACTTGTTCTTAGTGATTGTTAATGTGCACATAGTTGTACAATGTTGATTGTTAATGTTCTTGGAGTTGAACTTGAACATGCGAATATAGATGTTTTTGGTACACATGTGTATATAGTTGTACACATGTCGATTGTTGTTGTGCACGTGTTGATTCTTTTTATTGTTTATCTTTAGGGATCCATAAGCTCAAAATGGTAGAGCGCCCAAACCTATCACAAGGTTTGTGAAGGTTGATGGTTCAAATCCGTCTAGGTTTTCATGTTATGTTTATACAATATGGGTAGGTGTGTACATACTGGTGCACCAGTGTAATTCCCATGAAATAGATTTGTTTGTAGGTGAATATGGTTGATTTGTTCCATGTTTAGCAGATGTGTATATATTGGTGCACCAGTGTAATTCCCATGAAAAAGTAGGCCTGCATGTAGTTATGGATAATCGATTTTATGCATGTTTTACAGGGTGTACACAATGGTGCACCAGTGTATTTTCCATGAGAAATTGGTCTGTGTGCTTATGGATGATCGATTTTATGCATGTTTTGCAGAGGTGTACATATTGGTGCACCTGTGTAATTCCCATGAAAAAATAGGTGTTATGAATGATCGGTTTTATGCATGTTTTGCAAGGGTGTACATATTGGTGCACCAGTGTAATTCCCATGAAAAAATAGATTTGTGTATGGTTATGAATGATCGGTTTTATGCATATTTTGCAGGGTGTACATATTGGTGTACCAGTGTATTTTCCATAAAAAATAGGATTGCGTGTGGGTATGAATGATCAATTAAATGCATGTTTTGTAGGTGTGTACATATTGGTGCACCAGTGTAATTCCTATGAAAAAGTAGGTTTGTGTGTGGTTATGAATGATCAGTTTTATGCTGTTTTGCAGGTGTGTATATATTGGTGCACCGGTGTTATTCCCATGAAAAAGTAGGTTTGAGTGTGTGGTTATGAATAAATGGTTTCATGTATGTTTTGCAGGGGTATACAAAGTGGTGCACATGCGAAAAAATGACTGTATAATCTTATGAAAATTTTGTGCTTGTGTATCTTTTTATACTCATGGGATAACCATGAAAAAAAAATTAAATTTTTTAAAAAATAAAGATTATATAGTCATATGAGTACTCTTTTTGTAGATCTCAAAAAGAGCTTTTTGAATATATAAAGTTTGCGAATATTGGATGAAAGGTTTGAAAAATAAATTATTTTTAAGTTATTTAAAATTGGTGACATCATCATGAATCACTTTGGACTAAACTGTAAATCAAGTAGATTATTTATGTATTTTTTATATTTTAAATAAATAAATCATTAAATTATACCTGAATAGGTCAGGATTAAACTGTCTATTCCTTAATGTATTTAGACTAAACCGTTATTTATTCTTTTTTTATGGAAAAATATTGGTTGTATCGGGGTCTCAAGCACTTAGCATTACCTACTCCTTTTGTGGAGCATTCAGCATCTTACTCGACTCAATGTCAGTATTATAACACTTGAATCCCAAATTTTGATACAGATTGGCCGCAAGCAGGCTGGATTCAGCAATCAGTACCCTTATTCGGTGGAGAAGGTTAAGAGTGCTACAAAAAACTAACGCACGTTTAAATTACATCAAATTGGCAAAAGAAGGTGGTTGTGGTGGTCGAGTAAGTATGAGCTTCACTAGTTTGTGTAGGTTTCCAATGTGTTCTCGATTTTAGTTGGGGAAAACCAGAAATGGGTAGAGTGGTGCTGCGGTTTACAGAAGTGTTGTTGGTTCATGGATTCAACATCAGGAGATGAAATAGAAGCACCGGTTAATATGACTACGACGGGGATCAAGAAAAAAGATGAAATGAGACGTGGATCTATTAGAACCTGATCAAGAACTTCCTTTTGCACTTCAATGATTGGTGTAATAATTTTTTCGATAATCCTAAATTAGGTCCAGGTAGCCTTTTTTTTTATCAGTCTTAGATATGTCTACTTTTCATTTCATGTATCCGAATTAAAAAACATCCCAAATCTTTTCATCATTTACATCTGAAGAAAAACTAGATATTGAACTCTATATATTAGTCGCAGTCCTTTGAGAGGTGAAAGATTTCAACTACTTGAAATTACTCTTAAAAGGAGTAAGTTTTTATGCTTTCAAACTGAAGATCAAAATACATAATGGTGAAGAGAAATATGAACTTCATTCTTTTAAAACGTCAGTTCGTACATCTCATCACAGCACACCCTGCTCGAATTCTCAGTAACAGATCATAAGTTCGGTTCGGATTTTAAACGATTAGACAAGGCATGCAGTGTGTAATACTTTAAAAGCTCATAGGGTTTTATCATTTGGTTTGCTTAGGTACTGAAGTAACTGAACAAGATGGAATGAAACCATATTTTGCATACATTAGTACTTGCTAGAGTGAGCTGAGCTGTTGCGAACTGCACAAACTCATAAGTATTGTGATAATTGAGCTGTTTTTACATATTTCACGTTGGTTTATTTTTCCTATTCCTGACATTAGGCAACTCTTAACTGTTCGATGCAAATTGCAAGCCCCAGTTAAACAGATGACTGGAGCCCAATGATACCTGCACCACCACATCGTCCATCAGTAATATCTGTAAAATGGGAAATAAGGATTATATACAAAATGTCCAATAAAAGTGATTCACATAATTATCGGTTCTCTTTTACCCTATAGAAATTCAACTGACATTTAAGAGGTTCTGGAAATAAGGGTTTTTTAACTCATATAAGTGGAAAGTAAAAGTGTTTAAATCATCCGTGTAATTACGATTCACAACCAAATTCGAGGCACAAAATTGGTCAAATGATCATCCTGTTCGATGTCGTTCAAAATATTTGTTTTAACAGTTACATGATTCCAGGTTGACATTTCCTCCTGGAAACAATACAGCACAGTTACAGTGTGTCGGTTCTTTTCCCTTTTCATGTATCAACCACCACAGGAGATGGATATCTGGAGTTTCTGGTTTTCTATCTAATGACAATTTTGACCTAATCTTGCCACAGCTAATGCAGGCCACGAGACCATACTGCGATATTAGAACTTTGGATGAACAGAATTATTAACTAAAATCAAAAAGAAAAAAGAGAACAAGGAAAAAGGAAAACTTAGGAGAAGGAATTACCACATCCAACTCTTGCACCAGCATTCCCAGTGGCCTTGCTAAGTTCGTGTCCACCTGTAACATCAGCTATATAATTAGTTATAACAGTGGAAATCAAGAAGTTTTCTAGAAGCGCATGCACGTACTGACGTGCACAAAAAAAGAGGAAGTAAATGGAAATATTCCGAGAAATTTGGAATATATGTTTCTGATCGCCACAAGAATTTTGATATATAGGTCAAGCTAAGTTCATTCTTAGACTTAAAAATTAGTGATGTATCTGTATGAAGTGAGGGGACACAGCCTAATAGGTAAAAGCCAAAGGTTTTTTAATTGTTGTCACTGAAAATTCTACGAGCTTTTAAACTTATACTAAAGATGTTTGATGCTTCCTCGGTTCCTCCCTTTCTCCCTAATGATACAAATGTGATAAGAGAGGATGCAAAGAAATCTGTGGAGATCAAGTATTTAAAGCAGTCAAGATGACAGATCACTCCATTTAGCCGCAACTGAGTCAGAAAGATACTTAATAACGTAAGTGTTGTATTTAACAAATTCTATCGCTTACGACTTGAAACCAAATTACACTCTGCTTAAAGAACGCACCCCTGATTTGCTCAAACATAAAAGTACTAATTTATTTACATAGAGATATCAGTTTCATGATTGTTCTTTTTACTCTCAATCATCAATTTCACATCTTCAACTTTACAATGGTTATCTGTTCATTCAAAGAGTTCTTTAAGAGATGATCCATACCTCTGCCGAGATCGTCGATATCAGCATGCACAACAACTGCCCTGCCAAGAATTGAATGCTCCCCACCAAGTGGAATCTGCATTTCACCCAAAAACAAAACAAAACAAAACATACCCCTCTAAAACTACAACTCTTTTTCAACTAGAAAACAAAATCACAGGAAAAGTATAAAAATTCAAGAAAATACTAAGAGAATCATGTAAAATAAAAAAGGTGTAATAAGGAATGAATTACAATACCTGGGTATCTTTAATAGAAACCTTAGCAACTCCTAAAACATTCAAAATTTTGCTACAGTCAAAACAAAAATTACGATAGCAAAAAAAAAATAAATCATAAAATAAGAAAGATTCGAAAGAACAGAAAAGACAATTCAATATATGCAGAGAGAGACCATTTGGACCAGCAACTATGTTTCCCAGGTCACCCGCGTGTCTCTCTTTATCAGTTGGAGCTCCATGATTCTTCTTTAGTGGATTGAAATGAGGTCCTGCAAAAAGTAAAAGAATATTATTATACTTAATAAAAAAAGTACATAAAAGTGAATGAAACATCAAAATTGAAGGGTTTGTTTGATTTGAATGAGAGAGAGACACAGATAGAGATAAACCAGTGGAATTGCAGCCATTGGTGGTATCCCCAAGAGCGTGAATATGGAAGCCATGAAGACCTGGAGTCAATCCTGAAATCTTCCCATTTATATGTGTAATACCTATAAATCAATCAATTCAACTCGTGAGGTACAAGAAACAGACAAGTTGGGAGAGACAAAGAGAGATTGAATGAAGTAAGTAACAGATACCTTGGGAATCTTGAATGAATAGAAGTGATCCTTTGATATTGTTATCGCCAGTTATGACAACCACAGCTTTTATGTTGAGCCCATTTTTGTATATTGTTGTATGCCTGTATCTTCTTTTCCTCCCCCCTCTCCAGACTAGTGAACTAGAGAGTACTTGATCTTCTGATAACAAGCGATGGATGAGGCCTATAAATTGGTTTGCCCTAGTCCGGGCGGATTTATCATGGATATGACCCGTCGCTTGTATGTACACAGACTACCTTTAGCTGCGAGATTAAGCTAGCTATGTGTCTCTATTCTGTTCTTTGGTAGCGTAGTCGCCTATCTAGAGAAATCTCGTAATTGCCTAGCTAGTTCTGCCCCCACGAAAACGAGTCGAGTTGGTTATGAATCTTACGACCATATTGGAGCAAGAATTGGGTAAAGTGGAACAACTTGTGCTGCTGGTTTTTCATGATTTTTGTGGTCATGGAAATGATGAAACCAACAACTCTCTTGATTACTCTTCTTTTGTGACCTGAGATAAGTACTGACAGGATTCTTACTTGAGCAAAACGTTTTTCTACGGTCATCTCGGAGTTGAACCCAGGCTAATGAGATTGATTCTCTGAAAAAACTTGTACCACAAAATTTTGAAGGTAAAAAGTAAAAACATCTTGAAAAACCATGCGCACCAAAAACAAAAAAATAAATTGTTGGGTTACATTTTCCTCTTTAGTCTATAGAAGATAAAAAAATATGAGATCGAGATCAATTCAGACCACTTCCAAGGCCTACTGCTTGAAATATTGTGTTAAATCACTGTGTGGCTCTTACTTATAATGGGGAATAAGGACTCAAATATAAATATCCTTTTCTGATACAATCTACCCAAATAGTCTTATTACTTCCTACTATACCATGAAAAGACTTTGATGACGGAGTGAAGAGAGAGTGCAGTAACAAAACAAGCCTCAAATACTAATACCATGAAAGAGTATCAATTGTTATTCTCAATTTCTGATCTGACTGTTGGAACCCCCGCACCATTGAAAAATCTAGTACCAGCAGCATGCCAGCCCAAGAAAACCCTACAACCCAATCGATTTCTCCACCTTTTGAATTTGGTTCAGGAATATCCATGTCATCTACATAATCACCACATTCAACAATTAAAACAAGAAACACAAAAGTATTCAACTTAACTTCAAATTTTGTTTATTTTTGGTTGCTCACTTCAAGAATCAATAAGCTGGATTTATAATACAAAAATTTAAGCTTACCATGACGTGAGGCGCAATCCTGATGCAGTAAACTGGAAATCCAGTGTAGAATTTGAAGGGACCTCCAGACTTTAGAGTTTTCATGGCGCAGTCCAAAGAGCCAGTGTAAGGCAATTTCCCGTTAGCATCCGGTTGCATTTTCTGTATTTGAGTTTTAACATAGTCAAAGGGTAAACTGCAAGCAGCAGCAAAGAATCCAGAAACAGCACTTGCTCCTGCAAGATAACACAAATATTTAGCTTCAAATCCAGACATAAAATAAAATAAGTATCCGAATTCCCAAAGAAAACACCAAAGATCTTCATACCAATAGAATAGACTGCAAAAGTATAATACATACATACTTACAGGACTAAACAATTTCTTTATATTATCAGATTTGATGTGTTGACCGAGTACTCTAAATTTTAATAAAAATGTATTAATGTTTAAGCCAAGGTCGTTTACTGTCATAACTGAAATTGCTAGTACAAACTGGATATAATATTGTGGCTCCACGCTCTAAAGTATTTTTTTGAGCAGTCTCCTTGTAAATGTAAGATATTCATAGTGGTTGGTTGGCTACTTAAGTGTCTATAATAAAATAGAGGTCGAGTTCCCAGAACAAATTGATTTGCAATTATATAGATACTAGAAAGTATAGGTATGGAGAAAAGAAAGGAATAAAGTTGATCAATCTAACAATGCTATTGCTTTGATAGAGAGCTGGTCAGAGGCTTTGCAACTGAGCCATAGAGAATTCAGGTAAGATACATGTCAAAAATGTTAACCAGAATAAACAAGATATAGGAGATATCTTACCAACAACTGTACTAAGTTCGCCAAAACCAAGACTATCCTTGCAGAACTCGACACTTTGGTCATAAGAAGCAAGCATGCCCATATTCAACGCCATAGCTCTCACAACAGTTGGACCTGCACCTTTCCAGAGTGCCAAAACTCCTTCATCTGCACTAATACGATAGAGTGCCTGGAACGCATTTGTGTAGTTACGACGTTGTGCAAGAGGTAAAGTGGCATCAGCTTGCATTCGGATGAGAGCTAAATCAGCTGGACTACCAACAGATGCACCGATTGCTCCAGCTGTCAGACCACATAGAGCCTTCTGGTAGAGAGGCAGTGGCTTCCCGTCATTGGCAGCAATAGCTTTGTTTGTCAATATCCTAGGTAACACGAATGACAAATCTACTCAATAACATAACTATCAAATTGGCACTATCATCAGCACTTAAGTACAGATATTATAATCTTACCTGAATGTCCCAAGCCGTGCAGTTGTGTAGGTAGCTTGTCTAAGTAATCCAGCTGACAAACCCTGAACAATAACAGAGCAGTCAGATGTCAGACAGAATAAAATCATCTATTTCGAGCAAAAGCTGCAGAAATTAAGTTGACACACTGAAAGTGCAAGACAATTCAAGGAAGGTAGACATGCTAAGCATAAAGGTGTGAGTTTTCAAATAGATAACTATAAAAGAAGTCATGGCAGCCAAGAATGTTATAGCTTGACAATTGACATTGCAGTGTAAAAAACAAAATTTAAGGAATCGATACGTAGCAAAAGTTGTAAACTTTACGATAAATTAAAAGCAATTCTGCAGCCTAACCATATGAGGAAACCTGCTTTCTTTCAATAATTTGAATTTCTATCACATCTATATCCTAACTAGACCTGCCAAATACATGTTCGGCCAGAATATGGAGCTAGACATTCCTCCAGCGTGCACAAATTTGCCTCTAAAAACCATGAACACGGGCATAAGAGTTGAGACTCCCAGCGATTGTTTGACTAATACTTGATAGTATCATTCAAGTTCATACTACAGACGACCTAACAATAATCAAAGTGAAAAACCATGTTGTCACGGAGTTTATGTGCTTTAACTTTGAACATAAATATCTAGAAGTTAAACTTTGTTTTTACAGTCACTATCTTAACTATGTGGCAATATAAGGTTTCTCATATTAGTAATTAGGTGCCAGTGGTCATGTGATACTTATGGGAAACAAAAAAAGTGAAGGGTGCTCTATTCAGGAAATCTGACGTGATCCGTTACTCTCTAAAGATGTTTACAGTTTGAAGGACTAGCTTGTAAAGGTTACGAGCAGCCGCATATGGAACGTAAAAAGAGGAAGACTTAAACATTATAGTCTATATTTCATCACTTAATGATGAAGAGAAACACATTTAACATCCAATACTCAGCATTTCTAGTTCCCCAAAATCTTAATTAAGACTTCACAATTCAAACTTGGTTACCACTTTCCATAAGAAAACTGATGTGAATTATAAATGTTGCCTTTCCCTCTAACCCAAGCAATCTCTAATAATGCAATATGTTTATGATCTCTGCATAACTTCCTCTTAAGCTAAACTATTTAAAGATATTCGAAGAAATTAGCGGTTTTGTTTCAACTATTAATTGGACATTGCGAATATCTAGAAGATATCAGAACGCTGATGGCATCGACATGGAATGAAGGATCTGAAACTGGGGAAAACAAGTTTCTGGAACTCCTAGATCTTTGTGAGAAAATAATAAAATACAACTGTGATGTGCTCACTGTCAATTCACATCTGATTATCACTCACTGAAATCCACATTAACAATAATCACAGATCTACTTAGTTTTTATACCTATTTCATTGCGGTCATAAATAAATAATACTACCTCCGTTTCTAGAAAAAAAAATTACTATCACTTTTTTAATTTTGTCTATTTTTAGGTTAAGATGAAAAGTGATAGTAACACTTTTCCAGAAACAGAGGGAGTAGTTTCTTACTTTAATCCAGATCTTGAAGAGATAAACTACAGATCCAGAATCTATCAAAACATCACTAAGAAATGAAATTACAAAACAAAACATTTGGAAATTAAGTTGAGAAGGAGATTCAAACCTTGTACAAAGCTCCAAAACCTTCTTCACGGATCATGTTCTTGGTTACAGAGACTGCTGATCCTTGACCTAGTTGAATTCTCACCTGAAATCCATACAATTGAAAACATTTTTAGTTCAACGATGAAAAAATAAACTAAATCAGATCAAAGATCCAAATGAATAGAAGAAGATGAATCAAAGAAGCTAAATTCATAAAAAGAAAAGTTTACCTTGACCATATCGACTGGTTGGATAACGCAGGTAGCAAACATTCCAGAAGCACCGCCATTGACGAATGGCTTAATAGTAGGCCACACACCACCTAGCTTCTTCTCTTCTCCCATTTTCTAGTCTCTGCTCTCCTTTTCTTGGTTTTTCTAAAGAGAGAAAGAAGAAGGAGAAGAAGAGGAAGAAAAAGTGAGCTCTGAAACTTACTTATAAAGTGAAAGAAGAAAGAGTAAAGAAGTGAAAGTAGAGATTACTCTTTCACAGGTATTTTACTCTATCTCCATAAATCTCCCTAAATGAAGGAAAGGGTTTGTTAATGGCGTTTAGTCTACCCTTAAATTCGTTGAAATTTACCAAATTAACACTAGATTCATTGGAAGTAACGTTTGTTGCTATGATTGTTTGTTTGCTTCAGATAGTTGGATGATATGGGTCCCACCTCATTAACACCGAATTGACTCGGACATATTATATCTGCGCTGAGTTTATTCTCTACTTTCATGCCTATGGTCGACCTTGGCATGAATCATAACTGAACAGCAGCAGTGCATCATGCATTTACCATCACACGATGTATTTAAGATTATGGGTCTGACTAATTTTGAAAACCGATATATAAAGTTAGGATTGTCCAAGGCTTATTAATTGTAGGATTTTAAATTGTCCATCCAATATAAGATTAATCTCAACACTTCTCCTTAGTGTAGTCTCTTTGGATTTTTATATTTTTCTTTTCTCTTTTTTGATGAAAAGGTTAAATTCATATAAGGGGGAAAAATTTACAAACCGTCACATTCGAAAAAGAAAAATATATAAAATCATATAATTAAGCCAATACCGCATCCCAATGAAACAGTATGCTGGTTATCGGAATACCACTAAAAAGATCCGAGTCTGAAGCCCATAAAATTAAGGTAGATTTCACCTCCAAAATTATGTCATCGACAGTCCTCTGCTTACCTTCAAAAGATCTTGAGTTTCTTTCTTTCCACGTGCTCCAAATGACCGCATAAGGAATTCATTCCCAAATCTTTTTGTTTCTGCCCCATAGTACATTGTTATTCCAAGCTTCAAAGTTCTGTAAAAGATTTTCATTCATGCACCAATAAATCTTGAAAGCCTTGATGAAGTAGAACCACACTTTTCTTGAGAAATCACAGTGAAACATTAGGTGATCACTATCCTCCACCTCCCTCTCGCAAAGCTTACAAGTTAAATCAATGATGGTTATATTTCTATGTTGCAGGTTGGATAAAGTAGGTAGAGATTTATGGAACGCCGACCACAGTAGAATAGATATTTTTGGCGGAATTTCTTTATGCCATAAAAATTTAGTGAACGGAACACACAATGTTTCATACTGATCATTGAGAAACTTATAACATTTCTTAATCGGGAACATACCAGTTGTATCGTCGAAAAATTTAACTGCGTCTTCCTCCCCATCTAAAGTTGGTGGTGTACCAAATCTTCCTCATTAGGCCAATATAGTCGTCTCTAGCTCTTGTCGATACAATGGAACCAATCTTTAGTTCCCAGTTGCCTTGTCCATCCACACATTCCTTTATGCTGCTCCATTTTGATTCTGTATTTTTAAAAATAGTAGGGAAAAGTTCTTTCAGAGACCCCTCACCTATCCAATTATCATGCCAGAAATATACACTTTTGCCATTCCCCACTGTAATCCTCATATTACTCTTTAGCCACAAATTGGATTTGAGAATACCCTTCCATAGACCCCTTCCTTGTGATATGTTCAAATCAACTGGTATTAAATCATCTTCCTTGATGCTGGATCTTTGTTGCACTATTTTCCTCCATAACTGACTTTTTTCCTTCGAATATCTCCATATCCATTTAGATAATAGTGTCTTGTTGGCAGTCTATAGGTGTTTTAGGCCCAAGCCTCCATTTCCCTTTGCTTTGCACATCTTCTCCCATGAGATCCAACACATTTTCAGCTTATTACCTTTTGTTCCCTAATAGAATCTTCTCATAATGTTAACCATTTTTTTTTCCACTTTGGAAGGCAAAGTTAAAAGTGACATGTAATATGTCGGCAGTGCAGAGAGAGTAATTTTTATGAGAGTGATTCTTCCTTCTTTATTGAGGTATTTAGTCTTCCACACCGTCAATTTTTGTTCCATTCTCTCTATCACCGGTTCCCACACAGAGTAAGCTCTCAATGTTGCACCTAGTGGAAGGCCTAGGTACTTTATCGGAAAAGCCTCTATCTTGCATCCTATCTCTTCATCCAGAGTGTTTATATTCTCATATGCACCCACACTTGTCATTGTGCTTTTTTCTAAGTTGAGTTTTAGCATTGTTAATGCCTCGAAGATCATAAGAATCACTGTAAGATGTCTAACCTCTTGGATGTCAGCATTCAAAAAAATTATAGTATCATCCGCAAATTGCAGATGCGTAATCATGTCCCCATCCGGAGCCACCATAAATCCGTGGATTTTCCCTCTTCGCCTGGCTTCCTGTAACAATTTACTCAAAATTTCAGCTACCAACAAGAAAAGAAAGGGGGAGAGCGGGTCGCCTTGCCTTAGTCCTTTGGAGGGGGAAAACTTTTCTGAAGAGTTTCCATTCACCACTACTGCCAGGTTTGATGAAGATACACTCCACTGGATCCACATTCTCAATTTCCTATTGAAACCATGCTTCTCTAGAATTTTAAATAGACAGACCCATTTAACATTGTCGAATGCTTTTTCCATGTCTATTTTGCAGAGAAGTCCTGGAATTTTTAATTCCAATCTTGCATCCACACATTCACTTGCTATTAACACTCCGTCTAGAATTTGCTTGTCTTTGATGAAGGCACTTTGATGATTAGAAATTAGTTTGTGCATCACCCTTTTTAACCTTTTCTGTAAGAATTTTGGAGATGATTTTATACACACTGCCAATGAGTCCAAGAGATCTGAAGTCATTTGGTGTGCATGAGTCTTCTTTCTTGGGAATTAGAGTTAAGAAAGAACAATTTAATCTCCAATTGACGCTTTCTAGCTCATGGAATTCCTGCAAAATAGAGAGTAGGTTAGTTTTAATGATGTCCCATCAATTTGCATAGAACTCCATTGTCATTCCATCAGGCCCCGGAGCTTTGTGTTTGCGAAAATGCTTTATAATATTATGGACTTCTTCTTCCCCAAAAACAACATCAAGAAATATGATATCTTCTTGAGAAATTTTCTGAAATTCAAATCCACTGAAATTTGGAGGATATTGATTATCTTCTTTAAACAGGTTCTGGAAGTAATGCTGAATTTCCTGCGTGATCCTTGTTTGATTGAAACAACCTTCACCCTCTACCACAAGTTTGACTATAGAGTTTGCTTTTCTTCTTGAGTTTAACATCTTGTGATAATATCTTGTGTTTTTATCTCCCTCCAAGTGAAACTTGATTTTTGCTCTTTGCATAATCTTTCTTTTCTCTAGAAGCTTTAGATTTTTGATGTCAATTGAAGCTTGCAGCCTGTTACCAAATAATTCTTCACTAAGACGACCTATTTCTTCCAATTGATTCAAGTGCTTAATCGATTCTTCCAGAAAAACAAATTATTGCTTTAATCCACCAAAAGTATCCCTAGCCCAACTTTTCAGAAAAAAATTTAAATTTTCTGTAGTTTCCTAGCAAATACATAACTTGGTCTCCCTCTAAAACCATTGAATTCCACCAATGAAGCATCTTTGGTAAAAATTCTTTGTGATCCAGCCAATGTGATTCAAAGTTAAAGTAAGGGTTACATTTTATAATATGATTGCAGTCCAGCAGTAATGGACTGTGATCTGAGTATAACCTTAACAAAGCTACCTGAATTGGTTGAGGACAGTAAGAATCAAAATCGTGGCTCAATAAAAATCTATCAATTCTAGAGAGAAGAGGGGTTGCTCTTCCATCAGACCTAGTATAGGAACCCCATTGAGCTCTAAGTCCACTAATCCCCATTGTGCAATGAAGTTATTTAAAAAATTTCTGTTCCTCAAGTCACCCCCAGCCATATTTCTTTCTTCTTCACATCTGGTGGCATTGAAATCTCATGCTAGGCACCAAGGTCCTATCCACCAATCTCTAAGTTCATTCAATTCTTCCCAAAATGGAATTCTATCATTATAATTTGGTTTTGAGTATACATTTTTTAACACCCAGATGAAGTTATCAACCCAATTTTGCAGTTTAACTGAGATAGAAAAAATACTTGTTTTATCCTCCAATTTTGCATACTTTCCAGCATCCCAAATCATAATAAGTCCTCCACTAACACCTTGAGATGGGAGGACATCCAGTCAAAGTTTTCATTGTACCACAGTTGTCTAACCAACTAGCTTGTTACCCTCATCATCTTAGATTCCTGGATTAGACAACAACAACATCTCTGCTTATTGATCAATTCTTGAAGAGCCCCAATCTTTTCATGTGAGTTTAAGACACAAATATTCCAAGACAAGATTTTAGCATTACTCATTTTCAACCCGAGCCTCCCAAGCCTCATCTGGAATTCCATCCTCCACTTCAGTATTAACCACTTCTAAAGAGTTATGCACAACCACTTATGTATCCCCCACTTCTGTATCTCTCACAACCTTAGCAATCTCAGATGTAGACTCTTCCCAAAATCCAACTTTATTAGCCTTTGCTTCTCTTACAGATTCCATTCTAGATTGAAATTTCATCACCAATTTATCCTACAGAGTTAAGAAAAATTAGTTGAGTTTCCTCCACACCTCCGAATTCGATGCAAAGATCAGAGAGTCTTGATGCCACTTATTTTGCTAAAAGGGTATGATCCCCAACCCCTAGTTTGATTTCCCCTAATTTTTCAAGAACTACAGTTTCTTTTTGATTGATTATATTTGATTTATGTGTTTGCTCTTCCATCACCTCTGATGCTTTCTTCTCATTAATTAAAACCTGCAACTTCTCACTAATTGTGGATCCTTCTACCTGATGAGGTAATATGGATTCTCCCTGTTCATTCGAAGGATCAGATGGTAAACTTTCAATTTCCACATCCCCCCAAATTAGGATTTAGGTTAAAAATCCATAGTTTTTCTTTTTCTCTAGTCATCCTTTGAGAAGAACAGCATTCTCGGGTAATATCCACATTGTTTTCCACCGCTCGATCCTATGGGATGTTAGTATCTGGGTCTGGGCTTCTAGAATCACCAAATTTTTTGAATTTCACTTTCTTAAAGTCCCGTTGATAGGCTTAAAAAGACTTTTATCACAAGAGTAAGTAGGAGCGCAACCAGCGTACCGTTGGACATTAACATTTCTTCTTTCGCACTCTTCCAAAAGACTGTCCAAATTGTCTTTATCAGAGATGTCAGTTAATTTAGAGCTCAGTTGCGCCCTGTCAAAATCCCTGCAGAGGTTTTTGTATTCCTGTACAGAAATTTTGTCGTTACCTAAATGCTTGAAATCCCACTATATCGTCAATAACAACTCATTGCCGGAAATATTCATCTTCGTAACTGTCAGACCTCATCAGATCTCCCAAGACTGATATTTTGATGCAATTGGTATGATCTTTCAGCAGAGTTTCTTTGTTGATGACGCCTAATCCCCCCAGCTTTTCTCCGATAACAGAGAGATTTTCATGAGACCAAAGCTTGAGAGGAAGACCTTTAATCTTTACCCACTTCTCACACAGGTAAGAATCCTGTAGAGGAATGGTTTATTCATTTTCTGATGCAACTTTATGTGAGTGATGTTTCTTTAGATCATCTTCCCAACGATTGATTCTTAATGAGTAACCTTTTTCTTTCCAGGATATCGGAGACCATAATTCTATCCATTCTTCCTCACTCACCAAAATATAGCAGAAGATTGTGATAATGCTTTAAGTTCCAGGAATCCATACCTGCGTAGCTTTCTTTTAATTATGCTAGCAATTGCATTCCAGTTTTTTGACTTTTTTGGTTTCAGAGATCTCCACTATCCCCACTCTTTGGATCTAACACGTAGATATTAAATTGGGTGACGTGAAATAAAAGTACGGCTAAATGACTCGTCAAAAATTAATTGCTTTGATACCATATTAAAGTTCATGTGCCTAACTAACCTTGAAAACCAGCTTGGAGTAGATTAGCAGCAGATGATGCCACCAAAGATAGCTTTCCTAGACCCAAAGAAATGGTATTCTTAAGAACATCCCCTTAAGATGATGAAGTATTTCGCTGAGTGGTCGCAGAGGTTGATCCAAATCCTACATACTTCCCTCCTTTGGAAGGTAGAATTCCTTCAGGTTTAGATTCATTTTCCGCAATCTTTTTACTAAAAAAGCTTTTAATAGGCAACTATAGAATCAGCTCGGTCCTTTCTTCCTAGATGCTTTTCATAGCTATCCGATGATCCTGTAACTACCGCTGCCGATGCCTCGCGTGCCCCATTAGTTCTTCCTATGGGAAAGTAGAAGTAAAGAAACAACTACATTTATTTGTAGTAGACGTTTCCAATTGTGATCGTGTATATGTACTATCAGTCGACATAGATCTAACCAGTCCAACTCAAAACCAATTGGAAATGAGTGGAGTGGTCCTTCCATATTATTTTTTAAGTTAATTATAGCGATATTAGTTATGTGGGACTATTATCCTTCACACGCCTCCTCACGTGTAGGAAACTTTATGTGGGCCTCTAACACGTGGACCATTATACGGGTAGCCGTTGGGCTTACTCTCGTACGGGTCTGGCTCTGATGCCATGATAGAATGTGGGCATCCAACTCAAAACCAATTGGCAATGAGTGGAGTGACCCTTTCATATTATATTTTAAGTTCATTATAAGGATATTAGCAATATGGGACTATTATCCTTCACACGCCCCCTTGCATGTAGAACACTTTCTGTGGGCCTCTAACACGTGGATCATTTTGCGGGTAGTCGTTAGGCTTACTCTAGTACGAGTCTGGATCTGATACCATATTGTAGTCCATGGGCCTAACTAACCTCGAAAACCGGCTTGCAAGGTTAGGGTTGCCCAAGGCTTATTAACTGCAGGATCTTAAGTTATCCACCCAATGTGGGACTAATCTCAACAATTCCCCTCACATGTAGCCTCTTTGGGTCTAACACGTGGATATTAAATTGGATGACGCGGAGTAGAGGTGCGGTCAAATAAATTGTCACAAATTGCTTGCTTTAATACCAAGTTAAAGTCTGCGGGCATCCAACTCAAAACCAATTGGAAATGACATGTTATATTTTAAGTTCATTATAGGGATATTAGCAATGTTGGACTATTATCCTTCACACAATGTTCCAATCCCAAAGTCCAAATCAGCGTCAGGGTTATAACTAACTGAGTCAAACCAGTGGAGAACGATGGGAGAGAATATCGTGTAAGTATGCAACTAGATGAGAGAACATTTTCCCATCAAAAGAGAAAATAAGAGAACATTTTGATAGGACCTCAAAAGAAGTATCACTGGGCAAATGGTGCATAGGCGAAGGAAGGGTATGGGGCCCAGTTTCCTTTTCTCGGCAAATGGTGCCATTGTTGTTCTGGTTTGGTGTTTTATTGGATTGGTTGTCATTTTTTGTGAGTAATGTGACAGATTTAAGTTGGTTTTTGGTGATGCAGGCTAGCCATAACCTAACGAAAAACAATAGAAAACAAGGAGTGAACATTTCCTCCATGTCTTGAGTTAGTTGCCTCTGGACTAGATTATTTCTTTTATCTATTGGGAATATGGGATAGGTCCAGTGAATCTTATTTGTTTTCTTTCTTCTTATATATTTCTTTTTTCATTTTTTGAGAAATGAGAGAAATTAATATTATAAGAAGGGAGAGAAAAAAATATTTGGAAGAGATGATAATCCATGCAGTCATATAAAACCTTAGGCTTATTCTTATCATGTTTCATACTTCAACATTCAACATTGGACATGTTAGCCAACATCCAAGTGCTATCGTGATTCAAGGTGGAATCAAGTTAGCGTCATATGATTTACCATCAGGTGCCAAACGGTTTAGCGTAGAAGATTGGAACCGTTAGATTTTAAATTTCTTAAAAAATATGATGGTTAATAATAGAATCGTCCAATGATTGGTCGTAAATAATATAACCGTTAGATTTTAACTTCTAACATATAATCTAATGGCTCTAACTTAAACAGCCAAATGATTTGGCACAAAATGTAATTTTTGCAGCGCCATAGATAGGGCTGCACATCGGGTGGGTCGGGTCGGGTTTGGCCTCACCCGCACCTGACCCGCCATTTGGCGGGTACTTGATTTTTCACCCGCACCCAGCCCGCCGTAGAACGGGTCGAGTCGGGTCTGTCCCGACTTTACGGCGGGTCGGGTGCGGGTGACCGCGGGTCACCCGCCCACTCCATATATCCTTCTGTTCTGTCCTGTCCTGTCCTGTTCTGTTCTTCTGTTCCTGAATCTTAAGTTCTTCTGTTCCTAACTCTTTCTTTCAACGAGCCCATGGCAAACTTTGTGATGGAGACATGGAGTCCAAGACTGTTACGGAGCTTACCCTCTAACGGACAACTATGAGCAAGAACTAATGTGATTACAATGCTTAAACATGAGACTTGATGAGTATAACTTGAAGCATAAGTGTCGTATTTCAGACAAACATGATGTTGCGCAAGTAACTGGGCGAACCAGAAAAGAACACATAATAATAAGCCATGTTATTTCAGACTAAATCTGGATAAAAATGACCCTAATCCAACAGCAGTACATAGTTTTTGCAATTCACAAGATTCAAAACTTAGATAACTTGTCATTCATAAGACCACCACAGAAAGTGATATATAATCTACAAGTAGTAATGTCCCATAAAAGTGAGCACGAGGGAAATTGTTGGTGGTTTCATTTGGTAGAGATGGTGGAGACACAACAAACACCACAACAAGAGCAATTCATGTTACATGAGTGAATCTTAGTGGTTCTTTGTTGCCACATTTATATAAAGCTTAGACAAATAATTAAGAAATGGAATAACAACAATTATTCATGAGGCTCACATGAGAGTTAAGCATTACATGATGCTGTAAAGAAAAGAACTAATACATATCCATAAACAAGGACCATTCATCCTACTAATTTTTATGGATCAATCAAGTATCTTAGGTCCCATCACCCTTATAATTCTATTATACATCAATGACATCACATAGAACAAATTACGAAAGTTACAAGTTACAACTTAATCCGATGATCATCTAATGAGATAATGATGGATGATTGAGCCTATAAAGGATTTCCATTTTTACAGAATGCAGTCACAATTTATTCAAGTTTTTCAATAGCTGATGTTGCCCGATCGCCATGAAAATTTTACAATTAATTGTAAAGAGTGAAACTCCATTTGGACAGCATGTTCAAAAATAACATTGATATACAATTTATAGTCATGCATTTGGCCTGTCAGTACTTTCCTCTAGTGATAGTAAATTGGTCAATTTCTATACAGATTTTAAAGTCACAATTCTGTAAAATTCCAGCAGCTGAAGTATCTAAAAAGACCTTGGTAGAAGCTAAATTCAAGTGTAGTGTTTTGTTGTTATTAGTATGAGTTGCCACTGATTAAAGTCTTAGCTACAGGAATTCTGTTACAATTTGACTTTTCTTGGCGCATGATGAGTTGTTGTATTTGCTAGTTAACTATGTGTCAAAGTGCGGTAATATGCTCAAGTTTATTTTGCTTCTTTTGTTTTTATGAACTTTTGATTTTTTTTCAGGAACGTCCAATTCCGATTTTCCACCGAGTAATCAAGGTAATTACTTTGATAAGAATCTTGCGTTCATTTTTGCATTTAGAGTAATAACTTCATTGTTGTGTCCTATGTGTATAAAAAACACATGTTGAAACAGGTACAATTCTGGGGATTTTTTTATTTTTTTTGTGAATTCTGTTTTCTGTTAATGCATGACTATGCATTTACTGTGAATGGAATTTGAAACTGTTGTATCTTTGAATGTTTGATGTGTAGTTAAAGTTACTTGTTTTACTATCCTAGTCTTGTAATAGTTTTGTCAGAGAGTGAAAATGCAAACAGATAAATACCAGAGACTGACAATTTTGATATTATTGTTTGTCAAAGGAAACACATTTGGCAATCGTGAATACTGACCATGTGTATTACAGTATTCTACAATCCATTCAGTGGTGCGTTAGTCAAACCAAAAAAACAATGTCCTAGATCCCAGTTTAACTATTAAGGCATTGCAGTTTGTAAAAAATATAAAAGAAAGAATGCAGCAAAAATCAAATCTCAAGAGGGTTTCTTAAAGAGGTGATTTGACAAGATCAAGAGGGTTCGAAGGTACAATCACTCAGAACTAATGAAACCCATAAACAATTGCTACTCAATCATGTAATCATACAAACATAAATTTCAATTAGGTCAAAAAAAAATTAAACCAAATACGGAATTACAGATACAGTAGTACAATACCTGATAGAGATTCGAGAAGAAGCAAAGTGAAGAGATACAAGGTGGTGGTGATGATTCTTGTAGACAATATGGTGTCGCGGTGGTGGTGGTGTTCTCGATTGAAGAAGAAGAAAAAACCCGAAAGAGAATAGAAGATAGTTTGTTATCACCACCACCTGTATCATGTTAGCTTGTTATCTGTATGAGAAGAATAGAAGATAGTTTGATAATGGCGGGTGGGCGGGTCGGGTCGGGTGAGAGGAGCTATCACCCGCACTCGACCCGCCAGAAGTCGGGTTTAAAAAAAATCATCTGCATCCAACCCGTTCATCTGCGGGCCGGATGCGGATCAGGTAAATTTGGGCGGGTGCGGGTCGGGTTGGCGGGTTGGGTCGGGTTTGTGCAGCCCTAGCCATAGAGTTGATTCCAGATTGCATACAAGCAATCCCTTGAACACAATCTTGAATCCATATTTTTCGCCACATTTTTTGCTGTGAATATTGAATCTTAAATCTTGAACCATGATAAGAGTATGCCTTAGAGACGGAAAGTATACGTCAAATTACATAGTAACGATATCCTACGATAAAACAATTTTAAGAAACTAAATAATTGTTAACAGATCGCTAATAGAACATCAAAAGGTAGGCAAATTCTGAATAACATTTTGATTGCATATAAATGCTTATATTTTATGCAAAAAATTACTATTATACTTGGGGAAACGAGTAAAATCGACCTAGAAAAGGCCTTTGGTAATGTCCAATGGTCTTTTCTCCCAGAGGTCATTGAAAAAATGGGATTTGCGCCATTTGGAAGACTTGGAGGAATTGGATACTTGGGTATATTTATAATGTTTATTTATCCATTTTGACTAATGGTTTAACCTTTGATAAATTCACTTATGAAAGGTTTGTGTTAGGGAAATCTTTTTTCTCCATTTATATTTCTTTTTGTCTCAGAAGTCTTGTCCATGCTATTCGAGAAAGATTAAAATAATGAGATATTGGGTGGTTTTATGTCTTCTAATTCTTCTAATGTTGTCAAGTCAGTCATCTTCAGTTTGCCGATGATATGCAAGTTTTTTTGGATGATAATGATGTTGCGCAAGTTAGAAACCTAAAGTATATCCTCGTGTGGTTTAAATGTGCCTCTGGATTTAAACAAAAATTCTCCCAAGCTCTTATAAAAATCTTAGCTTATGACATGGATAACGGTGTTTAGTCCATCCGAATTCTGCTTTGATGCACTAATTTCATTGCTGTCATAGTCTTCAAGTCCATTGAACTTGTACTCGATTTGAGAACCTTCAACTAAGACTTTATGGCGTGTTTATGTACGATCATTGGGAGATGATGGTTTCTTCTCAATTTACGGTCTTTGGGAGTTAATGGTCACCTCTCGGGATTGAGGGGTTGTAGCCCTTGGGAATTGATAATTGCCTTTCTATATGTGGTCTTCAGGAATTGATGGTTCCCCCTAGGATTGAAGGGTTATGCTCCCCAACAAAGTACAAGTTATCCTTGGGGAATGATCAATATTGCCTAACCCACATGAGGAGTTGAAGAGATGGGGTGGTTTGATTTTATCAAAGTTGATAGATGCCTTCTGGATGGTTTCTGATATGAATCATTATATAACTTTATTGAATTGTGATTTTTTATTATGTTTGTTTGTAAAATGTGTTTTGTTTTACTAGTAGGAGAACCTGAAGTTGTACTTTAAGCTTAGCTAGTCGTTCAATTAGGAGTTACAAATAATGAAAAAACTAGTAGGTTTGAAGAGGAAGCAACATAAAATAAACTGAATTTGATAATTGAATACTCAATTTATTGACCTGAATATCCGGTTTGATAACATGCTACTGATTCTTATTCAACTTCAAGTAAATCAAAGGGTAACCTCACTAGGGAAGAAATTGCAAAAAATGAAAAACCTATAAGTTGACATTCCAGATTCCACCTCCAAAATACCAAACTTTGCCTTACATAAAGTTTCATGGTAAGATTAATCTCTTTACTTGTATTAGCTATAATTCACAAGGAAATTATGTAGTCTTGGTAAGAGGGGGAAGGTTTAAGGATTTATCAAGTGTGACATATCATATTTTTCGAGGAACCTTATAAGGCGTTCTAACGCGTTGAAGATTTTTTGTCCGAGACTTGTATCTTTAACGAACTATGTGAATCGTTAGAAACATGTGAAATACATGGGTAACCCAATAATGAAAGCTTCATGAGGGGACTGGAGACGACTACCATGAGACAAAAGATCTATAAGGAATTTGATTCAGAGTTATTATATGTCCAAGGTTCAAATATTGAAATCATTTAAGAGGTTTCCTTGACTTTGTCCGTGCCAACAAACAATCAAAATACCATTTTTTTTTGTAAAGTTTGAGTCAAATGTCAATGAATCGAACCTTCTTTTTTACGTACATTATTATGGAAAGGTAAAGACTCAAACATATGGATTTGAAATTCAAAAGGTTTTGAATCTAATTTGAAGTTACAATAAGTTATCATCGGATTTTCTAGGATATTGTTGATTAGTACTTTCCTCTATTAACCAATGATGTTTGACAATGAAATATTATTAGTTAAATATGGTGAAATCTAAGCTTAGTTGACTAATGATAATTTTAAGGGATTTTTCTTATATACCCCCATTTAATTATCCCCATTACAAATTCGTCCCTTTTTTTTTTCTTCCAAAATTACATATTTGTCCCTTTTTCTTCTTTTCCATCCTGTTTTTTTCAATAAGCACTAACCGGGAGTTTTCTGCCACATGGAAATCTTTTGCTCTCTTGAAAAATACTAATCTACCCCTAAACCACTATGACACGTCAGCACTAGTCCAAGTTGTCATTATGTATTACTTCATGTTCTTTTCGTTCTGCTTTTGCTAAATTTGAGTTCTGAAATGGTACAACATGTACTTGCTATTTGAGGTTTAATTTCCTGAAACTTGATTGCCCTCCACTCTCTATCCACCAAATGTACAACAATATCAATGTTTCTTTCAACAAATAGGTATATAGATAAAAGATAATTAAGTTGCAAGACTGTTCTATCTTCTTAACTACTCAAACTCAAAACTATATGATTGTTTGGGGAAAAATGTATCAATCTTTACCATAAACAATCTCGATGGTATTGGTAATTGATTTCCTCCTCTTTGTAATTAAGATAGGAAGAACCTGCAAAAAAACAAAAAAAGAGGCTCCGACGCCTAAGTCAGTAATTGTTTTCTACATGAGTTTTTAGCGTTAGATACGTACCTTTTAGGGTTTAGGTCCTCTATATTTATAAAGTTGTGCAGACTTGTGTGCCAAGTAATCTAGTATGTTCCATAGCCTTGTTTTACGGTTTTGGAAGTAGTCCGGGGAAATGGGCCTCTTTTAATCGATATCCGTGTCTAAATATTAGGGTACACAGAATAAACTAATAATTTTCCGGAAAACAATGGAAAAACTATATGATCCTTTTTTTTTTATAAAAAGGTGTAGATGATGGGTTTTTGACAAGGATAAAATAGTAAATCACCCCTCAAGACTCTGGTATGAGAAATACTGAACTTTTAAAATTCTATAAAAGAATTCTCGGGTAGGCGCTTATCTCTACTCTATCTCAAGCGCATATCCCTGACCTCTTTCTATATGTATGGCCAACATATATGATTAAATCGACGAATTTAATCAATATTCATCACTACACAAAATCATTAGAACAACACTGACGCACACGACAAGTTTCTCAGATGTTCTATGATTTTTAAATAAAATCTCTTAGGCCCCTAAATGTATTGCACACTAGTATAAAGCAATTTGAGTATTATTTTCGGGTGTTATATTCCACAATTGAATCCCCAAAATTACTTACGTTAATGTTTATGTTCAAATTGAGCAATATTAACCTATTAAAATAATATATATATATATATATATATATATATATATATATATATATTTAATTAAAATACCACAATTGTGCTTAAATTAAATAAAATATGACTTTATAGCGTCTACTAGCTAAAAATCATACCAGTTACATTGATCTTTTGCTTAAAGAGACAACCAATGCAAAACCAGTAAAAGAATTCGAAAAGAGTTTTAAAGCGCTTCACAACACTCATAAATATGTCAAAAGCGTTTCAAAATTCTCAAACCATAATTGGGGTTTGAAAATAAAAATTAAACATTTGTAAAAGTCGCAAAAACATGAACAAAAGTATTCCAAATCCTAATTAGGGCTTGAAGATGAATTAGTAATACTTTTAGTGTTGCAAAAGTGTAACGAAAAGTGTCTTTTAAATTAATTAGGGTTTGAAAACGGTTTTGCAATACTTATAAGTGTGATAAAAATCTCAAACCCTATTTTTCCGTGCGTCTAGCTCTCTAGCTCTCTAACTCTCTTGCTCACGCGTCCTGCTTCTTGACATAAAACTTACACGCCTACTCAAAACTGAGCATGGACCTCATGCTCATCTCTAAAAATTCCGAATTTTACTCTTTTGCCCTCAACATGTGAGGCTGAGCACAAGAGTAAAACGTGAACTTATAGCCTTCTTGCCAAACTTTTTCAAACCCTAATTCTTAAAGAGAGGGTGACATCTCTAACTCTCTTTCTTCCAATGTGTATGCTAGTCAACCAACTAAGCTTACACAACTATTTTCAAGACAAGACTTCAAAATAGAATCAAGTCCATACGACTTGTATTTATTGTCAAAAATTGACAAATTTAGTCTTTTACCCTCAACGCGTGAGGCTGAGTACAAAGAGTAAAATATGAGTGTCCTCTTTCTTATAAAAAAATATGAGACTCTCACAAAAGGACCTAAGCTAGTCCCCTCTTCTTCTATTTCACGTGAGAGGACAAGTTTGACGTCCCTCTACTCGTATTTCACGTGAGAGGACGAGCTGACGTCCCTCTTATGCTATTTTTATGAGATGACAAGCTTGCATCCCTCTTCTTATATTTCACGGAAGGACTAGATTGTGTTCATCTCCTATTTTTCACGTAAAGGCAAAGCTTGGTCCCCTCTTCTTATATTCACGTGAATATTTTGGCTTAATATTTTAGGGTTTCGACAAAATCTCAAAAATCCTAAAACTATATTAGGCCTCTCACAAATATTATTATATGAGGCCTCACATATAATGTTTTATGCTCAGTTGTATACTCATGTCAATACAAAAATGACTAAGATGGACCACTATTCCATATTCACAAATAAGTATACATTTCTAGTCTGCTAGACTCATAAGCTAGTCAAGCAAGGGGTATCTATTTTATTTTAGTACGCTAGACTCATCAGCTAGTCAAGCAGAGAATATTTATCCATTTTAGTCTTCCAGACTCCTCGGCTAGTTACCAAAGCATATTTATTTTAGTCTGCTAGACTCATAGCAAGTAGGGCAGAACATATTTATTATATTCTTGCTTGCTAGACTCATCAGTTTACTCAAGCAAGACAGACTCGTCAAGCAAGACAAGTATTTAATCAAGAGACTCATTGAACATGTCTCAATTGACTTAACAATAGTATTGCTTAATACTACAATATTACACGAGACATCAAGTATCACAAATGGGGGGATATTAACTAGTGTTTTGGTCTGGCGGTCTACGACATGTGGTGCAGCAGTACGCCCACTAAAGAAAAGTTCTGGAAAGATTGATAGCAGTTGAGTAGAGGAGTGGGAGGTTGAGTAATTGACTATTCAACCTTAATCGAAGTGGAGAGAAGTTGTCAACACCTTCTCCACCTTCTCAACTTCACCATTACTTAACCATCGATAGTTTCTTCCAGAAAAGAAGTCGAGTGGTTACAATAGCTATGGCATAAATAGATGTTCAACAAATTGAACAAGTTTTTACGCAAGTCTGAACAACAGAGCAATTCTAAATTTCCTAGTCGAGCACTAAAGTACTCAGATATCCAATTGTTCGTATCTATTCACTCTGATCTCATTCTTCTCTCGCTTCTCTCCCAAAGACCAACCCCTCTCCTTCTCATTTGAACATCCATTACTTGGTTTAGGCCAGGATTGTATAGATTGATATCTCGAATCTAAACAAAGTGCTTTAACAACACAAATGTTTTAAGGATTAACGAATTGTCACCTGCTGTTGTAATTTTTAAATAGTGGTAAAAGGTTCGATACTCAGACTTGTAAAAGATTTGATTTTTAAACCTAATTTTTAATAATTAAAAAAAAACAAATTAAAGTAAAATTGATTTCAAATTATGGGAAGGACTGAGACTAAGGATTCCACCATTAGCCAACTTTTCAAGTGATAAAAATCTTGCAACTCGTATATTCAGTTTATCCAAAATATTGTCAAAGTTAGGTTTTCAAAATAATAGTTGTAAATCGAAAGCATGAGACATCAAAAGCTCTAAGCCCAGCATGACTCATCAAAACAAAACACAACTAATTGATAAAAACCATTTTTTCCAATTTTAATTCAAAGCAAATAATAGTAAAAGAATTGGAAAAAATAAATAAAATAAGAATTACCACTTTATTATTTGAAAAATAGCTTCCTCCGTCGCCCAAGTGATGGTGATTAGCTCATCATATTGGAAACACTATTAAAATAATTGTTTATAGCTCAAAAAGTGTTTACAATGATGAAACAAAAGTAACACAGAAGAACTGGTACACTTATAAGCGTTACAGAAGGTGTTCTCTGTGTGGCTGAAGAGAACTGGAAAAAAAAACGGACTCTGTCCGTTATAGAAATTTGAAGGAATAAACAACGGAAAAAATGACAATTCTCTGGAGCCTTATGTTCTTCGTGTGTTCTTCACCAGCAGATAAATCTTTTCTTCCTGGAAACTTTTCGGTGGTCTCTGGATTGCTTGTTTCTTGATATTCTTTGCTATTTATAGGATTAGCTAACCCTAGGAACCTTTCTTAACCGATAAGGACTCAAAGAAGAGTCCAAATCAAACTCCAAATTGTTGATAATCCGAAATAGGGGGAGTTATCCTTTTCCGGATGTGACATGAACTTTCCAGCGATTTTTCCAGCGTGAATTACTCTGGTTAAAGTGTGTTGATCATATCTTGGGTGTTTCTTCAATTTGGGATATCAAAAACAAGTTTTAAACCCCTTTGAGTTCGGTTGAGCATCATCCAGAATAATTCTCACGTAAAGCTTTTCTTCCCGCCATTTTCCTGAATTTGAATTTGAATGAAGGGTGCCCCCAATCCAACTGGTGGGCGTCTTTATCAATTTTGTGGTTGCCTTTAGTAATTTTCATGGGTTCCTTTAACAACTTTTTGAGCCAATTTTTCCACAAATATTTATTTCTCAAAAATACCTACTAAGACATAAAATACCCATAAATAGTACAAAATCGAACACTATCAAAATAGATAATTGAGCACAATTTAGACACAAAAATGTGTCTATCAAATACCCCCAAACTTACTATTTGCTAGTCCTCGAGCAAATCTAATCTAGAAATAAAATAAAATCCTAACTCACTTTCGCTGGAATCACGACTATATTTAGCATATGTAATAAGCCTTTAAACCCCTAGGTGTCCCTAGTGGACGAGTTTTGTCTCGTGAGGGTTTACAGGAGGTATACCCACAAAACCTTTACTCCAAGTTTTAACTACTCGTGAACGATTGAGGATAAACACTAAACAAGCTATTTAGTTGGCATACTAAATTCTTCGGCTCTGGGAATCATTACCCTATATGAGTCCAGTTGATGTACACGAGTTTTTACTCAAGCATACTAAAATTCATGTATAAGAAAACAAAGCTCTACTCAGATAGTCGTTCAACCACAATACTCAGAACATATTAAAGTTCAATCACATGGAAAGGTTTAGAAGATGGATATGGAGATGATGAAGTTTGCGCATGTTGACTAAGGTGAACGGTGTTTCCCATATCCGTCTGAAGGTCAGTGCCAGGATGAATCCTAATGGATTGAGATACATGGTCTTAATCGTAATACTAATATCGATTCAACTTGTATATACAAGGGTCCCAACGATCGATTTATTGAAAATAAAACAATTATAAATGCATTGACAACATGATTGAATCAAATTGAATCCAAGCGCATGGTCCTTATCATCATTATACATGATATTTCCCATGGATCCTGCATTCCACGCTTGCTTAGGCGACTGAGACAGGGAGAACACACACATATTGCTATCAAAGTGTCAATACTCGATTTTTTTTCCTTTTTTTTCTTTACTATTATTTTTTTATAAGAAAATAAAGTCTAAATAATCTCAAACACTCTACTCCATCCTGGAGGTGATGACAATTCGACACCGGTGCCCCACCAAATCACTTAGAGAAACACAAAAGTTACAAAAATCAAAACAGAAAGTGATATGGTCGAGATAGACTCCGAGATATGGTAACAACTATCATGTTATTTCTAACACCTGAACTCTGTCCTTTTATGAATAGACCATTTAGCTGGGCACACCAATTCCTATAGAAAAAAAGCTAAGTTTCCATCTACCTAGAATGGTTAGTGTCATCCTGAATTTTTCAAAAATTTCTAGACTTTGGAGTTTCATATTTCACTAAAAGTTTCTCCCTTACTCCCAAACTTAAATCTAACATTGTCCTCAATGTTTCTAAAGATGAATGATTAAAAGCATGAACAAGGAGAAATTGTTACCAATCAAAGAAAGATATTACCGTGTCGCATGAGCATGGGTTACCTCCCAAGAATTGTTAAGTTTAAAGTCTTTAGCCAGACTAAGAAAGAAGTAGTCACCTCATGAAATCATATAGCAATAACCGGAACAACTATGGGTCATCTGAATCAAATAATGCTATCCAAAATAGAAGGAAACTGCAGCAGGCCCAGAAAGTGAACAAACCGAGCACACCCTTATCTAGTTTTCTGTTTAAGACAAATACTTCTACCGTGGTTCAGATTCAGGCTCTATTAAAGGGTCTAGATAAAATATTTTCATGGGATGGATTTCCTCATAAGCAGGATGATGGTTTTGTAAATAGTGGTAAGAAAAGTTATCGTTCGCTCGAACTTGTTAAGACTGATTTTAGATTTTAATAAACTAATTTTTAAACTAGAAACTATACAAAAAATATGAAAATAATATTAACAAATATTGAGGTTACGGATTTCACCATTAACCAATTGAAGTGATTCAAACTAATCAATTTTCATGCAATTCTTTACATTTAAAGTGATTCTAATATGTTGCAAAAATAGATTCTCAAAATAACAATTGTATAACAAAAGCATGTAACATCTAAAACCTAGGTCAAAGCATGTACCATCTAACGAAATCACAATTGCTTAACAAGAATCATTAAATCAATTTTTAACCAAGGCAAAAATTAATTAAAATAGAAATATACCACTTTTATTGAAACAATGGCTTCCTCCGTCACCTCAGCATATGGGGTTTAGCTCATCTTGCTCAAAACACCCTCAAAAGTTTGGTACATAGCTCAAAGTGTTTGAAAATAATGAAAACAATGAGTTTGCAACGTTTATAAAAGTTACAGACTCACTTTTACAGAGGTATAACTGTTTCACCGAAACTAAATGTTGCAAATGAAGATAAACGTTGCAAAGTTAAAAGCTTTAGCAACGTAATCTTTAAACTTTTGGCCACGGAAACTTCAAACTTTTCGTAACAGAATCTGCATCTTCTTCATCATGATCACGAGCAAATTTTTTTCTGGATTTCTGGTTCTTCGTTTCTGGCCTCCCCAGACCCCCCTTTACTCTCTCCTTTGCAATTTTATTTATACAAGAACACTTCAGCATCTCCAAATCTTTCAAAATCCTCATTCTTCAATGCTCCAAATCTTGGCAGATGGAAATACGAAATTATGATGCTATCTAGAGCTTTGATTTTTTTATTCTTCTTGCTGGCAGAGATCCTCATTCTTTTTATAACTTCAGATTACACATTATTTCCTTTATTATCTCACACAATCTCGATCAATTGGAATCATATGAAATAATATATCACGAGATTTCTTTTCTCTTCCCTGATTTTATCTCTTGAGAATATTTGTTGCATGATTTGATTTCCTAGTGTTTGAAATGTGTACGAATCTTGTTAATTAAGGCACAAAGATAATACGGCCTTAAAGTCTTGCAATTCTCCAAAAAAAATCTCGGTCACAAATCAAGAACAAATTTTGGCGCCACTTTCTATTTCAAATTCAAAGAAGTGGCTGCCCTGATCCAAGCTTCGGGTGCCTTTATCATCTCTTGGGGTGCCTTTATTATCTCTCGGGGTTCCTTTAACACTTTTTAGCCAATTTTCTCCACAAAAGTTCATTCTTCCAAAAATCCTAAAAGCACATAAAATCATATTATTAGTACAAAATATAAGGACTATTAATACAAGTACGAGACTAAATAAAACACATAAATGTGTCTATCAAATACCCCCAAACTTATTATTTGCTAGTCCTCGAGCAAATCTAATAAAAAATAAATCATAACTCATTTTCGCATGCATCACGATTGCACTTAGCGTGTGTAATAAGTCTTTAAACCCAGAGGTGTCCCTATCGGACGAGTTCTAGTCTCGTGAGGGTTTACAAGAGATGTACCCACAAAACCTTTTACTCCAAATTCTAGCTACCTGTGAACGATTAAGGGTAAACACTAAACAAGCTATTTAGTTGGCATACTAAATTCTTCGGCTATGGGAATCATTACCCTATATGAGTCTAATTGTTGTATATGAGTTTGTACTCAGCATACTAAAATTCATACAAGAATTCAAAACTCTACTTAGATAGTCGTTCAACCACGATACTCAGAATCTATCAAAATACAATCACATGAAAAGATTTAGAAGATGGATATAAACAAAATGAAGTTTGGACATGTTGAATAAGGTGAACGGTGTTTCCCATATCTGTCTGAAGGTCGCTATCAGGATGAATCCTAATGGATTGAGATACACTCCTTATACTAATATCGACTCAGCTGGTATATACAAGGGTTCAACGGTCGATTTATTGAAAATAAGAAAATTATTTATTATTTTAAAATGTACTGACAATATGATTGGATCAAATGAATCCAAACGCATGCTCTTTATCACCATCTTACATGATAGTTCTCATGGATCCTGCGTTCCACGCTTGCTTAGGCGACGGAGACATGGAGAACACACACATATTGCTATCAAAGTGTCAATACTCGTTGTTTTTTTTATTTTTATTTTTTTTAATAACAAATAATACAATAATATGGCTTTATCTCAAACACCCTACTTCATCCTGCGGTGATAACAATTCGATATTGGTGCCCCACCAAATCACTTAGAGAAACACAAAAATTGCAAAATAAAAACAGAATGTGATATGGTCGAGATAGACTCCGAGATATGGTGACAACTATCATGTTATTTCTAACACCTGAGCTAGGCATCCTTTTATGAATAGACCATTTAACTAGGCACACCAATTCATACAGAAAAAAAGTTAAGTTTCCATCTACCAAGAATGGTTAGTGTCATCCTGAATTGTTCACAAGTTTTTAGACTTTGGAGTTTCATAATTCACTAAAAGTTTCTCCCTTACCCCCAAACTTAAATTTAACATTGTCTCAATGTTCTAAAGATGAATGATTAAATATATGAACAAGGAGAAACTGTTACCAATCGAAGGAAATGAGTTAAGGAAAGATATTACCGTGTCGCATGAGCATGGGTTACCTCCCAAGAAGTGCTAAGTTTAAAGTCTTCATCCAGAGTAGAATTAGTCACCTCACTAAATCATATAGCCGGAATAACTGTGGGTCATCTGAATAAAACTATGTTATCCAAAATAGAAGGAAACTGCAGCAGGCCCAGAAAGTGAAAAAACCGAGCACACCCTTATCTAGTTTTCTGTTTAAGACAACTACATCTAGTTGAGGTTCAGGTTCAGGCTCTATGAAAGGGTCTAGATAAATCTCCTTAGTCTGAATTTCCTCATAGGAAGGATCCGGAGGATCAGGTTCTAGAGTCTGGAAAAACTCAAATAATAAATTTAAGGCATATAATAATAACCTGAATAATTGTGGATCCTCAAAGTCAATCATATTTGACCCACACAGTTGACTACTCTGAAAATGGTGGTCATTCTTAAGTATATGTGTCGATTCTAATCTCCTAAAGCAATTAGGCTTAGTCTCAAAACTTGATACTTGACACATTTGAAATTCAAACGTTCCCACATATGGAAAAAAATGTTTTTGTGGAAAGTCAATCTTGGTATTATTTCCTAGGTAAACCACATCGACCAGAGGATGGGTTTCTAAATACTGAACTTCTTTTTGGACATCAACAGGTTTAGGGAATCTAGTTTGAAGATGATCTTGAAAAATGGTAGAGGTGCATATGTCAAGTCCCAAGTGAGGGACTTTAAGCAGGGATACTTGACAATCACAAGAATCATCGGTACCCCCAAACTTAGGGTGGACATTACTCTCAGATGGACTAAAAATTAAAATTCTCTATGAGTCTATCATCTTCGTCAGAGACTATTGTCTTCGAATCGTCAGACTCTGAATCACTAGTCTCAGGACAAACTCGTTCCTCTAAACCATTATCGGATTCAAAACAAGAAAATTTTACACCGTCCAAAATAGTAGTATCTCTAGTCAAATCCTCTTCCTTTTGAATAGGTGAATAATCATTAAAATTACTTGGATTTGAAACAGAAATAACACTATCAACATGAAGCAAAATTGGAGTGACAATTTCTTGATCAATCTGCCTATATATTTTAAGTTCTTCACCAATACTATCCTCATCATCATAATAATATGAAGATGTTTGAACTTCGTCTAAATAAGTAGTATGACCAATTCTATCCTCTTCCTCTTGACTAGGTGAATAATTATCAAGGGTATCACTATATTGGAAATTAAGATCATTTTGAGCAATATTATTCTTTGCTGAAATTTCATTCATACTTAATACGAACCTATTTCTATCCTCAGTCATCTGCTTTATGATTCTTCTTGTATCCTCAGTCAACTCCTTGACGGAATTCTCTATAGAAATAGCTAGATCATAAAGATTGCTAGGTCGTAACTTCTCGTGTGATTCTTCTATAGGCATAATAGGTTCATTATAAGTACTAGATTGCACATGCTTTAGGGCATCTCTCCAAGACAAAGAACTCGAATTTTGCTCATATTCATGTTCATAAGACGTGTATGTATGAATAGTAATTGGGATCACCTTGGTATGAGCAATAACCTCCAAAAGGTTGGTGGTGGTCCCGACTACTATCCACACCATGTTGATAGTACATATAATGTCTATTTTGAAATTCAGTCGGATATTCATTGTATTGGTCCTCATAATACCAGAAAAGTTTATTCTCCACAAAAGTTTATTCTTCCAAAAACCCTAAAAGCACATAAAATCATATTATTAGTACAAAATATGAGGACTATTAATACAAGTACGATACTAAATAAGACACATAAATGTGTCTATCACAAGATCAACAGGATCAGATTGTAGAGTCTGGAGTAACTCAACTAAGAACTTAGAAGCACATAATAATAAACTGAATAATTATGGATCCTCAAAGTCAATAAGATTTGACTCACACAATTGACTACTATGAAAATGGTGGTCATTCTTAAGCAAATGTGTCGATTCTAATTCCCTAAAGTAATTAGGTTTAGTCTTAAAACTTAATAACTGACACATTTGAAATTCTAACGTTCCCACATATGGAAGAAAATATTTTGGTGGGAAAACAAAGTCAATCTTGGTATTATCGCCTAGGTAAACCACATCGACCAGAGGATGGGTTTCTAACAACTGGACTTCTTTCTGGACATGATTAGGTTCAGGAAACAGTTCTTGAAGATAGTCTCTTAATATGGTATAGGCACAAACATCAGGTTCCAAGTGAGGGACTTTTAAAAGAGTCAAAGGTAAAGCACATGGAGAATGATAATCACCCCCAAACTTAGAATTTTGGGTGTCTCTAGATAGACTAGTCACAATTTCCCTAATTTCTAGATTATCAGATTCCTGAAAATGGTCAATTGCTTCTTCTGAGTTATAATCAAGTGGTGCATCCTCACTCATATTTAAAATCTCTATGGGTCTATCTTTGTTATCTAAGACTATTGTTTCTAAATCGTTGGACTCTAAAACAATATTCTCAGGATAAACCCGTTCCTCTAAACCATTATCGGCTTCTAAACAAGAAAAATCTACATCGTCTAAAACAGTGGTATCTCTAGTCAAATCCTCTTCCTTTTGAATAGGTGAATAATAATTAAAATTATTTGGATTTGAACCAGAAATAACACTATCATCATGAAGCACAATTGGAGTGACAATTTCTTGATTACTCTGCCTGTATATTTCAAGTTCTTCATAAATACTATCCTCATCATCATAATAATATGAAGATGTTTGAACCTCGTCTAAATAAGTAGTGTTACCAATTCTATCCTCTTCCTCCTGACTAGGAGAATAATTATCAAGGGTAGCACTATGTTGGAAATTAAGATCATTTTGAGCAATACTATTCTTTGCAGAAATTTCATTCACACTTAATACGAACCTATTTCTATCCTCAATCATCTCCTTTATGATTCTTCTTGTATCCTCAGTGCACTTCTTGATAGAATTCTCTAGAGACAAAACTAGATCATAAGTGCTAGATCGCAACTGCTCGTGTGATTCTTCTAGAGGCATAATAGGTTCATTATAAGGATTACTAGGTTGCATCTGCTTTAGGGCATCCCTCCAAGACAAAGAACTCGAATCATCATAGGGAGTACTAGACTGCATCTGCTTTAGGGCATCCTTCCAAAACAAAGAATAGAATTTTGCTCACGTTCATGTTCATAAGACGAATGTATGTACGAATAGTAATTGGGATCACCCTGGTATGAGTAATAACCTCCAAGAGGTTGGTGGTGATCCCGACTACTATCCACACAATGTTGATAGTATGCATAATGTCTATTTTGAAATTCTTTCGGATATTCATTGTATTGGTCCTCATAATACCTTTTCGAAATTTTCTAAAAAATTCCTAAAAAAATCTAAGAAAATAAATCCTAACAGGAAGGGGTTTCTAAACGTACACAAACAAGGCCGACTCAACCAAATGAAACCTATTGAATCTAGCAAAGAAAAAGCATAATGGTTCCACTTAGATTGTTTCTAGACCAGCTTCTATTCCTTCGAAATCCAACTAGTTACAGTTTTATCAAACCTCTTAGAACGATCTGAATTAGATTAAGTCGAAGAGAAACAGAATAAACTCTAAGGAGCTTTGATAACCCTGTCTCTTTGGCAACTTTTCCCTGGGTTACAAGGCGGCTCTAATCAACTTAAAATAATCTTCCTGAATTTTGAGTTAGGATAACAAGTAACCAATACAGTCCTTAGGAATGAGTTTCCTATAAGATCGTTACCCTATCAGTCTCTTTCTACTCAAATTTTATGGCTTAGGTTCACGTTTGGTAACATGTTCCTAAAACGGGCAAGAAGGAAACGTTGATGAAATCTGAGTCCTTATCTTATATGGCCAGTTCTTGCCCTTTACTAGAAAAGTAAATCCGTATTCATTTCCTCAAAATATATGCATACGAAGGAATACAGTAAACCCACTTGCAGGGGATTCGTGGGTTGATCGAGTCTTACCTCCCGTACCATACGGGGGATGAATCTGTTGTAGTCGACTCGGGCCACCGACTCCTGTGTCAGTGTACGAACCCAAGGGATAAAGACAATATTGTAAGTGTCGTCCTTCCCTGTTGCAGTTTATATTTAAATTACCCTTAGGGTTTAAAAATAATAATAATTTCCAAAGTCCAAAATAAAGTCCAAAAAGTGTCCAAAAATAAAAGAAAAATTACAGAAATAATAAAAATTTCCTAATACAATTTTCTAAACAAATAAAATCTAAAAAAAAAAATTAATTAAAAATAAATTCTTTATCTTCTTTTCCGTTCTTTAAGCTTTAATTTTAACTCCAAGTCACCAAAGTCTTTGGCTCTATTTCCTTTCAATCCAAAATCCAAAACCTGTAGCAAAAAGAGAAATACCCAAAGAAACGTAAAATAGAACAAAGTAAAAATAAAAATAAAAATAAAAATAAAAACCTAAAAATAAGTCTAAAACTCTAAACCTAATAGACAATTCCGCGTCGGTGGCGCCAAAAATTGATGTAATTTTTAAATAGTGGTAAAAGGTTCGATACTCAGACTTGTAAAGATTCGATTTTTAAACCTAATTTTTAATAACTAAAAATAAAACAGATTAAAGTAAAATTGATTTCAAATTATGGGAAGGACCGAGACTAAGAATTCCACCATTATCCAACTTTTCAAGTGATAAAAATCTTGCACCTCGTATATTCAGTTTATCCAAAATATTGCCAAAGTTAGGTTTTCAAAATAATAGTTGTAAATCGAAAGCATGAGACATCAAAAGCTCTAAGCCCAGCATGACTCATCAAAAGAAAACATAACTAATTGATAAAAACCACTTTTTTTCCAATTTTAATTCAAAGCAAATAATAGTAAAAGAATTGCAAAAAATAAATAAAATAAGAATTACCACTTTATTATTAGAAAAATAGCTTCCTTCGTTACCCCGGTGATGGTGATTAGCTCATCATGTTGGAAACACTCTTTAAATAATTGTTTATAACTCAAAAAGTGTTTACAATGATGAAACAAAAGTAACACAGGAGAACTGATACGCTTATAAGCGTTACAGAAGGTGTTCTCTGTGTGGCTGAAGAGAACAGAAATAAAGTACGGACTCTGTCCGTTATAGAAATTTGAAGGAATAAGCAACGGAAAAAATAACAATTCTCTGGAGCCTTATGTTCTTCGTGTGTTCTTCACCAGCAAATTTTTCTTTTCTTCCTGGAAACTTTTCGATGGTCTCTGGATTGCTTGTTTCTTGATATTCTTTGCTATTTATAGGATTAGCTAACCCTAGGAACCTTTCTTAACCGATAAGGACTCAAAGAAGAGTCCAAATCAAACTCCAAATTTTTGATAATCCGAAACAGGGGAGTTATCCTTTTCCGGCTGTGACATGAATATTCGAGCGATTTTTCCGACGTGAATCACTCTGGTTAATGTGTTTTGATCATATCTTGGGTGTTTCTTCAATTTGGGATATCAAAAATAAGTTTTAAACCCCTTTGAATTCGGTTCAGCATCATCCAGAATAATTCTCACATAAAGCTTTTCTTCCCGCCATTTCCTGGATTTGAATTTGAATAATGGGTTCCCCCAATCCAACTAGTGGATGCCTTTATCAATTTTGTTGGGTGCCCTTAGTTTTTTTCCCGGGTGCCTTCAACAACTTTTTGAGCAGATTTTTCCACAAATATTTATTTTTCAAAAATACCTACTAAGACATAAAAACCCATAAATAGTACAAAATCGAACACTATCAAAATAGATAATCGAGCACAATTTAGACATAAAAATGTGTCTATCACCTGCTCACCCTGCTTTTCCAAAAATAACATTCAATTCGATTTTCCCCACAAAAATTTTGGCGACCACATTGGGAGATTAATCTCTCAGTTGCAATCATTCAAGTTCTCAATTTCTCAAATTTTAAATTTAGCCAGTTTCAAAGATGGTTGGTCTCAGGTCAGGATCAAAGACTACTCATAACATGAATTTTGCTAGTACAGTAATGGTACTCCATGTAATACTCCTCAGGATACCAACGTTGACAATGTCACTCCTCATTCTCCTGAGAAGCACACTGAAGGGCCAAGGGATGAGCGGACTCCTCCTACCATTGTTGATTTGATGCAGACTCAGGAAACCCTTGCAAGGACTCAAACAGAGATGGATGCAACACAAAAGGAGGTCCTCACCTTCCTCAAACCCCTTAAAGAGAAATTAACACCAGCAGAGCAGACTCAAAATACTTCTGAAGCAACTGTTGATTCCAACACATCAAAGGGTCACTTCAAGACGAAGATAAAATTCACATTCTCCCTAATCCAGCACTAGAGAGGATCCATCTGCCTAACTTTATTACTCATGAAGATTTAGAACGGCTTCTCCAAAGTTGCAGAAAGGAAAGTTCATCTGCAATTCATCAACACCAACCTCCATATCCATCTGACATGCAAATGATCCCTCTTCCTAAGGGATATTCATCTCTACCATTATCACTTTATGATGGAACAAGAAATGCTCGTGAACATATTTCACGATTTCTGGAAGTATTAGGAGAACATGAATACAATCATGTGTTACGCCTAAGAGAATTTTCTAAATCTCTCACTGGAAGAGCTTACACTTTGTAGAACAACCTTGCTCCTAACAATATTTCTAACTGGTGTAAAATGGTTAATGCATTTTGCAGGAAATACTTCTTTGTATCTGAACAAGTCACATTGTCGTATTTGGGAAGGATGTTTCAGCGATCGAATGAACATCCTAATGATTTTGTGAAGCGGTTCAGGGTTCAAGCACTAGACTGTCATGACCCAAATGTGACTGAACTCCAACTGGAGAAACTCTGCATCGATGGAATGATACCAGTTTATTGTGCTTTATTAGAGAACTTGCGCTGTCAAACATTCTCTGAAGTACACGAAGGTGCTAAGAGATCTGCTACTACTACACCTGCTCTGCTAGAGAGGACAAGGCCTTCTGTCAAGAATGAATAGGTTCGTGAGACTCGCAGCAGTTGGCGTCAGGCTCAAAGGAAATTCAATACACAACCATCTGTAGATGCTTTGACTAAAGGGAGTAAAAGGAAAGCTCCGGCATCAGAGCCGCAATCCAAACATGAAGCGCCAGCACCAGTCCTAACCCCGGCACCACAGGCAGACCGAAAACCTCGAAACCTAATCAGGTAGCTGCAGCTCCACCACCGGCTCAACGTAAAAAAAAACAACCAAGATAAGCTCCAGCAGCCATAGAACTTCCCCTTCCAATTGAAGGAGTGATTGAACTGTTAGAGGCCTAGATTCAATATGGTTCTATCAACTTGCCTTTTATTCGACGTTCATTAACAAAGAAAGAAGTGGCAAATCCCAAGTACTGTCATATCCACAGATTTATCAATCACCCAGCAAGTGATTTTTATACCTTGAAATGGGTATTCAAAGAGAAGGTAGAATCAAGAGAGCTTGAATTTGGGAATGAAGGAGTACATAAAAACCCTCTCCCTATCAGGCATTTTACTATATCTGAAGACCCCACTAACCAAGTGGTTCAATCTTTGATGGAGCGTGTTTGTTGATAAGTGCATAATTTACATGTTTTGAGTATCATTTTCTTAAACTTATTTGCTAGATTTCATGTGAATTACCTTGTATTATTATTACTGTTGCATTTTATGTCTTGTATTAGGTTACATCTGTAAAAGAAGCGTTTCAAAGGAAGAATTACCAAATACTCAGTGCATCTCTATCATATCCAGGACTTATATCCATCATGTCGAAGAGGACGAGGAAACAAAGCCAACGACGAAAGAATGAAGTCATTCCGACTTCGTATGAGAAAGTTATGGGCGAAAAGAGATTTACTTGAAAAACGCTAAAGGGAACCTGCACTATTACTAAGGGGATGTCAAGAATTTGAATTATGATTAATGGTGCCAGTAGTTGGTTTAGGGCCACCTTCTTCATCTTTATAATCACGAAAGGGGAATTTAGGTTAGGATTCTGGCTGGTATTTGTTGTAGCTACTGACTATGATTTAATGGGTTAAAGGAAGTTGTTTTGAGCTGCTGAGATCAGATATAAGGGAGTAAAAACACATCCACAGTGTTTGTCCGGAACAATTGAAGAAGAGATATGCTGTCGTGATTGATCATCATGATCAAGATGGCGTGAACTTGATTTTTGGTTTAAAAGGTGCAGCGAATTCTTGGAGCTTGGGTTATCGTCTGATTCTCGAGTTTCAAATGAGATAACAATGAATGGTGTTGGCAGTTCCAGATGTGGTTTCTTTCCGGTGATAATAATGGTTGCTGGTGGTATTTGTGGCAGTTATTCATGGCAGTTGAGTCGAGCATGTGATGAGCTCGAGATATGGAGGAGGCTGATCGATGGATGTGAAAGTGTGATGTGGTGTTCGATCAATGAACTGTGATGAATGCTGATGGTGATGGGTTGAACCTTGTGATGACAGTAAAGTGACACTGAGAAGATGGAATGATTTCTAATTAGTCGTGGATGGTGGCTGTTGGTTCAGCAAGACAAGTGAGAAGTGCTAATGGGTATTGGTTGAGCTCGCGAAGAAGTAGTTCATATTAGTTTCTAGTTTGAGGGAAATAACGAAGGAGGCTGTGTTGGTAAGAGTTTGCGAAAGATATGGAAACTGAGCTAAAAAAAACTCATATGAAATAAAATTTCGCTGCAGCTATGGTTGTCGAGAAAACCTGGGAGTTCAGATCAAAAGTTCAGAGAAAATATTTTTCTCGATATCATGGCCATCGAGAAACTGGAAGAATAAATCACTAAGGAGAAACTATTGGGTTGGGGAAAATTAACGTATGCCTGTCAGTTCCGTGAAACTGACAGGCCAAATTCAAGTTTAAAATTTAAGTTGGACTGGGCCTTTCTATCTGTGCGTGGCCAATTTGCTGAGTGACACTTATTTTAGGGATTTGGCTCACGATTTTGGCTAGTTTTCTACTGGTTTGGATCCATTTTGACTGGGATTCGACGCACGGCCACTTCTATTTTTGGGACACCTATTTAAAGGACAAATCATTTGTTTTAGCTCTATCTTTTATCATATCATATCATATCTTAAGAAGAGAAGAGAAGAGAAGGAGCTTTGGAGTTTGAGACTTTTCTACAACCTAGGGTTTACTTTTATTTTCTACGTTATTATTTTCCATGGATTTTAAAAAATCCATTATGAGCTAATTTAATCTCATTGGTTAGAGATGTAGTCCGAAGTCTAGAACATGATTATTAATTAAAGCATTCATTTTTAGTATTCATACTTTCTTTAATATCGCTTATGTTCTATTAATTATAACTACATGTATGATTGATTGCTTGTTTATTTAAGTAGCGAATTAGATGAGCATGCATTGATATCGCTAAACTAGGGTTTGAGATCCGGAATTGTCGAAAGACCCTTGTTACAAGTAGCATAGTATAATCTCTAACGACTAGATGTTTCCATGAGATTATGTGTAGAAGCGTGACCTCGGTTAAATCCGAGTGGCTCTTGCATTGGATTGCTTAGAATAACCTCAACTCATAAATACAATTGCTTTCATTGGGTTAAATTTGAGTGGCTCTTGCCCCAAATTATCTAGTGAAAAGGATTCAAAGAGTGCTCTTGCGCCTTTGATGAATACAGGAGTTTTACCGGAGTAGACCTGCGATAGGATGTTTTAGGGTTATTGATATTGAAAAAAAGTTGAATATTGAGTCTGATTTATTTGATAACATGTTTGATGACGGAAGATGAACTCTCTAACCAGTATTCTCATATATTGTTTACAATCTTAAGAAAAAAATTTACTATTAATTTAGTTTAAATTTATTTATAATCATCTTAAATCCCCCCAGTTACATAAGTAATCAAAAGTTAATTAACAACTCATATATCCTTGTGGATCGAACTTGTCTTATTACTATATTCTTTTTTATAATTGGGAAGTGAAAAGACTTGGAATAATTTTGCTTGGGTGACAACCGACCAAATTTCGGCGCCGCTGCCGGGGAGGCATAGCGGATTGTTATTTTGTTTTTGTGTTTGATTTCTTATTTTTAGTTTTTAATTTATTTTTGAGAATTGTTTTTCAGGTACTTATCTTCTGGCTCCTAAACCGAAACCGAAACCGAAGCATGTCGGGTTTCTTCAGATTGGAATCGAAACTCAGAGAGGGACTGTAATGAAAGATAAACCAGAAGACATACGAGAGGAAGCAATGGGTGACGCAAACCGTACACTCAAGGACTTAGCTTTTTACAAGCTGGATACACAACAACGGTGTATTCAAACAACATCTACATTCAATATCAAGCCAGGGTTAATCCTGATTTACCAAAGTTTCATGCAATGACTAATGAAAATCCAAACAAACATCTGATGGATTTTCACAATATAGTCATGGCCATGCTACCAAAGGATACAAATGCAGATGGGGTTATGTTACGAGCTTTTCCATTTTCTTTGATGAACACTGCAAAGGAATGGTTGTACTATTTACCATGTGGTAGTGTTACAACATGGAAGGGGTTGAAGAAACTTTTCTTAGAAATGTATTTTCCTGCATCAAAGAAAACTCAGATTCGGAAAGAGATTTGCGGTATTAAATAGATGACAGGAGAATCTTTGTATGAGTGCTGGGAACGTTATAAGATATTGGTGGCTAGCTTTCTGTATCATCAATTCAGTGATTTATTGATCATTGATAGGTGCATTATTTGCATTATTTAGATACTCTAATTCATTGATTTCTTATAAGTTTTCATATATTATGCTTTGTTTTTGTTTGTTTATTAGTTCCTTATGAGTTTTCAAGTGTATTCAACCAAAGAAGAAGAAATGAGTTCATTACGACACGAAATGAACAAGGAAGTTAAGTTCTGCCAATGGAGATGGGCCAAAGACCGAATTCAACTCATTCAAATCCAGGAGTTCTTAATACCATTTTGAAGAGAACTAGAAGACGAAGCCAACGCAAAAAGAACTTGAGTGGAGACGATGGAGACGAAACCATTTTGAAGAGAACTTGAGTGGCTCTTTCGCCAAGTTATTCGTTGAAAAGGATTCAAAGAGCGGCTCTTGCGCCTTTGATGATAATACGAGTTTTGCCGGAGTAAGCCTGCGATAGGATTCTTTAGGGTTATTGATATTGAGAGTGCATGAATGTTGAGTATGATTTAGTTGATAACATGTTGGAAGATGGAAGATGAACTCTCTAACCAATGTTCTTTATCTCTGATATTCGTTTTAATCTATTTGTTTTAGCATAATTTAGTTATAATCACAACCAAAACCCCCCTGTTTACATAAGTAATCAAAAATAATTAACAATCACCTGCCTCTCTGTGGGAACGAACTTGTTCTTATCATTATACTCTAATCTATATTAGTGAAGTAAGAACTTGGATTAATTTTGCTTGGCTGACAACCGACCAAATTTTGGCGCCGCTGCCGGGGAGGCATAACGGATTGTTATTTGTTTTTGGTTTCTTTTTTTCTTTTTTCTTTTTTAGTTTTCTTTTTATTTTTATTTCTGATTTTTTGTTTTTTTTTTATTTTCCAACCTAGTTTTGAGAATCTTGTTTCAGGTACTTGTATTCCATGTACGGTGCACAAGATCAAGCTTATAATGGTAATGAATTTGGTTTTCAATCTCAACCCTATGACAATTTCCAACCATACGCGTAGTATAATCATAACCAATCCTTTGGTTATGACCAATATTCAACGTACCCTTTTAATTATTCTCATACATGCCAATCTCCTTATAGTAGGTATGTAAGTGAACAATTACAAGGAGGGGAGGATAATTATGCTTGTGATGGTTTATCTAAATCTACCCTTGATCGTAATTATGATCATTCACTTATTCAACTGGAGGAGATAAGGTTTAGAAACTCTACCACAAGTAATGGTGTAAGACTACCAAGTTTGAAAGAACTTGATATAAGGTTTGAGCAATTGATAGATGAAGGGGCATCATGTGCAGAAATTCTAGAAGCTAAAAGAACTTTGAGAGATGAACGTGAGCGGCGTTATTCTATGGGATACAATGATGATTTTGAACCTTTTGAAAATCCTTACACCAGTGATGACGTTATTCCAACTCCGAATCTGATTTTTGATGATAATTTTGTAGTTAACTCAATTCTTGATCTTAATAATGATCATTCACCCGTTCAAAGGGAAGAGTCGTGTGCAAGAGATTCTACTGTAGTTAATAGTGGAAAGCGTGTGAATGTCAGAAAAATTTCTCAGAAACTATACAAGTTGGAAGATGACGGAGCCCTGGAAGAGCTTCTCGAAGAAATTAGTAGGACCATTCGTATGGAATTTAAACGATGTTCTGATAAATGTTGGGAAACCGATGAAGATTCTGATTACGGTGAGTCTGAAAAAAAAGAGGAGTATGTTGAGAATGAAACCGAATTGAGCAATAGTGTGGAAGACCCAATTGAACTTGCCGAGGATGATATTGATAATGTTGATGCCGAGATTCTTGTTGAGGCAGAAACTAATGAAGAAAGGTTAGAAAGTTTGATAGAGGACCACAATACACAAGAGGTAAGTAATTCATTAGAAATTGTTGAAAAAGATAAGGATCCCATAATTCAAGAGACTTTAGAAGGTTTGACTGAACCTTTGCTTATTGATCCTTTTCCTTTACCTCGTTTTGGCTTGAATGTATGTGCTTCAGAAGTATTGTTGAGTGACTTTGCTTCTAAATATCCATTGTTGGAAATATTTGATTCTCATACTATGCAGGTTAGCAAAGAGGAGTCTATAGAAGTTCCCGAATTCTATGTTCTTTATCCACTTCCGAGTGTAGAAAAGACTAAGTGTGGAGGAAACTTCCATCGAGTGATAACTTCACTATTATTTTCTTGTACTAATGTTTGTGTGAAATTAATATTTGCAAGGCATATTGTTCTACGGGTGGATCCCCAAATTTTCAGATTGTTGGTCTACGGGCGACCAGAAAGTCGGGCTGAAGACGTTAAACTAAGCGTTAAATGGGAGGTAACCCATTGGTTTTGTATTTCTATCTTTACCTTTTGATTTTTATTAGTTTTATATCATGTTAGGATTTCCCATCTTGATTTTACATTGGAGGAATCAATTTACATTGAGGATAATGTAAAGTTTAAGTGTGGGGGAGTAATTAAGCATATAGAATTTTAGTATTCGCTTTTGTAGGTAGAATTTTAAAACTTTTGTACATATTTGCATGAAAACCTTCAAATTTTAGAGATTTTAGAGTCACTTAGTATACTTCTAGCTACGTTTACATATGGAGTTCTAACCGAAACAACTGAACTTGGAAGTATTAGAGAACTATAATCGAAGTGCTTAGTTGTTGAGAGGCTAGAGCTGACAAAAATGGACTTAAAATGCCGATAGAGAATACAGTATTAGAAGAGTTGATCATTCAATACGCATGAGTGAGGCACCAAACCTTCAATTGTCCGTTTAGAGTGTTTCATCTGCGCAAGTTCCGGGTAGAATGATGAGCTACCTAACCTCGCACCAATTTCAGCACTACTTTTTGATCTCTTGAGTGCTATTTCTATCAATCATGAGGCTGCCATCAGAATTGCTAACTCTATCTTGTAGTCTTGTTTGCAGTTGGCACCATTCTCTCGACAACAATATGTCCATAGAAACATATCATCATTAACAAGCGGAACATCAAAATTTTGAAGGAAAGTTGAAGACAGTCAAGGTTTACAAGCAACCGTTCAAGAAAGAGAAAATTTCATATTCAAATAAAGCAACTATACAATGAGCAGAATTTTATATAAATGTTGAAGACTTATGTACAAGAGCGAAATAAATCAAAAGATGTGAGTTAGTGAAGTTCATGATATCAAGGCAATACAAGTTGTGAAGAATCAAGTGGTAAAATCTTTATCCCGCGGCCGTAGTAATTTCATCATTTATTTTTCAGTCTATATTTTGAAGTAAAAATAAAAAAAAATAAAATAAAATGATTATCATTGCTTTATTGTATGTTTTCTTTTGTATTCATTCAATAAGGTCGTGGGGAAGAAGAAATTTATAAAGAAGTTTCAAACAACAAGAAATTGAGAAAAAAAGTTACCAATTGTCAAGGTTCTACGAAGTTCAAGAGTTCATCATCAACAGTTGAAGACCGAAGACGTTTCTATTGGATGCTGTGAGAGTGGTGCTGATTGCCGATCGGGTGAGAAGGTGAGTAAGCATTCCCATCCTCGCATAGTGATTGTTTTCCTTTATTAGAGGTCACTAGAAAAACAAAAAGGGGTTCTTTTTCGTCCCACGTTCTATGGGATAACATCTTCATATGATTTGGAAGGTTACCTTTCCTTCCCACCATTCAACGTGTGCAGGATTTCTATCTTCATTCCTTCCTGCACATATGTGAGAACATAAAGTGCTTCTTTTGAGTGTCAAATTCATAAAATCCTCTTGGTGAGGCAGAAACATTCGGTCGCTCTCGAACCTGGATTCTTTCATATGTGGTTTTCTCCTAGGGTTAAGCATGAGAATAATGTTCTTTATACTTCTAACTTCTTATTGTTAGTATGCAGAAACTTTATGTCTTCGTAGCTCTTTGGATGCAAGTGCTCTGGAATATTTGAAAGTTAGAAATTAGGTTTTGTGGGTATACCTCTTGTAAACCCTCACGAGACTATAACTCGTCCACTAGGGACACCTAGGGGTTTAAAGGCATGTTACACATGCTAAGTGTAACCGTATCCTCAACGAAATGGAGTTGTTGTAGTTTATTTTAGTTTAGATTTATAGTTTGCTCGAGGACTAGCAAAAGGCAAGTGTGGAGAAATTTGATAGGTGCATTATTTGTATTATTTAGATACTCTAATTCATTTATTTCTTGTTAGTTTTCATATCATTATGCTTTGATTTTGTTTGTTTATGAGTTTCTTAGGAGTTTTGAAGTGTATTCAACCAAAGAAGAAGAAAGGAGTTCATTACGACACGAAATGAACAAGGAAGTTAAGTTCTGCCAATGGAGAAGGGCAAAATACCGAATTCAACTCATTCAAATCCAGGAGTTCTTAATACCATTTTGAAGAGAACGAGAAGACGAAGCCACCACAAAAAGAATTAGGCCATTTGGAGTTCGTATGAGGAAGTTATGAGCAAAGCCGAAAGAAAATAATGAAACACTCAGCATCACAATCGGGAGTTTACAAGGGAAAATAACCTACCGATTGTAAGCGATTTCGGTTACAGGAAAACTTCGTTTTTGAGCTCCAACAATCGGTAGTTTACACGGAAAGAGAGCCTACCGATTATGACACATTTTGGGTACATGAAAGTTATATTTTGAGCCCTTACAATCGATAGTTAAGGAGGGGGTCTTGCCTACTGATTATGACTCGACGGGAGGCACTTCTAAGACACGTTTTTGACTTCCTAATCAAGGTATCATGGTCCCATTAGGACTCCAACACCTAGATATGATGAAGACTATATAATAAGACCTCCATAACCCTAGAAAGACATCTTTACATCTTGGGACACTTTTTGAGACTTGAGAACACAAGGAGAACAAGAAGCTAGGGCTTGGAGTTGCGATTGATCATCACGATTTCTAGGGTTTGCTTTACTTGTTTTCTTGATTATTTTCCACCGATTTTGAGAAATCATGATGAACTAAACTTTTCTTATTAGTTATAGATGTAGTCCTAAGTTGGAAAACTTGTTTATTAATTGAAGTATTCATTCTCATATGTTCATAATCTCTTCAATATCGCTTATGTTCTACCGTCTATAACGCCTTGTATGATGGATTGCTTGTTTGTTTGAGTCGCAAATTAGATGAGCATGCATTGACATCTATAGCTAAACTAGGGTTTGAGATCCGGAATTGTCGGAAGATCCTTGTTACAAGTAGCATAACATAGTTGTTAATAACGGGATGTTACCATGCAATTATGTGTAGAAGCGTGACCTAGGTTAAATCCGAGTGGCTCTTGCGCCGGATTGCTTAGAATAACCTCAAATCACAAAGATCATTGCTTTCATTGAGTTAAACTTGAGTGGCTCTTGCGCCAAGTTATTCGTTGAAAAGGATTCAAAGAGTGGTTCTTGCGCCTTTGATGATAATAGGAGTTTTGTCGGAGTAAGCCTGCGATAAGATGCTTTAGGGTTATTGATATCGAGAGTGCATGAATGTTGAGTATGATTTAGTTGATAACATGTTGGAAGATGGAAGATGAACTCTCTATCCAATGTTCCTTATCTCTGATATTCGTTTTAATCTATTTGTTTTAGCATAATTTAGTTATAATCACAACCAAACCCCCCATGTTTACATAAGTAATCCAAAGTAATTAACAATCACATGCCTCTCTGTGGGAACAAACTTGTTCTTATTACTATACTCTAATCTATATTAGTGAAGTAAGAACTTGAATTAATTTTGCTTGGCTGACAACCGACCAATCATCCAGTACTTCTACGAGGGTCTTCAAGCAAGTGACATGAATCTTCTCGACACAACAGGTGGTGATGCGTTAGTGACCAAAACAGTAGCTCAAGCTAGAGAGTTAATTAAGAATATGGCAACAAATTATCAATAATTCTCAAGTCGTGGGTCAGAACCACTCATCAGAAGAGCCAACAAAGTGAGCGAAGTTTCTGAACTTTGTCAGCAAATGGGAAATATGGCAGCAATGATGCAACAAATTGCAGTCGTGGTGGTTTCATCATCTACCCAAGGTTATAAAGACGGAAACGATCAAGTCAATGCTATTTTTCCAAATCAGCAGAGGCAATGGTACGATCCTTATTCTAACACATATAATCCAGGATGGAGAGATCATCCCAACTTCAGTTATGCAAACAAGCAAGCTGCAGTTCCAAGATCGCTTTTTAATCGTCCTAGTGGTTTTTAACAACAAGTACAACAACCACAACCAGTTCAGAACTCAGAATCACCAGAGATGCTTGCCATGATGAAGAATATGACTTCAATGATGTAGAAAACTCAACAGACAACTGACAATGCAATCAAAGAACTACAAACACAAATGGGCACTATGGTAACTGAGATTAATCATTTGAAGGCACAAAATAATGGGAAACTCCCTTCTCAACCTCTTAACCCGAGAGATTCTTTTCAACGCTGTGACATTGAGAAGTGGTACACGAACTGTGCAATCAGAAGATACTGAGAAGGGCAAAGACCCTAAGGGGCCGGTTTTGGAGAAAGATATTACTGACTCTTCCCATACCGATGAGGTACCTAAAGAAAACCCTAAACCTCCTGTTTCAACTTATGTTTATCCTTTAACTTTCCCTCGCAGGTTTACTAATTCTAAAAAAGAGGAACAAAATAAGGAGATTAGATATTTTCAAGAAGATTCATGTGAACATTCCACTCATAGATGCAATCAAACAAGTCCCCAAATATGCGAGAATTCTGAAGGACTTGTGCACCAATAAATAAAAGTTGACTGGTAATGAGGTAATGAGAGTGGGAGAGAATGTTTCGCTATCTTGCAAAAGAAACTTCCACTAAAATGTAAATATCATGGTAGTTTTGACATTCCTATTGTTATTGGTAACACAAAGTTTAATAAGGCTATGTTTGATTTAGGAGCATCGATGAGTGTTATGCCTGCATCTATTTATGAAGCTCTTAATTTAAGTCCTGTGAAAGAAACTGGAGTTGTTTTACAATTAACTGACCATTTTAACGTATACCCTAGAGGTGTTATTAAAGATGTGCTTGTGCAGGTTAATAAGCTAGTCTTTCCAGCAAATTTCTGTTTACTAGGGATGACAGATGGATCAACTGATTCGTCTCTACCTATACTACCGAGACGTCCATTCATGCGAACGACGAGGACCAAAATTGACGTCTTTAGTGGAACGTTGACAATGGAATTTGATGGAGAAATAATACGCTTCAAAATTTATGAGGCGATGCGATATCCTAGTGATGTCCATCCTTGTTTTTCCATTGATGCTATTGACTCTTTGGATAAACAAATGTTTGATTTGGGGAGTGATGATCCATTGGAGACTATTATCATGATAATTGTGGGTTTTAAAGATCTTAAGGATCCAAGAACTGAACTCAAATTATGGGATGAATTTGAAGAAGCTAGTGGTGAACTCAATTAGTTACAACAATGCCCACCAACTAATGATATTTCGTTTATCTCTTTACCATGCACTAATGAAAAACTTTTGCCATCTATCTTGCAGGCTCCGAAACTAATAAGCCTCTTCATGATCACCTAAAATACATGTATTTGGGTGATAATGAGGAGTTGCCAGTAATAGTTTCAAATGATCAAACTGAATTGCAGGAACAAAAACTTCTTCGGGTGTTGAAGGAGTATAAGATGGCTATAGGATGGAAAATTGTTGATATCAAGGGAATAAGCCCTTCTACGTGCATGCATAAAATACTACTTGAGGAAGGAACAAAACCTACAATGAAAGTTTAACGTAGGTTGAATCCTCCGATGATGGAAGTAGTGAAGAAATAGATACTCAAGCTTTTAGACGTGGGAGTTATCTACCCCATTTCTGATAGCAAGTGGGTGAGCCCGGTACACGTTGTACTTAAGAAATCGGGCATTACAGTGGTGCAGAATGATGAAAATGAGGTTGTACCAACTCATGTGCAAACCGGTTGGAGGGTTTGTATAGATTATAGGAAACTTAATGCAACCACTAGAAAAGATCACTTTCGTTTAACTTTTATGGATCAAATGTTGGAAAGATTGTCTGGACACTCTTATTACTGTTTTCTTAATGGTTATTCAGGTTATAATCAGATTGCTATAACACATGAGGACCAAGAGAAGACTACGTTTACATGTCCCTTCGAAACATCTGCATACAGAAGGATGCCTTTTGCTTTATGTAATGCACCCACTACCTCCCAAAGGTGTATGGTAAGTATCTTTTCAGATTATGTTGAAAACATTATCGAAGTTTTTATGGATGACTTCAGCGTGTATGGTGATTCATTTGACATGTGCTTGGATAACCTTACATTAATTCTTAAACGATGTGTTGAAACTAATCTTGTGCTAAATTGGGAGAAGTGTTATTTTATGGTAACTCATGGCATTTTTTTAGGCCATATATTATCTTCTAAAGGCTTGGAAGTTGATAAATCTAAGATGGATCTTATTCGTTCTCTTACCCCTCCCACTACGGTGAAGGAGATTCGTTCATTTCTTGGTCATGCTGGATTTTATCGCAGGTTTATCAAGGATTTTTCCAATATCGCATCACCATTATGCTGATTATTGCAAAAAGACGTGGTTTTAACTTTGATGAGAAATGTTTGGCAGCATTCAATCGTTCGATAGAACTTTTGATAACAACCTCTATCATTAGACCACCGGATTGGAGCAACCATTTTGAGCTAATGTGTGATGCCAGTGACTATGCGGTCGGTGCAGTATTAGGCCAGCATACTGAGAAGCTACCCCATGCCATTTATTATGCTTCCGGAACGTTGAAAGTGGCTCAACAGAATTACATGATCACAGAAAAGGAGTTGTTAGCAATCATATTTGCATTGGAGAAATATCGTTCTTATTTACTTGGTATGAAATTTGTTGTGTTTTCTGATCATGCATCACTTAGGTACTTACTTGCAAAGAAGGAGGTGAAACCAAGGCTCATTCGATGGATACTACTCCTACAAGAGTTTGATATCGAAATTAAAGACAAAAGAGGCATTGAGAACACGGTTGTTGATCACTTGGGTCGTATTACTGTAGACGAAGAAGCTACCCCGTTGCGTGAAAGCTTTCCAGATGAGCAACTATTCTCAATTGCAGTTTTAGAACCATGGTATGCTGATATTGTGAATATTTAGTGTCTAAAAAAGTACCAAAGAATTTTTCTCGTGCTGAGAGGGAAAACTTAAAAAGATAGCGAATCAATATATATGGGATGATCCATACCTATGGAAACATTGTTCAGACCAACTTTTACGAAGGTGCGTACCTCATTCTGAATACAATTCTATCTTTTCTTTCTGTCATTCATACGCTTGTGGAGGACACTTTGGAGCAAAGAGAACCACTTTAAAGGTACTTGAAAGTGGGTTCTATTGGCCCACTTTATTTAAAGATGCTATGTATTTTGCACAACTTGTGATAGGTGCCAAAGTACATGCAATCTAGGTGCTTGAAATCAAATGCTACAAAATTTTATTCTCTTCGTTGAGATTTTTGATGTTTGGGGCATTGATTTTATGGGTCATTTTGTTAATTCTTTTGGAAAATATTATATCTTGCTCGCTGTTGATTATGTCTCGAAATGGATGGAAGCTAAAACCACCCCTACTAACAATTATAAAGTGGTTATAAATTTTGTTAAAGATTATATTTTTGCAAGGTTTGGAACTCCAAGAGCCATAATCAGCAATGTGGGATCACACTTTCGAAACAAGTTCTTGCAAAGTTTGTTTAAAAAGTATGGCGTATCTCACAAGATTGATACAACATATCATCCATAGACAAACGGGCAAGCAGAAGTCTCGAATCGAAAAGTAAAATCCATCCTGGAGAAAACAGTGAATCCTTCAAGAAAGGATTGGAGTTTACATCTCAACGATGTATTATGGGCATACAAAACCGCGTACAAAACTCATATTGGGATGTCTCCATATAGGCTTGTGTACGGTAAACCTTGTCATCTCCCTGCTGAAATCGAATATAAAGCTTTTTGGGCTATTCAACAATGCAACATGGAGATGGACGGGGCTGGTAAACAAATGAAGCTTCAATTAAGTGAACTTGGAGAGATTCGTAATGATGCATATGAAGGTTCACGAATTTACAAGGAGAAAACAAAGGATTTTCATGATAGTAGGATTTCTAGAAAACAATTTACTATTGGATATAAAGTTCTCTTGTTTAATTCTCGCCTTCATCTATTTCCTGGTAAATTAAAATCTCGTTGGATAGGACCCTTTGTTGTGCTTAACGTTTTTTCTCATGGTGCAGTGGAGATTCGTAGCTTGTTAATAAGAAAAGAGTTAAAAGTGAATGGGCATCGATTAAATCCCTATTATGAACCGTTTGAATATGAGATGTTTGATATCAACTTAGTAAACGCACTCCCTCCGGAGGAGTAGCAGGCAAGAAGTCTATAGTCGGGCTGACAACGTTAAACCAAGCGCTGAATGGAAGGAAACCCATTGGTTTTGTATTTCTATCTTTATCTTTTTAGCTTTATTTTTCTTGTCTTTGAATATCATATTATAGGATTTCCCACCTTGAGTTTTACATTGGACAAATCAATTTACATTGAGGACAATGTAAAGTTTAAGTGTGGGGGAGTGGTTAAGCATTTAGATTTAGAATTCTAGTATTCGCTTTTGTAGAAAAATTTTAAACTTTTTGTACATATTTGCATGAACACTTCCAATTTTTAGAGATTTTAGAGTCACTTATTATACTTATAGCTAAGTTTACATACGAAGTTCTTATCAAAATAATTGGACTTAGAAGCAATAGAGAACGACATTCGAAGTTCTTAGTTTTTAACAGGTAATACCGACAAAATAGACTTAAATCCTCGGTAGAGAATACAGTTCTGGGAAGTTGATCATTCAATACCCATGAGTGAGGCACTAGACCTTCAATTTTTTGTATTTGTCTAAAAATTATTCGTTTAGAGTGTTTCATCTGCGCAAACTCCGTATAGAATGATGAGATACCCAACTTCGCACCAATTTCAACACTAATTTTTGATCTCTTGAGTGCCATTTCTATCAATCATGGGGTTTCATCAGAATTGTTAACTTTATCTTGTAGTCTTGTTTGCAGTTGGCACCATCCTCTCGACAACAACAGGTCCATAGAAACATATCATCATCAACAAGTGGAGACTTACAAATTTGAAGGAATGTTCAAGGTTTACGAGTAACAGTACAAGAAAGAGCAAATGTCATATTCAAGTAAAACAACATTACAATGAGCAGAATTACATATACATGTTGAAGACTTATGTACAAGAGCAAAGAAAATCAAAAGATGTGAATTGTTTGAAGTTTATGAGACGGAGACAATACAAGTTGTGAAGAATCTAGTGGTTAAGTTCTTATCCCATGACCATAGTAATTTCATTATTTATTTTAATTTCAATTCGTATTTTATTGTCAAAAAAAATATATATATAAAAAAAAAAAGAAAAAAAAAAGAACGTTTTATATTGTTTTAGTGTATATTTGTTTGTGTATCCATTCAATAAGGTTGTAGGGAAGAATAAATCTATAAAGAACTTTCAAACAACAAGGAATTGAAGAAAAAAGTTATATTTGGCAAGGTTTTACGAAGTTCAAGAGTTCATCATCAACAGTTGAAGACCGAAGACTGAAGACGTTTCTATTGGATGCTGTGACAGTGGTGTTGATTGTGAATCGGGTGAGAAGGTAAGTAAGCATTCCCATCCTCACATAGTGGTTGATTTCCTTTCTTAGAGGTCATCAGAAAACTAAAAAGTGCTCTTTTTTGTCCCACATTTTTGTGGGATCACATCTACATGATTCGGAAGGTTCCTTTTCCTTCCCACCATTCAACGTATGCAAGATTTCTATCTTTACTCTTGCATGCACACATGAGAGAACCATAAAGTGCGTCTTTTGAGTGTCAATTTCATAAAATCTTATTGGTGAGGCAGAATGTTCATTCGGTCACTATTGAGGTTGAATTCCCATATGGTGATTTTCTCCTAACTCAAGGGCTAAGCATGAGAATTTTGTTTTTTATACTTCTAACATCTTATTGTTAGTGTGCAGAAACTGTATATCGTCGTAGCTCTTTGGATGCATGTGCTCTGGAATTTTCGATAGTTGGAATTCAGGTTTTGTGGGTATACCTCTTGTAAACCCTCACGAGACTATAACTCGTCCACTAGGGACACCTAGGGGTTTAAATTTGTTACACATACTAAGTGTAACCGTATCCTCAACGAAAATGAGTTATTATATTTTAGTTTAGTTTAGTTTAGTTTACTTAGGTTAGTTTAGATTTGTAGTTTGCTCGAGAACTAGCAAAAGGCAAGTGCGGGGGAATTTGATAAGTGCATAATTTACATGTTTTGAGTATCATTTTCTTATATTTATTTGTTAGATTTCATGTGAATTACCTTGTATTATTATTATTTTTACATTTTATGTCTTGTATTAGGTTTCATCTCTAAAAGAAGTGGAAAAGAAGTGTTTCAAAGGAAGAACTGCCAAATACCCAGTAGAGCTCTGTCATATCCAAGTTTTCTATCCATCATGTCGAAGAGGACGAGGAAACAAAGCCAATGGCGAACGAATGAAGTCATTCCGACTTCGTATGAGAAAGTTATGGGCGAAAATAGATTTACTTGAAAAACTCTAAAGGGAACTTGCACTATTACTAAGGGGCTGTCAAGAAATTGAATTATGATTAATGGCGCCAGTAGTTGATTAAGGGCCACCTTCTTCATCTTTTTAATCACGAATGGGGAATTTAGGTTAGGTTTCCGGATAGTATTTGTTGCAACTACTAACTATGATTTAGTGGGTTAAAGGAAGTTGTTTTGAGCTGCTGAGATCAGAGATAAGGGAGTAAAAACACTTACATAATGTTTGTGCGAAATAATTGAAGAAGAGATATGCTGTCGTGATTGATCATCGTGATCAAGACGGCATGAACCTGATTTTTGGTTTGAAAGGTGCAGCGAATTCTTGGAGCTTGTAAGAAGCTTGGGTCATTGTATGATTATTGAGTTTCAAATAAGAAGAATGAATGGTGTTGGAAGTTCGAGATGTGGTTTCTTTCCGGTGATAATAATGGTTGCTGGTGGTATTTTTGGCAGTTATTCATGGCAGTTGAGTCGAGCATGTGATGAGATCGAGATATGGAGGAGGCTGATCGATGGATGTGAATGTGTGATATGGTGTTCGATCAATGAACTGTGATGAATGATGATGGTGATGTTGAACCTTGTGATGACAGTAAAGTGATACTAAGAAGATGGAATGATTTCTGATTAGTCGTGAATGGTGGTTGTTGGTAGAGAAGTGAGAAGCGTTGATGGGTATTGGTTGAGCTCGCGAAGAAGTAGTGAGATCAGTTTCTAGTTTGAGGGAAGCAACGAAGAAGTTTGTGTTTGTAAGAGTTTGCAAAAGATATGGAAACTGAGCTAAGCAAAACTCAAATGAAATAAAAATTCGTTGTAGCTATGGTTGTCGAAAAAACCTGAGAGTTCAAATCAAAAGTTCGGAGAAAATATTTTTCTCGATGGCTTGGCCATCGAGAAACTGGAAAAATAAATCGCCGAGGAGAAACTGTTGGTTTGGGGAAAATTGACGTATGCCTGTCAGTTCCGTGAAACTGACAGGCCAAATTCAAGTTTAATAGTTAAGTTGGGATGGGCCTTTCTATCTGTGCATGGCCCATTTGCTGAGTGACACTTATTTTAGGACTTTGGCTCACGATTTTGGCTAGTTCTCCACTAGTTTGGATCTATTTCGTCCGGGATTCGACGCACGAGCACTTCTATTTTTGGGACACCTATTTAAGAGACAATTCACTTCTTTTAGATTTATCTTTTATCATATCATATCTTAAGAAAAGAAGAGAAGGAGCTTTGGAGTTGGAGACTTTTTTACAACCTAGGGTTTGCTTTTATTTTGTACTTTATTATTTTACATGGATTTTAAGAAATCCATTATGAGCTAATTTAATCTCATTGGTTAGAGATGTAGTCCGAAGTCTAGAACATGATTATTAATTAAAGCATTCATTCCTAGTATTCATAATTTCTTTAATATCGTTTATGTTCTAGTAATTATAATGTAATGTATGATTGATTGCTTGTTTATTTAAGTCGCGAATTAGATGACCATGCATTGATATATATAGATAAACTAGGTTTGAGATCTAGAACTGTCGAAAGACCTTTGTTACAAGTAGCATAGCATAATCTCTAACGAAGGGAGGTTTCCATGAGATTATGTGTAGAAGCGTGACCTAGGTTAAATCCGAGTGGCTCTTGCGTCGGATTGCTCAGAATAATCTCAACTCATAAATACAATTGCTTTCATTGGGTTAAATTTCAGTGGCTCTTGCGACAAATTATCTAGTGAAAAGGATTCAAAGAGTGGTTCTTGCGCCTTTGATGAACACAAGAGTTTTGCTGGAGTAGACCTGTGATAGGATGCTTTAGGGTTATTGATATTGAAAAAAAGTTGAATATTGAGTCTAATTTAGTTGATAACATGTTTGATGATAGAAGATGAACTCTCTAACCAGTATTCTCATATATTGTTTACAATCTTAAAATTGTTTTTTACTGTTAATTTAGTTTAAATTTATTTATAATCATCTTAAATCCCCCCAGTTACATAAGTAATCAAAATTTAATTAACAACTCAAAATTCAAATTCTTTGCCTTGGAGGGATGCCCTAAAGCAGTTGCAATCTAGTACTCATCATAAATCTATTATACCTCCATAAGAATCACTCAAGAAGATATCTAAGATGACAAATAGTTTTGAATTAAGTGTGAGATGAACAATTAGTAGTCCAACTCTTTCTCTAGATGAATCCCCCAAGCAGTTGACTGAGAATATAAATAGATTGAATGAGAGTCTTGCAAAGAATACTATTGCTCAAAATGATCTTAACTTCCAATATAGTGCTACCCTTGAAATTGTTCACCTATTCAAGAGGACGAGGATAAAATTGGTAACACTACCTATTTAGACGAGGTTCAAACATCTTCATATTATTATGATGATGAGGATAGTATTGGTGAAGAACTTGAATATACAGACAGAGTGATCAAGAAATTGTCACTCCAATTGTGCTTCGTGATGATAGTGTTATTTCTGGTTCAAATTCAAATAATTTTAATGATTATTCACCTATTCAAAAGGAAGAAGATTTGACTAAAGATACCACTGTTTTAGCCGATGTAGAATTTTCTTGTTTTGAAGCCGATAATGGTTTAGAGGAATGAGTTTGTCCTGAGACTAATGATTTAGAGTCTAACGATTCAAAGACAATAGTCCCTGAAAAACATGATAGACTCTTAGAGAATTTTAATGTGATAGAGGATGATTTGATTCAGGTTGATATAATAGTTTCCCCAGTGGATTTTGTTATCCTAGACACCCAACCTTTTCAGGTCCAAAAGGCTCAAATACCAGTGATCTTAGGTCATCCCTTTTTAGTTACATATAATGTCATCATCGATTATGGAAATGGAATAATTAATTTTTCTTTTGGTAACTTGACTATTGAACTGAATCTATTTAGTATGAGTATACAACCTTCTTATGAGATCTATAATTTAGAAGAAGTGAACATAACTAGTACTTCAGTTCAGAAATCTTTGCCAAACACTCTATTAGAAGATCCATTAGAGAAATGCCTAGCCCACTTTGGGTTTGATGTTGACGATGATAGTGTTATTAAGGAGGTGAATACTTTGTTAGATTCTTCACCTTTGATGGACACTTATAATATATGGAAAGTTAAGTTTGAACTTCTACCAGTTTATAAGTCTACCTTATTTCCTTCTATAAAGGAAGCTGAGTGTAGTTCTGACCTTAAGGACCCTAGAATCCAACCAACAGTTTTTAGTCCATCTGAGAGTAATTTCCACCATAAGTTTGGGGGTACCGATGATTCTTGTGATTGTCAAGTATCCCTGCTTAAAGTCCCTCACTTGGGGCTTGACATTTGCACCTCTACCATTTTTCAAGATCATCTTCAAACTAGATTCTCTGAGCCTGTTGATGTCCAAAAACAAGTTCAGTTGTTAGAAACCCATCCTCTGGTCGATGTGGTTTACCTAGGAAATGATACCAAGATTGACTTTGTTTTCCCACCAAAACATTTTCTTCCATATGTGGGAACGTTTGAATTTCAAATGTGTCAGTTATTAAGTTTTAAGATTAAGCCTAATTACTTTTGGAGATTATAATCGACACATTTGCTTAAGAATGACCACCATTTTCATAATAGTCAACTGTGTGGGTCAAATCTGATTGACTTTGAGGATCCATAATTATTCAGGTTATTATTATGTGCTTTAAATTTATTAGTTGAGTTTTCCAGAATCTACAACCTGACTCTCCTGATCTTGCCAATATGGAACTCCAGCCTATGAAAATATTTTATCTAGACCCTTTTATAGAGCCTGAACCTGAACCACAGCTAGATGTAGTTGTCTTAAACAGAAAACTAGATAAGGGTGTGCTCGGTTTGTTCACTTTCTGGGCCTTCTGTAGTTTCCTTCTATTTTGGATAATATTATTTTATTCAGGTGAGCCACAGTTGTTCCGACTATTGCTATATGATTCTATGAGGTGACTAATTCTTTCTTAGTCTGGCTGAAGACTTTAAACTTAGCAATTCTTGGGGGGTAACCCATGCTCATGCCACACGGTAATATCTTTCATTAACTTTTTTCCTTCGGTTGGTAACAGTTTCTCATTGTTCATGCTTTTAATCATTCATCTTTTGAACATTGAGGACAATGTTAGATTTAAGTTTGGGGATAAGGGAGAAACTTTTAGTGAAATATGAAAATCCAAAGTCTAGAAATTTGTGAACAATTCAGGATGACATTAACCATTCTAGGTACATAGAAACTTAGCTCTTTTTTCTATAGGAATTGGTGTGCCAAGCTAAATGGTCTATTCGTAAAAGGATGCATAGCTCAGGTGTTAGAATGATAGTTGTCACCATATCTCGGAGTCTATCTCGGCCATATCACCTTCTGTTTCTATTTTTGCAATTTTTGTGTTTCTCTAAGTGATTTGGTGGGACACCAATATCGAACTGTTATCGCCGTCAGGATGAAGTAGAGTGTTTGAGATAAAGCCCTATTATTGTATTATTTAGACCATTATTCAAAAAAAAAAAACACGAGTATTGACACTTTGATAGCAATATGTGTGTGTTCTCCCTTTCTCCGTCGCCTAAGCAAGCGTGGAACGCAGGATCCATGAGAACTATCATGTAAGATGCTAATAAGGTGCATGCGTTTGGATTCACTTGATCCAATCATGTTGTTAGTACATTTAAAAATAATAAATAATTGTTTTATTTTCAATAAATTGACCGTTGAACCCTTGTATATACCATCTAAGTCGATATTAGTATAAGGAGTAAGACTAGTGGGAGCGTATCTCAATCCATTAGGATTCATCCTGGCACTGACCTTCAGACAGATATAGGAAACACCGTTCACCTTAGTCAACATGCGCGAACTTCATTTTGTCCACATCCATGTTCTAAATATTTTCATGTGATTGTACTTTGATAGATTCTGAGTATCGTGGTTGAACGACTATCTAAGTAGAGTTTTGAATTCTTATATGAATTTTAGTACGCTGAGTGAAAACTCGTGTACAGTAATTGGACTCATATAGGGTAACGATTCCCATAGCCGAAAAATTTAGTATGCCAACTAAATAGCTTGTTTAGTGTATACCCTCAATCGTTCACAGGTAGCTAGGTTTTGAAGTAAAGGTTTTGTGGGTATATCTCTTGTAACCCTCACGAGACAAAACTCGGGTTTAAAGGCTTATTGCACACGCTAAGTGCAATCGTGATGCCTACGAAAGTGAGTTAGGATTTTCACTTTCTTGATTAGATTTGCTCGAGGACTAGCAAATAATAAGTTTGGGGGTATTTGATAGACACAATTTTGTGTCTTATTTGAGCTCATCTTTATATTGCTATTACTCAACTTTTCTATTATTTTATTGTATTTGTAGGTATTTTCGAAGAATAATACTTGTGGAGTAAATTGGCTTATAAAGTGTTAAAGGCACCCTGAAAAGTGTTAAAGGCACCCACCTCAAGAATTATTAAAGGCACCTATACTTTGGATTGGGGCACCCCTTCATTTTCAAAATACAAAGCAAAAAAATTGTCGGGAACACTACTCTCGATCTCTGAAAGTTTACACAAGATTTGAAAGATATTTTTGGGAGATTCGAAAGAGTTTAAGGCAGGATTATCTTCTTGCCATATTAACAAGATGCTTACACGTAATAAAATCAAATCTCTGCAAATATTTTTGTTGCGGAAATTAAACATGGAGAAGAATAGTTTTCTCGGGATTTGATTATATGGGAGATAATATTTGAGATATTTGTCTGAGGTAGAAACAACAACATGATATTCTCAAAGCTCATAAAGGAATGCATAAAGCAGAATCGGGAAGAAATCAGGTTTGAAAAAGGAAAAAATAAATCCCGAAAATAAATTGTGACATGTGATTAAAAGAGAATTGAATTTGAAGAGATATGAGAGATGTTATTGCTGTATTATAAATGGAGAATTTGAATTTGAAAGATATCTTCGTCTTTGCAACGTTTATCTTCATCTACAACGGTTTCTTCAATACATCAGCAATGAATATCTTAGCATATGCAACATTTATATTCAAGCTCTATTGCAAGAGTTACTTTGTAACGTCCATAAAACGATGCAGATTTCCTGTTACATTACTTTTAGCTTGTTTTCATCTTTCAAGCACTTTTTGAGCTATGTACTAATCTTTTGAGGGTTTTTTGAGCAAGATGAGCTAAACCCCATCACTGAGGCAAGGAGGAAGCCATTTTTCCATGATTAATTGGTAACTTTTAATAATTCTTTTATGACTTTTGCATTTATTTTTAATTGAAATTACGATTTTTCTTAATTGATTGTGATTTTATTTGATGGTTTATGCTGCGACTTAGAGCTTTTGATGAGCCATGCTTGTGATTTACAATTGGTATTTTAAAAATCTACGTTTGGAAAAAATTAGAGTCACTTATTTGAGCTAGAATTGTTTAGAATTATTATTTTTGGAATCAATTAAAAGTGGTTATTGATGAAATCCATTACCTCAGTATTTGTGAATATTATTTTCATATTTTGTGAATATTTTTAGTTTAAAATTAATTTATTAAATCTAAAATCAATCTTCACAAGTTCGAGAGTTTGAAAACTTTCTTACCACTATTACAAAACCATCAGTTATTGATATTGAATTTTTTTGAATATTGAGTCTGATTTAGTTGATAACATGTTTGATGACGGAAGATGAACTCTCTAACCAGTATTCTCATATATTGTTTACAATTTTAAAATTGTTTTTTGCTATTAATTTAGTTTAAATTTATTTATAATCATCTTAAATCCCCCCAGTTACATAAGTAATCAAAAGTTAATTAACAACCCATATCTCCCTATGGATCGAACTTGTTTTATTACTATACACTTTTTTATAATTGTGAAGTGAAAAGACTTGGAATTTTTTTTTGGCTGCCAACCGACCATTTGTGAACTCCTTTAAAGGTGCAAGGAAAAGACTTGTTCACTTCTCTCAATCACATTGTGTCTGGCAGAAGACTACCTTTACTCAATGAAAGCAAGGCACACAATGATAACAATGAGAAGACAATCACCCATGCTGCAGGATAAATTTATTCAAGAGGTAGAGTAAACTATTTACCTCAGAATCGTCGGTCTCGGCCCTTACTTCTGCTGCAAGTCTAGCAAATGGATTAAATTGCCCAGGTGGAGGTGTCAAAAATCCTCTAACAGGAGAGGAACTCTGCAAGGCAATATAATCAGTCAAGTAGGGTGAATTTACTCATAATAAATCAAAAGTAAAAAATTCTTACTTCTAGAAAATGAGAATCAACAATACCGGAACAAATCCCACCAGAACGTCTCTTCAATCTAATCTCTACCACTTGGGGACTGTCGCTATATTTTGTTTTCTTCTTCCCACTTCGAGTTTTCTCCTGACTTCCCCTCTAGTCAAAAAGAGTCGTGAAGACATTCAATGCATACAAGAAAAAAAGAAAAAAAAAGACATAAACTTGAGTACTTACTTGAGTCGGCTCAGACGAAGCCACACGTTTACTAACAGGAAAAGTCTTTAATAGAGGATGTTTCAACAAGACCATGGCAGAAGGAAAATCCTGCGACTCAGGTAAAGCTGTTTGAACGAATTCAAAAAGGTGAGTATGCTCACTCTGCCAATATCTCTTATACCCGCAGGTTATTAATGGCTTTCTATCAGAAGTCAAAAATGGAAAACTCTTCCCTTCTACATCAGGACCCCGATTTAAAGTAAGATTTAACCTATCCATAGAAAGGGGAGCAGTACGACAAGAAGGAACATCTTGGTCAAACCCCATTTAACGAGCAGACCTGTCTATGTTATAAGATTCTATCCTGTAAGACTTCATAAATATCGACAAAAGGTAACCAAGTGTACAACTCAACATAAGAACAGTTTCCCCGGCATCAACAGTAGGATTATCAGAAGACAAGAGAATACCAGGACGAGAAGAAAAAGTGTTCAGCTGAGTTATGCGAGGAAGCGCGCAGAGTGGTTGATGACATGCTATCTAAAAATGTAATGAGCTCTATTACCATATCTTGGACGTTTATCTGTCCAACGAACTATCCTTACCACTTTTTCTTCATCAGAGAATTTTTTGTGAGGACCAGGAGCATAATCCTTGTAATGTTCCCATAACCATGCTAGAAGGAAATTGACGTTTACGAATGTCTCCACCTTCATAAAACCGTTGGAAGCACGTATATCTGATACCACAGAGTCAAGGTGGGAGTATAAAGAGTCGAGGAACAAGTTACCTATAGGCAGGGCGACACCTTGTGCTAGCTTGATAGAGAAAAGAACCACTCTCTTGATAACCACAGACACAAAAAATGCAGCAATGCTCAACATGTCATCTAAAACTTGGCATGGCTTCGTTTTTCTTGGCCACCACTGCCCCATCCACTAAGTAAAAAAACACTTATCAACATTAGATTTTATATCATACTCATCCATTTTTTTTACTAAAATAATATGAAGTTGCTCCACATGATCATTCAAACGAAGGTCAAGCACACCTGAGACAGGGAGATGTAACAGAATAGCCACGTCCTCCGAGGTAATCGTCAATTTTCCCCATCTGCATATAAAAGTATGATTCGAGATGCACCATTGTGAGAGATGAACGATCAAACCATGTATATCTTTTTTGAGCCAATGGGTACCAGATACTTTAATAGCCTCATAAATATGTGTTTCTTTCAACAAAGTTACAACGTGATCTCTACCAAGCATGCTTCTCAACCATCCATCCCAACCACTCAAGGGAGATTGTAAAGTTTTAAAATCAACAGGTGAAGCAACATATTTTTTTTGAAGATAAAATCATATCACATGCTCAGAAGCTACTAATGGAGGGTTCGTAGCTTCACTCAAATTTCCAAGAACACGCGTGACGTGACCAGGGTGGACTCTAGCATGAGAATAAGCATACATAAAGAAATCATCTTCTATACCAGGCATATCCTTCGCGTGCCCAGAACCAGAAACAAAAATACTATTTTCTCTATTAATAAAGAAGAATCATAATCCTCATCATGTGAAGCCTCAACGGAATCAACAAGAATACTTTTACTCATTTTCAAACTGTGCAATAAAATCAGAAAGTAGAAGTAATGATTTTATGTACAACAACAGAGAGTAAAATAATGTGACTCAAAGCAATAATATTTCCAATAAATGCACACCTATGTTTCAATTAAATAGGGAGAAGAGAGCTAGAAGTTTATATACTTGGTAAAGCAGAGGGCAGCAGCTGAACTAGGATCACTCTTGCAGGAAGCCAACAATACTGCAAGATAATATTGATGTGAGAGTTAACTCACGTAAAAAAAATTGTGAAACATTAACTCAAGTAAAAATAAAAGGAAGCTTCGGTCAAACCTTAGCTTACCCTAACTTGCAAAAGTTGGTCATGGAGTTCGTGTTCTTATGCAAATATGAGAAGAATAACAAGTTCATACAAGAAAGATTAGGGTTTGGAGGTGTTTTGATCAAAACAAACATATGGGAAGCTCTTTCGAAAAATACATGCATAAAACTCAATCTAGAAGCTGTATACTCATATAAAGAAGACAAAATGGATTTTACCTTACGATTCATAGCCGGTAGGATGCTAAGGGATTCAAGTACAGAGCAATAGAACAATACCAAAAAGAGAAGAAAATATATAAAGGAGAAAAAAAATCTTTTTAACAAACTGTTATTCGAAGGTTCGAAGGGAATGGACTTCTAGTTGGTCCAAACAAAACTCCACCTATTGTACGTCTGTTTAGTGTACCCTAACCTAATTCAACCATCCAGCTACCTCAACTCGAGCTTCAATCACACTGACCTCGCCTCTTTCCCAACTACAAAGCCAAACACGAGTGACCAGTGTATTGTTCACGTGTTTAACTTCGATTGAAGTCACCAGCCCAATCCGGTTCAACTTACATGTTCATCTTCAATTGGATTTTGTTCGTACCACTAAGGTCCAAGACGAGTTCGCCATTTTAATTATGTATAGGTCGCTGCCTATAATAACAAGAAACACATGTGTCTATTAACTCCATTGAATACAACATTGATGGATATTGCTGCTCATACGATTCTGCTCTCTACTTCATTCAAAACCTCCGATAGACTAAGCTTGTCTGCCTGCTCTCCTAGTCTTGTTTATCTGTCTATCCTCTACTTCATTCAAAGTCTTCGACAAGTAAGACATATATGTCTATCAACACTGTTAAACTGGCTTAGATGAGCTTGTCCACTTCAACTCGAGTCACATTCAAATAAATTTTCCCATCTCTCTCAAAGGGCGAGTTTGTCTTGTTGCCATCAAGTCGTGATTCTTTTCTGTCTTCTCATCGAGTCGTGCTTGCTTCTCTTATCATGCTAGACCGAAAAACTCTAGCCTAATTCGCTTGATTCACCAACTCGAACCCTAAAAGATCTGTAGGTCTTACTTTTAAAACCAAGGCTTCTATGTATAGTCTTTGTCCTGAATCGCATGATCAACTCCACTTCATGGTCCGTCCACCTTCAATCGGCCCATTTTGTCTAGCTTCCTTCACTCAAGTCAATCAAGATTGCTTCAACTGAAGGCTCTTTTGTCCAGCTACAATACAGTACGCACGCATCCTTCTCTTTAATTGATATAACTAGCTCTTCTACTCATGTATAATTACGTGTATATATGCTAGTCCAACTTCGTTCATCTCAGACGCCGAGCTTCAATCAAAGTACAGTTTTCCACCTCAAACGCACTCCCTGCCTCAACATCGAGAAAATACTCACGTGCCTGGCAGTAAATCATACGTGTCCAACCAACATCAAGAACCTTGCTTTGCTATCGAAGCATTACTAATGCAATAAAGACGTTCTTCTATGCTCCTTTACTCAAAGTTCAAAGCAATCTCTATTCCTCTGGTAATATCTTTTCATCGAGCTATCAAGTTATTTTCATTTATTTTTATCTACTCGACCACCATCTAATGCTTACCACGGAATATTACTCGTTTTTTGCTAAGAAGGGGACTTAATGTAGATGGTGGGTTTTTGACAAGGACAAAATAGTAAATCACCCCTCAAGACTCTGATATGAGAAATACTGAACTTTTAAAATTCTGTAAAAGAATTCTCGGGTAGGCGCTTATCTCTACTCTATCTCAGGCGCATATCCCTGACCTCTTTCTATATGTATGGCCAACATATATGATTAAATCGATGGATTAAATCAATATTCATCACTACACAAAATCATTAGAACATCACTGGCGCACACGACAAGTTTCCCAGATGTTCTATGATTCTTACATAAAATCTCTTAGGCCCCTAGATGTATTACACAGTGGTATAGAGCAATTTGAGTATTATTTTCGGGTGTTATATTTCACAATTGAATCCCCAAAATTACTTACTTTAATATTTATGTTCAAATTGTGCAATATTAACTTATTAAAATAATATATATATTTAATTAAAGTACCACAGTCGTGCTTCAATTAAATAAAATATTACTTTATAGCTTCTACTAGCTAAAAAATCATACCCAGTTGTATTGATCCTTTGCTTAAAGATACAACCAATGCAAAACGATTAAAAAAATTCGAAAAGGGTTTTAAAGCGCTTCACAACACCCATAAACGTGTCAAAAGCGTTTCAAAATTCTCAAACACTAATTGGGGTTTGAAAATAAAAAATTCCGACATTTGTAAAAGTCGCAAAAACATGACCGAAAGTATTCCAAACTAATTAGAGTTTGAAGATGAATTAGTAACACTTTTAGTATTGCAAAAGTGTAACAACAAATGTCTTTTAAATTAATTAGGGTTTGAAAACGGTTTTGCAACACTTATAAGTGTTGTGAAAGTGTGACAAAAATCTCAAACCCTAATTTTTCCATGCGTCTAGCTCTCTTGCTCACGCGTCCTTCTTCTTGACATAAAACTTACACGCCTCCTCAAAACCGAGCATGAACATCATGTTCCTCTCTAAAAATTCCGAATTTTTATTCTTTTTCCCTCAACAAGTGAGGCTGAGCACAAGAGTAAAAAGAGAGGGTGACATCTCTAACTCTCTTGCTTCCAATGTGTATGCTAGTCAACCAACTAAGCTTACACAACTATCGTCAAGTCAAGACTTTAAAATAGAATCAACCACACGACTTGTATTTCTTGTCAAAAGTTAACAAATTACCCTTTTACCCTCAATGTGTGAGGCTGAGTACAAATAGTAAAACATGAGTGTCATGCTTCTTATAAAAAAATATGAGACTCTCACAAAAGGACCAAAGCTAGTCCCCTATTCTCTTATTTCACGCGAGAGGACAAGTTTGACATCCCTCTTCTCCTATTTCACGTGAGAGGATGAGCTGACGTCCTGATAGGCGCTTAATTTATATATTTTTATCGCCTAATCTATATTTAATAGTACTTGATTTTATATTATTAATATACTTTTATTGGTTTAATAGGTGATATGCATAAAACCCGAAGTTACGAATTAAACATGGCTAGAGTGAACATTTGTGAAGACACTTCTTATACTTTTATTACACGGTACAATTGGCATGAAAAGTTTAAAGTGAACCAACAACTTAACTTGTGTTGAACGTATGGTGCTGGTTAGTTCTCTTGGCAGTGGGTGCGTCAGGTTAGGCTAAACTTTGTTGAGGCAAATAGCTAGAGAAAGGGAATGATTGACACTTGAGAGAGCATCACGTGGAAGAGTATTGGTTAGGTGGACTTCTTGGTTTAAAGAAAAAGTCTGTCAAGTTTGTTGTGATAGGGGATGGCCATGCTATGGAGAGACAAGAGAAAAGAGTAGGCTGAGAAGAGGACTTTATTGGTGAAGGTTGTACACACGTGAAGAAGAAAAACCTAGAGGCTAAAGAAGTGAGCTTGGCAGGCTACGTGAACTATATAGGCTGTTAACTTGGAGTAGGGGAACATTGCTATTGAAATACAAAAGAGAAAAGAAGTCTAGGTGTTGGCTAGACACGTGATTTGAAGGAGACAAGGTCAGGCTGCTTTTCTTCTTTTGGTTTTGTGAAAATTGTTGTTTCTTGTTGTGGTACGTGAAGAAATTGAGGGTGTAGGCTAGGTTTTATGACGTTGATTGGTGGAAGAGTTGATGGAGTCTTCACGTGATTGAAAGTAAAGAAAAAATGGGAAGGGTGTATGGTTGAAACTTGAAAGAAGTACGGTTTGGTGAGAATAGCCTAGGGTCAAGAGAAGGTTATGAAAGAGAAGAAAGACCTAGTCTAACCTAGAGGAAGGACGTGGCTGTAGGGATTCTATTCTTTTTGGCTTTTGTTGAATCATTAAAAACCCTAGGTATAAAAAGAGGACAGACGAGGTTCTTTTGAGGGGGAGAAGACGAATTTCGGCAGGGAGGATTTCCTGTACAGTTCTTTTAGCTTTACATACGGACAAGCGAAGAAGGAGAAGATTGTTTGCCGGTGACGACGGTGACGGTTTAATTCTTTCTTCTCCTCTACTTTTCTTAATGATTTTTATGGGTTTTAAGAAACCCATCTCCATGTCTAGTTAATTAATTTGTAACTAGGGTTCTATGTTGAAACCACTTTTAGTACAAGACTAATTAAATTGAATTATTAAGTAATAGACCATTCTGATTTGAATAGATTAATTCCATGATTTTGTTTGTTGATTTAAATCTAAATTAGTTGTCGTTTCACCGGTTCTGTACAATACAGTAACCTATGCGCAGAATCAATAGGATAATAAATATGTTTGTCTACTTTTTAGATATTCCATGCTTTGGTTAAATCTTTAGATGGGGTATGCTTTTTAGAGACGGATATTATTTGTGAACCTACAATTAGCTTCGTATTATTTTCTCGCTAACGCAATTAGATGGTGTATGCTTCAGACTAGGGCTTTTGATGCGCCATGCTTAGGGCGTCCCAGTGATATTTGCGATTCTAATACATATAACAGGTGATGTCGATAGAACGAACAATAAATGAATATTCATGAGTTATGTTTCATTTCAGTAATTAAATAGAAATAATGGTGGATACTGAAAACCCTGGTTACCGACTCTCCCGTTTGAGTTAATTTATTAGTTTAGTTTGTTTTAGTCTTTTATTCATTAATATAAAAACCCAAAAATATTATCCTTGATTAGCTGATTAGAGATATTAATTGCAGTATTTCCCCGCTCTCTGTGGGTTCGACCCGTACTTGCCGTTGTCTACCAGTTAGACGCCGTGCGATTACGGTTATTTATATTGGGTAATTCCAAATCACACCACGTCCCTCTTCTTCCATTTTCACGAGAGGACAAGCTTGCATCCCTCTTCTTATATTTCACGGAAGGACAAGCTTATGTTCCTCTCCTATTTTTCACGTAAAGACAAAGCTTGGTCCCCTCTTCTTATATTCACGTGAATATTTTGGCTTAATATTTTAGGTTTTCGACAAAATCTCAAAAATCCTAAAACTATACTAGGCTTCTCAAAAATATTTTTATATAAGGCCTCACATATAATTTTTCATGCTCAGCTGCATACTCATGTCAATACAAAATTGACTAAGATGGACACACTATTCCATATTCATAAATAAGTACACATTTCTAGTCTGCTAGACTCATAAGCTAGTCAAGCAAGGCTTATCAATTTTATTTTAGTCTGCTAGACTCATCAGCTAGTCAAGCAGAACATATTTATTCATTTTAGTCTTCCAGACTCCTCAGCTAGTCACGCATGACATATTCATTTTAGTCTGCTAGACTCATAGCAAGTCGAGCATAACATATTTATTATATTCTTGCCTTCTAGACTCATCAGTTTAGTCAAGCAAGACAGATTCGTCAAGCAAGACAAGTCTTTAATCAAGAGACTCATTTAACAGGTCTCAATTGACTTAACAATAGTATTGCTTAATACTACAATATTACACGAGACATCAAATGTCACAAATGGGGGGATATTAATTAGGGTTTTGGTCTGGCGGTCTACGTCATGTGGTGCAGCAATACGCCCACTAAAGAGAAGTTATGGAAAGATCGATAACAGTTGAGTAGAAGAGTGGGAGGTTGAGTAACTGACTATTCAACCTTAATCGAAGTGGAGAGCAGTTGTCAACACCTTCTCCACCTTATATACTTCACCACTACTCAACCATCGACGGTTTCTTCCAGAAAAGAAGTCGAGTGGTTACAATAGTTATGGTCTAAATAAATGTTCAACAAATGAACAAGGAGAACAAGTTTTTACGCAAGTCTGAACAACAGAGCAATTCTGAACTTCCTAGTCAAGCACTAAAGAACTCAGATATCCAATTTTCATAGTTATCCACTCTGACCTCATTCTTCTCTCACTTCCCTCCCTAAGACCAACCCTTCTTCTTCTCATTTTGTCACTGAAGCAAGACTGGAATGGCCATTGCTTGGTTTAGACAAGGATTGGATAGATTTATCTCTCGAATCTAAAAAAAGTGCTTCAACAACACAAATGTTTTAAGGATTAACGAATTGTCACATGCTTACCCTGTTTTTCCAACAATAGCCTTCAATTCGTTTTTTCAACAAACAAAAGGATAACTTATTTTTTTAACATATATCAGATATTACATAAGAGTAGTTATTTGTACATATAAAAGAGAGTAAGTCTTGCTTCCTAGCAGGACTCATACTAACTGAATTATGAGTAGCTATATCCAATCTTAGGAAAAATTTAGTAAGAGTGTCTACTAACTGATTACAAGCTCTATTTACATATTTATACGAGATAACATTAAAATGTTGACATAGGTGCTTGGATTGAAGCAAAAAAGGAAACGACCTCTAGCTAACGGAAAAATTTCCTGTCTGCATAGCTTTAATCACAGTTAGGTTATCATTGTAAAAGATCAGTGATCTAATATTCAGTTGTCGGGCCCAGTTTGTGGCGTTTCTACATGCTCTTGATTCTGCCTCCAAAGCAATGTAACACCATCCCCTTCCACATGCAAAGTGACACACATAACCTAAGTTATTAAAAAGAACGAATGCATAAGCAAACTTTTTTATTTTTTTTGTTAAAAGTTGTATCAAATAAAACAGAGAATTCAGTAGAGCTAAAAAGATAAAGAGTAGAATTAAATTTACATCCACCAGGATATCCTTCACATTTAGTGATACAAGTGGGTTTAGCTGAAATAGCAGGTTGAAGTAGCAAAGCAAAAATATTCTTAGATAAAGTTTTAAGTAATGTTAAAGGATTTGGTTCAACATATTGAAAGACTACCTTATACCTAAACTTCCAAATAAACCATAAAACACAAGCAATAAGATCACGATTGTTTTTATCTAATAACCATTGAACACACCAGTTAGTAAAAGAAGAATTTCTTGCTGGATAGAAAAGATGAGTGAGAGAAAGACCTCTCCAAATTGCCTCAGAGAAAGAACAATAGAGAAAAAGATGATCAATAAATTCAATAACATCATATTTACACAGAGGGCAAGAGAGATCCATGTTGTTAAATTTGCCTAAAACTTGTTTCATTGGAAGACAACCAACTAAGATCTTCCACAAGAAATATTTTACCCTAGGAATTGTGTTAATATGCCAGATATTATACCAAGGAACTTTTGATGAATTATTATTATGATTCGTAAGAAAATTATAGGATGACTTTACAGAAACTGTACCATCCCTAGTACATATCCATTTCCTTCTACCTATAGTATTTCTATTAGTTTCAATAGTACAAATAGCTTGAACTATAGTGTCATCAAATAAGTTAGAAATGAGGGGAAAATTCCAGGTACGTTCATTAGTAATAATGTCAGACACAGTTTGAATGTAATTAGGAGAAATACCTAATTTAGGAGTAGGAGACTTACCATTTGGTAGCCATGTATCATACCACAGAAGAATATCAGTACCTGTTCCTATGTCTCAACTTTGATTAGTCTTAATAATTTCTATACCTTTACAAATGCTAGTCCAGATCCATGATTTATTCGATTTTTTCTTATAATGTATAACATCAATAGAAGGAAAATATTTACATTTAAGAATGCGACACCACAGATGATGAGGGTTATTTATCAGTCTCCAGGATAATTTGGTTAATAAAGCTAAATTAAACTTATGTGGATTTTTAAATCCTAAACCCCCATTAGCTTTGTTGACACAAATTGAACGCCAGGACTTAAGATAAATCCCTTTACTACCTTATTTTCTTTTCCACCAGAAATCACGCTGAAGACAGTTAAGTCTGTTTAAAGTCTTAGAAAGAAAAGAAAAACACATCATATGATACATGGGCATAACACTAGTCATAGAGGTAATTAAAGTGGCTCTACCAACTTGGGAAAGTAATTGAGCTTTCCATCCCTGAATTTTGTGATACACCTTATCAAGCATAAGTTGATAATTAAAAATTTTATATCTATGAAAGAAAAGGGGAGTTTTAAGACAAGTATCAGTTCTGGTAATTCTACCTACTTTCAATATTTTAGCTAGAAGTTTACAATGCTTATTAAGAACTTTTTTGCTAAAGTAAACACCCGATTTTTAGTAATTTATTGTTTGACCAGAAGAGTCACTAAAGATTTTTAGAATGTCAACAAAACTATGAGCCTGTTTAATACTAGCATGAGTAAACAAAAATGCATCATCTGCAAAAAAAACAAGTGAAAAATGGATGAACTCTGTAAATTAAATTTAATACCAGAGATAGTTTTAGAAGACTTAACATGCAAAAGTAATTTAGAAAGAGCTTTCATACACATAAAACTCTAGAGGGATGAAAAGATTCAGCAGGTGAAAGTTTCAGAATGGTTTGAAGAGGAAGGCATGTGCAGGGCACAAGGAGTACCAATGGTTTGTCATCTTCTGTGGCTAGCTTGAAAATTTATGATAGCATTATTGACCAAGAGAGATAGGATGGTAGGGGAGTAAAAAGGCTTAGAAGGCTGGATGAGACAAATTTAGTTCACATGAATGTTTCTATGACTCAAAACACAATCCCATCCAACAATACAGGTAGTTTAGTTGCTCCTACATTTTAATCAAAGGGCAAAGGAAAGGCTACTGAGACTGAAATAGTAAGAAGTAAAGACAAAGGAAAAGCAGTTATTCAAGATGAAGAACTAGTTCTCACTATGGGTCATAATGGAGCTGGATCTGTTAAAGGTCGGAGTAAAGCAGAAAGACAACAAAGAAAGTTTAACACTTGGAAAAGATTGCTAAATCAATATGTCTCTATGGGAGCACAAGTCACTCAGCTATAAATTGGTGAAACCACAAAACAGAAAGTGTCTGATCCTGAGCAGATTTCTAATCCCAGCTCATAATTGATTGATATTGAAGAAGATGTGTAAGAATTTAAGTCTATTCTTAAGGTTGTTGTTGAGAGTGTATTGCTGGATAATAAAAGAGAGGTGAATGGTTATAACCAGAGTATATCATCCTATGGTTATGTATCCAGAGTATATCATCCTCCTGGAGAGAAATATAGAAGTCCATGAAACATGCATGAACATTCTATTAAGTTCTTGAATACGAAAGAGAAAATCACATGATAGTAGTATTCAAACAACTAAAGATATTAAGATACTAAAAGTGAAGACGTTATATCAGCACTTTAACTCAGCAAACCCAAATGGACTACTCCTAAATAATTCAGCAAAAATATCTTATGCATTCCCAGGCTTATAACCCATGATCATTTGGATCACCACTTGAACCTATGAATAAGAGAATCCACCACCACCAGCACCACCAATTGAACCTCCATTGGCATTCAATTTATTTTTGACATTTTAATAAACAACTTGATTACCATCATCACAAGTTTTAGTATTATTGGTTATCTTAAGAACCATCAAATTTATAAGCTGAAAATCAAACTGATACCTGCCATTAGGGAAATCATCTTCTTTAAATTGATAAATTTCACCATTAGGGATTTTTTTAATCAATATTAGGAATGATTGATTTGACTTCCAGAGATTCAACATCACTGAAAAACTTGATAATTAGAAGCTAAAAAACTGAATTACGAATTACAAATTGATTTGAATTTGTAGATTCTCCATCAAAACATTTCAGCCAACTCAACAAATTTGAGATCTCTAGTGTTGTTGGTGTTATAGTTGGTGATTTGAAATATTTTGGCTAACTCAGCAAATTTGAGATCCACTTTTTGATCTAATTTTTGATTCCTCTTTTCTAATCTCTTGAATTAATCATCAAACTTTTCATCTCTTTTTCTCGGCCAGTGTTACTCGATCCTATGATTTTCAATTAGGGTTAGAAAGGGTAAACTAGTCATGTACTTAATGACACCAATCAACCAGGTTACACATTAACTACTTCCCACACGTAAATATACTTAACAGAAGAATGGATGTACCTATGTCTGCAATTTTGATTAAAACGAGTGTTAGTATGTTTCGGGTACTGAAGTAGGGGAAGGTTAGCATAATATCTTAATTTTAAATATGTAAAAATATTTTTTTTTGTTGTAAATTAATTCTTTGGTGGATTCCACCACTCTTACACCCCTCTTACACCACCACCTTATCATCTCCCCTTCCACCTCTTCACATCTTTCACTTCTTGGTAACCCCCACATTTAGTGTAATAACTTAGGTTTAATACCTTAGTTATGAGAATGCATTCCATTACTTCCTAATGTTAATGCTATCTTTATCATCCTCTCTTGTATTAGCCTATAAATTGAGGCTCATTCCTTTGTAATGTATACCAATATCTAGTAATGAGAAATTCTCTCTTCTTCTCTCTATATTTCTTTTGTGCAATAGCTCATCTTTTGATTTAGTTTATAACACGTTATTAGCACGCTCTGTTAATGAGCTAATTTATTTTAATTTTTTCAAATAATCTAATAAGATCGAAATTGCCTATATTTTTTTCCCAAGGGTCGTCAATTGACCACGATGATGATCAAATTTCTATTGTGATGAATCTTACACAATAAGGTAAAATATTATATATCTTTTTTCTTGTTTTTAAGAAAAACTAAAATCAAAATCTTTTACTTTATATTCATGAGTTGACAAACTTTTGGTTTTCATAAGATGGAGATTTAGTTGAATATAGTAATATATTCACAGCTACTATTTGTTTAGACAAATAATCGATTCATGCGTATACATATGTATACCATGTATTAGTTAAAATTGCACATTTGTGAATTATATCATATATATATGAGTTTTTATTTTGTCCATGGATTATTATCTATTTATTTTATTTATATCGCTTTAAGGTACCAATAATTGCGGATCGCATCATTACAAAGAGGAAAGGTTGTATCCTTGAAGGATAGCACAACTTTAACTTTTCCTCCTCAACAATAATCTCTTGGATCAAAAAAAAAAAAAAAAAAAAGGATTCCAGAAGCAATCCATGGGATGTTATTAACTCCAGAAGTAGTCTAACATGCAAATTATAAATTTTTTTGTAGCAATCCAAATTATTGTAGGTTCCCGCAGTAATCCATAAATGTAGGCTCCAGAAGTGGTCTATGAAATTTTTTGGATTTCAGGTATCCATAAAATTCCGGGTTCCCAAAGTAGCCCATAGTTACTAAATTCTTTTGTTAATGGTTTTATTATTTTTCTCTCGTCAATCTATACTTTTGTTAATGGTTTTATTATCAAAACTCAAAATATATGTCATATTCTTTGCTACAAGAGCACAATTTTTATAGCATTAAACGTTTCCGACATATTGATTGATTAGTACCAATCAAGCGGAATTTCCCGCTCAAATTTTGGTAGACGTACCAATACAATAGCGTATGACTATCGTTTATAATAAATGCTAATCAGGGTGCACACTGATAAAGTATACGCTGCCAAATTTTAATTACATATATAAGCATGGGTGATTTAAAATTATTAATTGTAATATTATGATGAACAATCCGAAGAAAAAGAAAAGTTTTTCGGATGACCTACTTGGATCCAATGTCACTCACCCATAATATATTTTGCATGAATAATACTAGATGTGATGAGACTTCCAGCCGTTATAGGGAGGAAAGCAGTCGTTATAAGAACGGCATGAATTGGTCTCATCATAATTCTTGCACCAATTCGGTATAAGGTGGAGAAGTTATTCATTCATTATGATATTCTTAAAGCATTTTATTCTTACAAGAAGAATAATTAAAACTCAATTATTGTTGCACGTATTTTGGCATTAGTTTATGTTCCTGCAGGGCATGCCATGAGTTAACAATAATTGAGTCGTCTACAACTCATCTGAATTGTTGATGAAAATAAAATAAAATAATATATATTCCTTGATAGAGGAAGCCAATCACGCTGGATCAAAATAGTGCTCCTGGGGAGGCTATTGATAATGTTCTCAATGAGACTATTTAACTACGATCTTTAATTACCGAGCCATATTTATATCCTAAAGAGGAATTCATTCCTAAGTGGACAAGTGGTGTCGATATTAAAGAATGATTTTTATACGCGTACATAATCGTAGTTATTGTCGAACATGTATTCAGAGTAGCGACAACCATACATTTATTATAGACAAAATCCTTTTTCGCAGAGAAACTTCCATGAAGTATCGACAATATGCATGGTTGACTAATATGGGTGAAAGGCATCCATATTTGGTTGTCCTCTCACTAATAAATATTTTTGGACATAAATAAAAATTGTGAACCCGGAAGGTTACAAGTTTGATGTTTAATTAGTTTGCATGAAAGTGAGACGAGAGGAACAAGGACGCTAATTGCACAGCGCCACTCGTGGTATCTAGTTTCTACAGACACTTGAGATCTGTGAAATTACATCATCTACTCTTAAATGGTTTGAAAATACCCAATACTTTAGTAAGTATTGTGTACCCCGTTGATAGATGAATTTTAAGGGAAACTATTATTTTCCAGTTTTACATGTCATAGTCTGACATAATTGTTTGTTATCGAAGATAACGTTCGTGTAAACTTCTAAAAGATTATCACATGTTATACTTCCTTATTGAAAGAATTCAAGATAAAAGATCTTGGAATCATGTATCAAACTTATTAAGCATTATAATGGTCCATGATTTTGTCAACTTTAGAAAGTTTTGACATGTTTACATGGATAAGTACGTAACCTCCTAATAAAACTTGTGTAATAGCAATCTACTTTCATCTCGGTAACGGGTATGTAACACTCTCTCTGGTTCGTATTACGTACTAATTACAAGTTGTTTTTGTGCTTGATTTTATGTATAACTTTATATGTTATACTTGAAATTGTTCGGTAGTGCATTTGTTTGTCAAACTTAATTAGCACTAATATGGAGGCATTGTGTATATTGGTTTTTGTAGTACCTCTAACATTTGATCTTTGCTTTGACGGTTTATCCAAAGTCTCGTAAGTAATAAACTACAGATAATCAGTTTCCATTTGCCAAATTGTTGGACGATACAACAACCTTTTTGCAGCAACAACGATGATCATCTATTATTGTTTGAAAGGAATTTACGAAGAATAAAAGATATATCAGATCCTACAAATCAACCATTGGGAATTTGACAAAGACAATTCAATTTGAGATTTGAAATTAAGTTATGGAAACATAAAGGTCTCCATTACCAACAAAAAAAATTTTGAGCTGAAGATGGTTGCTGATTAGCTACTTGTGGTAAATCAACTGAGATATCTTCTTTCTGCTGGAGGATATATTGGACTTTACGAGTTGTACTCTTTTTCCTTAGTCAAGGTTTTTGTCCAACTGGTTTTTCCTTCTCAAGGTTTTAACGAGGCAATATATATATGTCCAACTCCTTTTTCTTAATCTATCTACAGTTGTACTCTTTTTCCTTAGTCAAGGTTTTTTCCTTCTGGGTTTTCTCGACAAGGTTTTGATGAGGCAACGAACTTGTAGAAATTTGCTTGAAGAGATATTCGAAGACATTATTGAAGACAAACTTATATCTTGTTTTGAACAAAGACGGTCAGTGATTCTACTTGAAGATCAACATTACGTAATCAGTCTTTCTATACTTCTTTGGGTGCACATCATCAGGAGGAGAACATCAGTATTGTGTGATGGAAATTTATGCGTGTTGTACTCTTTTTCCTTCGCTTGGTTTTGTCCCAATGGGTTTTCCTAGCAGGGTTTTAATGAGGCAATATTTGACGCGTCCAACACCATAATATGATTTGTACTCTTTTTCCTTCGTCTAGGTTTTATCACTTTTGGGTTTTCCTGGCAAGGTTTTAACGAGGCAATATCATAATAGAGTGGTGTCATCCAATGGGGAGTGTTGTAAATTAATTCTTTGGTGGATTCCACCACTCTTACACCCCTCTTACACCACCACCTTATCATCTCCCCTTCCACCTCTTCACATCTTTCACTTCTTGGTACCCCCCACATTTAGTGTAATAACTTAGGTTTAATACCTTAGTTATGAGAATACATTCCATTACTTCCTAATGTTGATGCTATCTTTATCATCCTCTCTTGTATTAGCCTATAAATTGAGGCTCATTCCTTTGTAATGTATACCAATATCTAGTAATGAGAAATTCTCTCTTCTTCTCTCTAAATTTCTTTTGTTCAATAGTTCATCTTTTGATTTAGTTTATAACATCTTTTGGTGGAAGAAAGGACGGCTGGAATAAGAGAATTGATTGGAGAAAGGGGGAGGAGAAGGAATACCTAGAAAGATAGGTTTTTCTTTTAGGTTGGTACGGTGGAAAGAGGGAAGAGGCTAGGCGGTAGGAAGGTGAGAGGTAGAGTATAAAGAAGAGAGAAGATAAAGTAGGGGGTGAGGCTGTACAGGCGACAGAGGAGAGAGGAAGAAGATTGGAGGCTATCTCTTCTTGGGTGAGAGAGCGGCTAGGCTGCATCTGAGTAAAGAAGCAGAAGAGAAGAGGTAGACCTAAGGATGACGGCTGATAGAGAAAACATAATAAAGAAGTATACATGAGAAACAGATCCCAGTAGCCACACCATCCATTGCTTTACTTTGGTTTAATCTTTCTCTCTTTATTTTACTCTCTACTTTTATTATATATTTTTATGGGTTTTAAGAAATCCATCTCCATGTCTCACTAATTTTGTAACTAGGGTTTATGTTGAAACCACTTAAAAGTTTAGATCAATTAAATCGAATTATTTGATACAGACAATTATGATTTGAATAGATTAATTCCATGATTTTAATTTATTGATATAATGAAAAATTAGTTGTTGCTTCACCGGTTCTGTACAATACAATAACCTATGCGCAGAATTAATAGAATAGCAAATATATTTGTCTACTTATTTGATATTTCATGCTTGGGTTAAATCCTTAGATGGGGTATGCTTAGAATAACCAGGTATTATTTGTGAACCTATAATTAGTTTCGTATAATTTTCTCGCTAACGCAATTAGATGGTGTATGCATGAGACTTAGATCTTTTGATGCGCCATGCTTAGGGCGTCCCAGTGAAATTTGCGACTCTAATACATATAATAGGTGATGTCGATAGAACGAACAATAGATAGATATTCAGGAGTTATGTTTCACTTCAGTAATTAAATAGAAATAGTGGTGGATACTGAAAACCCTGGCTACTGTTTCTCCCATTCGATTTTATTTTATTAGTTTAGTTTATTTTTCTTGTTTTAACTTTATTCCGAAAAATCCAAAAATATTGTTCTTGATTAGTTGATTAGAGATATTGATTGCAGTATTGTCCCCGCTTCCTGTGGGTTCGACCCGTACTTTCCGTTCTCTGCATTGTAGACACCGTGCGATTGCGATTATTTATATAGGGTGTTCTAAAATCCGATCACTATAGGGAGGTATGGCTGCCGCCTAAAGAACATCGTGAAATATCCTAGTTTGCACAAAGATAGACCAGGATATATCGCATCTTGATGTTTTCACCAATGAAAGAAATTCAAAAGATTTAATATCTTTAGAAATTGCAAATCAAGTTGCTTCCTTGAAAAGATGTGGATGTATCTGCAAGTGTATCATTTAAAACACACCACAAGCGTGGATGAGTAGTTGATTCAAACTATTATGCTCCTCCTGAAAAGAAAGGACCTATCATAATCATTGAACGATATTGCTCTTGAAGAGACTAATCAAAGATAGATCTGATTTCTCTGGGTGTAGTTCTCCTGATAAGAGAATGTCTCCATAAAGTCTATGAAACCTCAACATGAGGGAATTTCCATAACACATGCGTGCAACAAAGAAACCTATGATCATAATACAATGATTATTGGTGACGTATTGAAAGTATACACTGATACTTCTGAAGATGATGGTGGTGTTAAACCACACTTTACATGGGAATGTCATCAAAGGAATAATATTGGTTATACTGGAAATGAGAGATTCAAGCAGAATAACAGTTTCTCATAAAAACGCATACATTTAGAACTGCATCTCAAACACTCAGTAATGTGTGAATATTTGGACACTTGTTGGTGATTGCAGTTCAAACATCCAAAAATATAAGCCTTATTGGATATAGGTGGATATTTTCGCATACTGAGAAAATTGAAGTCAACTAGTGGCACAAAGTATTTCACAAAAACAAGAGATAGATTACACAAAAGCATGTTCCATGTATTAGATACAAATACCTTTTCGGTATTTGATAAAGTCTGGTAGTCCTTGAAAGACTCGACGTGCATCTAAAAGACGTGGTTACTGCGCATCTCTATAAAATATAAGATACAAATATCTGCATGAAAATTCCTGAATGTTTTCAGCTATTAACAGAATTACCATGTCATATAAGGCTTAATCGATCCCTGCGTGGATTAAATGATTTAGGCGAATATTGTAAAATTGTCTAAATGAATATTCATTAAGCTGGGAATGTGTGAACCATCTCATGTGCCCATGAACTCTGCATTTTGCTAATTTGATATATATAAATCATCAATTTAATTGGAATTTCTGAAGAGTTCTCCAAAGCACAAAAAAGCTTAAATCAGAAGTTCATAGATAGAAATCTTGGTAAAATAAGATCTCAATATGTTAATTGAACATTGTATCTAGCAGTCCATTAATTTCGTCAACCATAAACGATTAGACATGTTTAAATGGAAAAATTGGCACAGTTACTGTTGTGCGATCTCTTACTTTTAAGATTGATCAGTTTATATCTCAACAAATGAAATTTATCACTCTGTGGTTTGTATTATATGAAAGATGGATAAATGGTACAATAACTGAAATATGCTAATTGATACTTGATATTGGGTTAAGATTAAACATGTAAGTCCGGTTATACCTATCACCAATATCGAGATATTGGTCCGAAGAAAAATTACTAATCTTCGTGGTACCACTAAGCTTGATATTTTGTATACAAGATCGCAAAAATGTCTCCCACAGAGAAAGAGTAATCAGATTTTTCAAGTTTTGATTTTGAACAAGTTTGTTAAAATAACTAAATATTCTCCTAGTTAGTAGTCTGGTAGTAGAGGATACTTGTTTTTTCTCCGATCGATTACGGTTGTTCAGACAAAGCTAGTGGAGGATAAAAAGTTGGCACAATCATAAGATCATTAAAGAAATTGCGTAGAAGAAGATCAAACCAAGTTTTCTCGAGTGAATGAAGCTATTGATGAAGGCATTACAATATGGTTCGTGATCTCTATGCAGTATTAGCAAGAACAATGATCAACTGATAAGACTATTCATCAGGGGCGTAAAGTCGTGGAAGACTATGGATATTGGACACTTTGGACTTTTGCACTGTACTCTTTTTCCTTAGTCAAGGTTTTTCCCACTGAGTTTTCTTTGTCAACGTTTTAATGAGGCATACGAGTCCAGTGTTATCCGCAATTTTTCAAAATGTTGTACTTTTTTTCCTTCGTTCTGGTTTTTGTCCCTTTGGGTTTTTCCGGGCAAGGTTTTAACGAGGCATCATCTGCGGGTCAATCATTGTTTTGAGTACTCATGTTTTCCTACGTTCAGGTTTTGTCCCTCTGTATTTTCTTGGTGAGGTTTTTAATGAGATAACAATCTTAAAACAGTGATTATCATCTAAAGAGATGTATGTCCAGAAAATCTCCTAAGAAACAATGATTGGATAATCTCACAACGAGTTTCTGGCAAAGTATCGGCGAAGCGATTTTGGAATGGTGGTCATCTAAAGGGGAGTGTTATGTAAATATAGTCTTGGGATTTTGATGGATGACCTACCATTTTAACTCATTTCAATTGTATCTCTACGGGTGTAATGCTTACAAATGAAATCAGATAGGATTAACATTACTATATTATAGACATGCATGTAAATAGGTGTCACACATTTACTTCTCTTATCATTCGGTCAAGTCTATAAATAGACTTAAATTCTCTATTGTTTAGGTAGATAAATTAAACGAAATAAGAAAGCACTCGTATAGTATCTTGTGCTCCATCTTCTTCTGCACTTTCTTTGATACTGCCACTAATATATAACTAGATATCTATACTTTAATATCTTATTTTCAATAATATCACTAAGCTTTCTAATTGTAGTATAAAATTCTTCCTACTTATCCAAGATTTTAAAAATATCTTGAGTTTTCTAAGCATTTTAAATTTCTGATGATCCAAAGGTTGGTCCTTCCTGGATAAAATTCCAAGTATCTATTGGGACTAGAATAGTTAGATTATTAAAAATGGGCTTTGGATGATTTAACCAGGCTTGGGCTTGGGTTTTGGGTGTTGGAATCAGGCCGGGAATATTTGTATTACACACAAAGATGAGGAATTTGGTGTTAAGATGAGGAACTTGGTATTGTCTGATAAGGAAGCTGGTTATATTAGAAACATATGGACGTAAGTAATAAAACTTACCTTTGTTTCCATCTGTGAAAAATACAAGGGTCTTCAAAGCGACAAGAGGTGGCCGATTCTGGACAAGAATGAAGAATAGATGTGATAGTAAAATATCTGGTTTCCACGTGGAGCAAACCTAGAGCAACAAAAACGTAAAAGGATAACAGTGATAAGTATGGGAAAGAAGCTGAAAAGTTACCACTCGTGTTTCGAGACATCTACCGCCAGCACCATATTAGGACACGTGAAAAACACCTTGACTATATCAACAGACAAGTTTGAATTGGAGAACAGGAGCATTAAATACGAAAGACAGGCGTGCAGAGCTGAGTTTTGTCAGACTCGAATAGAGGGAAACGACAAGACAACACAAGAGGCTCGGAGGCTACACGAGGCTCGGAGGCTACAAGATGATAAGTCACCCGAAGGTCGAAGCAAACTAGCACGAGTAAATACTCTTGCAAGAAGAATGAATAAGATAAGCTTTCCATGTAGGATGGGATATCAAAAATGATGTATTAAGTAATAACAAAATGTAATGTATAAAAAGTTTTGTCTATAAATACTCAAACGATTTCACTATGAAGGGAAGGTTCTTTTCATACCAAGGGTGAGTACATAAAGCTTGTGTGAGGATAAAGAATTAGACTTAAGTTTGTAATAGCCAACTTCACCATTAATAAAACTTTCTTAGTTTTCATATAATCTTTAGGTAAGGAATGATAATGAAGGTTATTACCAAGTTCATTTACTTTTACTCAATCTTATGATTGCATGAGTTGTACCCTGTTTATTATTATGGTTTCATGTTATAGATTAATGTTGTTGTGTAGCTAGAAAAATGGCTACTACAATTTGGCGCTAGAAACATGGATAATAACAGATCTGTCGAGCATACCTCGCGGTTAACAGTCATTAGCTCTTGTTTTTTCTTCTAAAGTATGTTTTACGTTGTTAGAACCCTTCCTTTCTCAATTTCATGGAAAATCAAGGAGTCCTACCCTCAGCAAAGAACCTTCCTGGTTATATCTTTCAATAGTTATGTTCCAAGTCATTTTTAGAAACCCTAATAACTTGCTTAAAAGTTAGCTCACCCTTGATGAAAAATCTCAAGAACAACACCATGTCCATGATATGCTTCCGAAAGTTCAATAGATTTGCAAAGATTAGAAGCAAAAACTTAAGCATAAGAGGAACTTTATTTTTTAAACATTTTTCTTCAATGTTAGAGCAATGAGGATCTGTGAGTTTCCTGAATCTTCAAAGCAAAGCACATATCTGATAAGGAATGACTTCAACTTGAAGTAAAACCTCATTTACTGTCAAGAAGTACATCCTGGAAAAAACCCTAGAAGAAGAAAGGCGGTAAGCAAAAACCCAACCTCAACTCAACAAAGGGGACCATTGAAAATGGCGATGCAAGTGTCGGCTAAAAGATTTCTCGTTTTAAAATAAAAATCTTTTTTGGGAACGTTTTAACATAAAAGTGAAGTTGTATTTATGGTTTAAAATGTTTCTGGCATCATCTGTAACTAACATCTTAGTAAGAGTGAGAGATACAGTTACGACAACAACCCTGAGTATGACAAATCAGATGAGAAGGGACTGGAGCAGCCTTTTATTTTTGTCGTATTTTGGAAAACGTGTAAAAACAGAGATTAGCTCGAGCGCTGAATAGTAAAATTTTCTTCTACTTTTCTGTGATTTAGGTGAACAATGAATACGGAAAAAGAAGTAGCAAGGATGAAAACTGAAAAGCAAAAGCCTAGAGGAAACGAGAATGAACCAGAAGGATATGTTGCTGGAGAGATACCCGAATATAGACGCACGAGCTCAGACACAGACTCAGATGAAGAAGAAGAGAGGCTGGAGAATGCCGAAACAACGAAAGAGGATGAAAACAAGAGCAAATAGAAGAACGATTCCATACCTGAAACACCACCAACGAGCATAAATGATAAAGTTGCCAACACTGCAGAAACCCTGACTATGGAAGAAAACGCAAAAATCCAAAAGCAACAAGAAGAAAAGATCCGCGAGTTAGAGGCAAGGAATCAAATTCTGGAGCAAAAATCGAGATATCCGAGGAAAGAAGGTGAGAGATCGAGTTTATATCTGCGAAGAGGAAAAGATAAAAGAATCACGAGATGTAGAGCCAAAGTATGTGCGAGGAAGAAAGTACAAGCACAAAGAATGTTACGAAGATCCCTTCGAGAAAAAAGAAAAAGAGTGAAAAATGTTGAACACAATGGAGGCGATGTACAATGAAATGTGATGCTTAAAGCAAGGGAACCGTCTCTCCGAGGTCATGATAGAAGTAGAGCGAACCCCATTCACGAAGGAGTTTATGAAAACCCAATTTCCTCCAAAATGCTCGATACCAATGTTCACATCCATCTTTGACGGAACCACCAATGCAGTACAACACATCCGAGCCTACAGAAGATCCGTATTTCCGTGGAGCGAGCATGATGTGGTTCTATGCAAATTTTTCCCCTCTGGCCTAAAGGAAGAAGCTATCGCATGGTTCGATGCGCTGCCAAAGCGATGCATAGCTAGTAGTTGTTTGAAACCTTTCTGGAGGCGTACATGCATAACAGTTCGTTGATACCAGGTGTTGATCAAATCTATGCACTCATGAAGGGAAATGATGAAACTTTACGAAGTCTCGTAGAAAGATGGAGAAAATTATGCTCTGAAGTTGGGAAAGTATCAGAGAAGAATCAAATTCAGGGATTCCTAGGCAGCCTCACAAAGGATGACCTGATCTTCGTCAAACTCTTCACCGATGCCCCGACCAAGTTAAGAGATATGAGGGAAATCCAAGAACATTACATCGCGTTGGAGGAAATACAGGCGTCAGCATCAAAAGCAACATCGAGTGCAAGAAATATTCGAGCCAACCTTGTAGAACAAGCTCCAGAATTTCCAGCAACCCCAACAAATCAAATAAGCACACCTCAAATACAAGGCACTTACACACCACGAAATGGAGGATATCATCCCCATCACAGGTTCCAAGGAAGAGGAGGAAGAAGTAACATAGAAAAGATAATGATTTGAAGATAAAACATACAACCCACTTAATGCATCGCCCGGAAATAGAGAAAAGGAAAGATGTGGTCTATCCTTTCAGTCGAGGAACTATGCCCCTGATTCCTGGTCAAGATCGTGGATGGTGCGAATTCCACAGAAATGCAAGTCATGCAATAAACAATTGTAGAAATCTGAAACTGAGATCCAACGCCTAATAGACGAAGCAAATCTACATCAGTTTGTTAGAAAGCCAAATCAGGATAATCAAGTACATTATGTCACTATCGGAGGAGAAGTCCCGTACCTCGGGTGTCACACCATCACACATTCTGAAGTAACAAAGCCAACCTTTGAAAGCACTATCATGACAAGAATCCACAAGCGAAACCACCAAGGCGAAGAAATTTTCAGTGTTGGTACAGATAGACCAATGGAACCATGGATGATGCAACCAGTCTACTTCTCAGCTCGAGATGTACCTTTAAACGGGAAAAACCACAATGATCCATTAGTGGTCACGATGAAGGTTGAGAGCATTGCAATTCCAAAGATTCTGGTAAATGGAGGAAGTTCAGTCGAAATAATATTCTACAATACGTTCAAGAAGATGAGGCTCTTGGGTGACGACTTAATACCGTCAACTTACACAATCTATGGGTTCAATGAAGCAACATCAAAACCAAAGGAAGAAATAACCTTTAAAATCGATCTATGGATGGTAAAGAACATCACCACCTTTTGTAGTGTAGATGTTAAGTCGTCATATCATGTAATTATCGGGTGAGCCTGGGTAGCAAGCATCAAGGGGGTCGCATCAATTTATCACCATAAAATACGGTTCCCGACACCTGGAGGGATTACCGAAGTCCTTGGAGATACATAAGAAGCAAGATACAACAATCAGATGGATACTCAGATGTACGAAGGGGCAGAAGAAGAAAACGGTCAACAACGGGCGCGAGCAAGCGGAAATCGATGCAACAATTGCTAAATCCTTGAAAGAGCAAGCCGATAAGGAAGACGAACTTGGAGTTGACCAAGAGAAAAGCCCACAGTTGCCATAACAATTACAGAATGTGACCCTTCTAGGGGCACAAAATCCAGCATTCACAGCAGTAGAGTTAACAAAAGAAATCAACATTGGTATTCCCGATGTCCCCAGAATCTTACAGATAAGATCCTTAATGCCAAACGATAAGAAAGCTGAATTGATTGAAGTATTGAATGAGTTCATCGATGTATTCGTATGGTGCACGGAATTGACCCCGAGATATAGTGTCACCATCTAAATATTGATCCTAAAGCTAAACCGTATAGGCAAAGGATACGAAAGGTAGCACCCATGTATCACGAGGATGTGGAGAAAGAGATTAAGAAGATGATGGCATCAGGAATAATTCGAGAAACAAAGTATCCCCAATGGATCTCAAATATGGTGATCGTGCCTAAGAAGAAAGGAGGAATGCACATTATGCATAGACTTCACCAATTTGAACAAAGTATGTCCAAAAGACAGTTTCCCGCTGCCAAGCATTGATCAACTCGTGGATGCAACAGCTGGATACGAGAAGCTTTCCCTTATGGATGGACATTCGGGCTATAATCAAATTTCATTGGCCGAGGAGGACCAAGAGCATATATCATTTTTTTATTCCACGAGGCTTGTACTTCTACACAATGCCTTTCGGCTTGAAGAATGTAGGGGCAACATATCAAATTTTTGTAGAGAAGATGTTCAACCAATGGGTGCATTAAACCATCGAAGTTTATATCCATGACATGTTGGTAAAAGTAAAAAGTCTAATGACCATGTATCCAACCTCAGAAATATTTTTCACTCAAATGCAAAAGTACAAAATAAAAACCAATCCAGTAAAATGTATATTTGGCGTCACATCGGAAAAATTCATAGGTTATGTCATAACCAAGGAAGGCATTGAGGCAGATCCAGACAAAGTCAAAGCAATCCAAGAAATGTCATCGCCAGTAATAGTCAAAGATGTGCAAAGATTAAATGGAAGGCTAGCGGCACTCAGAAGATTTATCTCTAGATACTCGGACAAATACAAACCATTTTTCAATTCCCTGAGGAAAGGCGATGCCTTTAAATGGAGCGAGGAGTGTGAGGATACATTCCAGAATATAAAAGCATATTTTGCAACCCTCCTAAGATTGCAGAGGCCCAACCACGATGAAGTCCTTCAACTATATTTACCCGCGATATCATATTCCATCAGTGCTGTATTGGTTCATGGAGAGTCCAAGGTCGAAGAGCCAGTTTACTTCATTAGTAAAACCCTTACTTCTGCAGAGCGAAATTACACAAAAATAGAGCAAGTGATCTTAGCATTACCATTTGCCACTCAGAAGTTGAGACCTATTACCAGGCATATGTTGTGAAAGTCTTGACCAAGTCACCCATAGAAGCAAATCTCGAAAGCAGCGAGAAGACTGGGTGAATAACTGAATGGAGTGCACAAATCAAAAAATTTGGGATAAAGTGCGAAATAATCACATCCACCATGGCTCAAGCTCTAGCTGATTTTATCACAGATTTCCTCCTCTCAGAAGAAGAGAAGATTGAGAAAATACCTGGTACGGGCGAAGACGATGAAGATCAGCACGATCTTCTCAAATCATGCAACCTAGGACGTTGGGAAGTATTTTTCGATAGATCCACGAACAAATAAGGAGCTTGCCTTGGGATGGTGTTCACCTCCCCAGGAGGAAAGAGAGTCGTGCAAGCTTTCATATTTGAGTTCCTAGCCACGGACAATGTAACAAAATATGAAGTTTTCGTTCATTCCCTGATGATAATATAAGAAATAAACATCACCGAAGTCCACCTCACCAGTGATTCCTAGCTCGTCATCAAACAAATCGAAGGAAAATATTAGAATCTCGACCCATGCTTACAAGAATATCTCAAGCTGGTCCAGGCATACGCGTCAAAGATCGGGAATATCAAATTCAGACACATCGGGAGAAATGATAATAAACATGCATATGCTTTGGCATACATCTCCTCCATGATGAGTGAACCCAAGGTCAGAGAAGTACAAATCGGGAGAATCCTATTACCATCCATACCAGCACAAGATTCCCTCGAGGAAATGATGGCCGATCAAGCAAGAGTACCTGAAGGAGATTGGAGAACAGCCCTTCATGATTATCTGGAAAGAGGACTATTACCTTTTGCTCCAAAGAAGCACACAAAATACGAAACAGATCAGTGAACTATAAAGTTCGGGGAAGGATCCTGTACAAAAAATCCGTTATAGGGTTGTTGCTCAGGTGTTTGTCCAGAGAGGAAGGGCATGTGATTATGACAGAATTGCACTACGACGATGGTCGAAACTATAACGTGTATAAATCTTTGGTACACAAAACTAGGGTGCAAGGGTATTATCGGCCGTACATGAACGAGGATGCTAAAGAGATGGACAGGCGATGCGAAGAATGTCAAAGATACGCTAAAGAAATCCACACACCAGCACTGATTCTGAACTCTGTTCTTAGTCCTTGGACATTTTCAAAATGGGGGATTAACATAGTAAGGTCAATTGGTATCAGGAACCAAACAAAGGATATTCTTAATCGTCGTCACTGACTATTTCACAAAGTGGGTCGAAGCAAAAGCATTACAGCGAATCCGAGACAAAAACGTGTTCACTTTTATCTTCGAGAATATAATCTGTAGGTTTGGGATCGCAGCAATGATCATATCAGACAATGGCAAGCAATTCGAAGGGAAAAATATAAATCTACTCTTCAGCACCTACAAGATACGAATGGCCAAGTCAACTCTAATCTACCCTGCGAGTAATGGAAAAGCTGAAGCAACAGATAAGATGATTGGTGATAATCTCAAGAAGAAGCTAGATGTGCATTATGGTACTTGGTGCGAGTAACTGCACAACGTTCTTTGGTCAAACCGAACAACTAGCAGATTGGCAACAAGGATGTCACCATTTCTCCTAACATATGGAACAGAGGCGATACTGCCCACGGAAGTAATGATCCCAACAACCAAAACCGATGCATGGGAGAAAAATCTTACTTCAGACATCATACTTGCCAAATTGGATGAGTTGGAAGAGAATCGAACACTAGCCCTCCATCACATGGAGAACTATCAACGAAGGCTCTGGAAAGAGTATGAAAAACGAGTAAAAAACGAGAATACGAGCCTGTAGAGTTAGTGTTATGAGAAATCCCTTTGTCCCAGCGAGACAAGGCAGGCAAAAAACTCTCGCCAAAGTAGGAAGGCCCCTTCATGATCATCGAGAAGCTGTAAAATGATCATACAAATTGCTTGGCCCAGAAGGGAAAGAATTGCAGCACTCTTGGAATGCTGCCCACCTAAAGAATTATTACCCCTGATGTAATGTAATGGTAATCTAATTTTCAATAAAATACAAACATTTTGAACTATTTGTTACACAAAAATTCTTCTATTTTTCAGGCATATAGTTAAGACCTAAGCCATCTCATAAGATGTTTCCATTCCCACAAGGATAAGTATGGGTATACAATTAAGACCTAAGCCATCTTCTAAGGTGTTGTCATTCCCACGAGGATGAGAACATGCATATAATTAAGCCCTACACCATCTTCTAAGATGTTTTCATCCTTCTGAGGAATGAGTACATGCGTGTTTAAGCCCTATGCCATGTGCAAGATAAAGACCGGATGATGTCCTGCAATGGAGGTACTCAGGAAATCAATCCACATGGCCCGGTCTGATTGATTGTCAAGGGTGCCACCCTCTATAAGAACCCACTTAAGAAGGTTACCATGGGGTAGATAAGGGGATGGACCCTGTAATAGGTAGAGGTCCCAAAGCATATCAATAGATATGAGGCTTTGGTATGTCTGGAGCATGATATGAGCAAAACTATTAATAAAGGACCCAGAGGGGCAAACAAATAAAAAATCATGATAAATCTATAAACTCGAAATATTGAGTAATAGACTAACATCATAAAATCTCAAAATGATGATATGAAAATATATTTCTAAGCATCATATCACAGGGGCAAGATTGCAGATACACGAGGAATAAAAAGCAAACATATCAACAAGAATAACACAAGAGGCACATCGGGACATCGTAAAAAAATAGGGACAAGTATTAATACTTTACAACGAAGACGTATTCTCCTGCTTGGTCCCTATGACAATAATAAGCTAAATCAGGATAACAAACACAAACAATTAGGAAAGTAAAAGACGATTCACATATACAAAAATATTTAAAATATTCAAAACAAACACCCCACCAAGGCGCAATAATAAGTCAGGATGGGTCAACAACGATTCCATCAACAAAAAGGAAGTATCCAGCAAAAATCAACAAGAAACAGAAAAGTACATCGAAACTTCCAGCATGAAGAATAGCAAAAACAAGCAACAAGAAGAACAAGGCATCAACCCTCCATCTCTCGTGCCTCGGAATCCTCAATGGTTACACTCGGTTGAGTGTCCTGAGGTGCATCGACGTTTGGTACGATGGTAACAGCAGCATCGGGCTTAGCTCCAGATGAACCAACTGGAAAGACAATAGCGCTCGGGTTCGCAAGTACAGGACAAGGTTGAGCAGTAGCATTAACATCAGGTTCGGCTCCCACATGAACAGTTGAAGTAACAGGAGTACTCGGGATCACCAGTGTTGTTAAAACTGCACCTTGTTTAGCCTCGCGGTCAAGCCTTTTCTGATCCTGCTTAACCCTATCAACTAGCACTTTCTTCTTGCAGATCTCTTCCAAGCTCCTCTGGTAATACGACTTAAGCTCAGTCTTCATGTCCACAAGTTAGGTCTGAGACTGGGCACAAGTCATATGATATTGGTTCTCCATCTCTGTGATCCTTTCACTTGCAGTAGTCAGGCGATCCTCAACATCAGCTTTTTCGCCGATTGTTTTCGCCATGTCTATCTCCAGCTTACCAACCTTCTGTTGTGTAGCTTCATAAGAAAACACCAACAAAGAGTAAGCATACGAGATAATAATCACGACACCTAAGGAGAACCTATAATATGCCAGCTACCTTGGGCCTCTAATATTACTTCTTGTAAAGTCATCTCGGCCTCAAGCTTTGATGCATCAAGCGCTATAAAACGGTCCTCATCAAGGGTAAGTTCAGAAGAGGTGCTCACGCATTGGCCCATATGCTTTTCATATTCTTCCATAAGCTTGTCTAATTTTTCATGCACGAAATCTAGCTCCCTTTGTGCATCGTTTATGTCAGACTGAATTTTCCTAAAAGTCTCTTTATCTTGCTCATACTTGAGCAAATAGGTGTTTGGTCACTTTTCCACCTCGATAACCTCTCATTCGAAGCCAAAAGGTATTGAATGCGCGAATCTCTTGCACCTACGACAGAACGCGCACTAACAAGATCCCTATTCAGTTCTTGAATACGACACCAAAAAAATTCATTTTCCCGCTCAAGATAGCAAGTCTCATATCTCAAGTTTAATATTACGCGATCATGTTCATCTATCACAATATGGAAGATACCAGAGGTACAACTGACATCTCTTCTTGCTCTGACTACGTTGATATGGGATACCAAAAACTATCGGCTCGAGAAGGATGCGATAGGAAGAAATAAATAGCATATAGATAAAAATAAAGGAGAAACTCACCACGAGCGTCATGTAGCTCAGAACGAAGCTGACCAACTTGCGCTTCCAACCTTGAACCCGAGTTCACTCAGATTTATATACCATCTTCAAAGCTTGCGCGAAGTTCCATCTCTAAGGCGGCACGAGGAAAATATCAGAGCCTGCAAAATATCTTTATAATAAAAAAAAGCACAAAGAGTGATCAAGGTCGTACCGCAAGTTTCATCTGATCGAAAACATGATCATCACTTGGGTGTATTGCTGTAATCATCTCAACAACAAACATCTCCGCAAAATTTGGAGAAAGCAGTACATTCACAATGGAACCAGAACCAATACTTCCACCAACACCAACACTAACACCAGTAGCATCTTCACCACTACCAGCAACAACTTCTCTTTAACCCCACTCTCTCAGACACAAGAACTTCAACATTACTACTCGAAGGACCACATCACCCATTCGAGTGGAAAAATTAATCTCCCTCAAGGGCTCAGTACTTTGCTCTACGTGAGCATCGACCTCAGTAACAAGAGCAGATTGAATAATATTTTCACGAAGAGGCTCATTCTTCGGCTCCTGTCTAATACCCTCGTCATCATCATCACCATCAGAGATGTTGAAGTTCTCATCCAGATCCTCAGCAGCCATATCAATCACCTTGAATGAAACATTGGTACCTCCAGAGCTAGCCACAAAAGTATCACCAGCCACCAAGTTACCAGGAACTTCCGGTATCTTGGGCAAAGCACAGAATCTTGAACAACACCTTTCAATTTCTTACCAGCATCCTGCGCGAGGGTACAAAACTTGATAAGGTAAAAAACAGAGGCAAGGGTATATACCTTAGTTAAGGAAGTATTTTTACCTTCTCAACTCGAGTCCCCTCGGGAATCCCAAGCTTGCGATGAACCAAAAACGGAGTTCCTTCATCATCCTCATCATCCTCGCGATTACTCTCCTCATCCTCATTAGAAATCACGGTCAAAACTTGATGACGACGCGGGTCCTCAATCCAGATCAACTCCCAAGCGTGATAAACCAGGAGATGGATATGAGCAGCAGCAACGCCTCGAGCGAAGGAGTTCGGGGATGACCAACCAAAGACATAAGGACCTTTAATAATAAGAGGGCACTTGTACTAATTATTATTTTGAGATTTATGAAGATTCCTATTAGAGGTAGTGATAGGATTTTAAAATACCCTATATAAATAAACCGCAATCGCACGGCGTCTAACTAGTAGACAACGGTAAATACGGGTCGAATCCACAGGGAGCGGGGAAATAGTGCAATCAATATCTCAATTAACTAATCAAGAATAATATTTTTGGAATTTTTAGATTTATGAATAAAATAATAAAAAAACTAAACTAATAAAAATAAAAATAAATCAAATGGGAGAAACAGTAACCAGGGTTTTCAGTATCCACCACTATTTCTATTTAATTACTTAAGTGAAACATAACTCATGAATACTCATCTATTGTCCGTTCTATCGACATCACCTATTATATGTATTAGAGTCGCAAATATCACTGGGACGCCCTAAGCATGGGGCATCAAAAAACCCTAAGTCTCATGCATACACCATCTAATTGCGTTAGCGAGAAAATAATACGAAACTAATTATAGGTTCACAAATAATATATGCCTCTTCTAAGTATACCCCATCAAAGGATTTAACCCAAACATGAAATATCAAATAAGTAGACAAACATATTTATCCTATTAATTATGCGCATAGGTTACTGTATTGTACAACACCGGTGAAGCAACAACTAATTTTTCATTAAATCAATAAATCAAAATCATGGAATTAATCTATTCAAATCATAATAGTCTGTATCAAATAAGTCGATTTAATTGATCTAAACTTTAAGTGGTTTCAACATTAAACCCTAGCTACAAATTAATTAGCAAGACATGGAAATGGGTTTCTTAAAACCCATAAAAATAATTGAGAGAAAGTAAAGAGGATTCACTGTGTTATTGGAGATTGAACACTTCAATTTCTTTGTCTCGATTTCTGTGCGTTTTCTTCCTAGATGTCCGTCTCCAATCAGTCTCAGGGACGTCGCTTCTTCTGTTTCAGCTGTCACACTCCACCTGCCTCTCTGTACACCTCCTGACAGCAAAACAACTCCTCCGCCTACGCAGCTCTAACCCCCTTAAGCTTTTCTGTGGCTTTTCCTTCACTGACCTCAGCCGTCTCTCTAGGTTTCCTAGCTCTTCTCCCACTTTCCTGTACTTTCCAACAAAACCTCCCCCTTCTCTCTCTCAATCAGAGCTTTCCGCCTGCATCTCACCTCCTTTTTCCAATCTCTCTAGCCACCACCACCCAAAAACCCAAAAATAAAAGCTTTCAAACCAACAAAAAGAACTTTTTTTATACTTTCTTTCTCTCCCTTTATATACGGCTGTCCAACTTCCATCTTCTCTATCTAGCCGTCCATCTCACTTTCCCAACCTCCAAAAAGAAGACCTCTCTATTTTCCATCAAAAGCACACCTACTAAAGCCTAGCCATCACCTTTCACTTTTCTTTCACGTGACACTCCATCACTAGCCTCAAAAGTCGTCGTCAACCTTCCCCATCTCACTCCCCTTAGTCTTCACGTGAACCAACATAGACCTGTCTCCCAACATCCTACTTAGCCAACACCTAAAAGAATGAGTAACCTTTCAGCCATCCCTTTCTCTTCTTTCTAGCTCATAGTTGATCTGACCCCCAAAAGAGCTTTTGACCTACTCAATACTTAGCCCCTCTCTAGGTATTCTTCCCATGTGACCTACTTTGTATGATGCATCATGTGCTCACTCGAGTATTCTTCACTTGATAGCCTACACCTACTTTCCTACTTCCCATCACCGATCCCACCTGCCTTCTTTCTCTTTTGTATTTCACGTGCTCAAACCTAGAATCCAAAGCTACTCCCTACTTTTCTGGACCTACTTCTTAGCCTTCATTTGCCTCGTCACCTCCACCAACTAATTTGTTCCCTGTACGCCCAAAAATCTCTCTTGTTTTTATATCAAACAGCTCACAAAGCCACCGAACAGAAAATCACTAACTTCTTTGTTTTCAACAAATCCAGTAGACCCATTTTCTTTCTGTGACTATATATAAATGGTGTTAGCTTAACACGACCCAATTTAATCTTCGATGGTATGAGTAGCAATTGGCGATATTTATCGCAAACGCTATTTTCGCTCTTATTAAACTAAATTATTTGTGACATCGGATTTATGCATACCACCTATTAAAAACAATTAAAAATATATTAATACAAATTGAAGTACCAACAAATAAATTAGGCGATAAATATGTATGTATTATGCACTCATCAGGTAGTTGAAGGATCTTCATCCAAGAGAATATAAGGACCAGTAAACGAGACATCCTTGTTATGCGAGATATTGAGGCTCCATCCTTGAAACTTCTGAGGAGACTGAGGAGAACGGTAATTCAGGAGAAAATTGGTAGGAGTATACATGTGCTTGTCTCTACTTGCGATATAAGTGGGAGCCCATCCCACGCGGATAGTATAAAGACCTTGGCATCGACTATTGGCCTCACATAACAATCTCCACCAGTTTCCAGAATGTCGAAAAATAGCTCGCTGGGGATGGTTGCGGGAAAGAACCTCATACTGAAACGAATCCTTAGAATCGTATAAAGGAAGTCTCAGCCGAGAATTCAACTGTCCCTTGCATACAATAATCCTGTTGGAAGACCAAGTTTGTCTAGCAAATTCTGGAGGCATCAAACCTTTAGAACCTTTGGGGTCAACGTAAGAAACCATGAAGTTCTGAAGGTGGTGATTTTATATGATATGCTGGAGGTATTGCTGCTTTTTCTCAACCAAAGATAGTTTACGCGATGACGGTTTTCTGAGAAAACGCAGAAGAGGAAGACAAAAACATCATAAACATGCAAATAAAATCAGTTAAACAAGAAAAATGGTCCTAAAAGAAAATTAAGGGTCACAAACCTTGATGAAGAATCTTTCTGCTGCTGAGCCATTGAAAGTTATGATGACAAAGAACTGAGAAATTTTTGTTAAGGAAGTAACAAAACCAGTGTCACTTGATGATCAGATTGTGGTCACAGAGAAATTGACCGCTTCTGAAAAGTTCAAAGAAGAAAAGAGTTGGAGAATAAAAGTTTATGACTAGAAACCCAAGGAGGATCCTTTATAAAGGAAATAAAAACCTAGGAGAGAATGTTAACCAGCTGCAACAGGTAAGAAGGTAATAAAGGCAGCAGATGTGGGGGGAAGTTATTACGTGGCAGTTACCAAAACGACCTTTTGAGATGTGAAACTAAGTTTTCTTTCCATCCTACCCTTCGGGAAGATGAAAAAAAAAAGGAAAATTGTGATAGTAAAATATGTGTTTTCCACGTGGAGCAATCCTAGAGTATCAAAAATATAAGAAGATAACAGTGATAAGTATGGGAAAGAAGCTGAAAAGTTGCCACCCGTGTTTCGAGAATCTACCGCCAGCACCAACTTAGGATACGTGAAAAGCACCTTGACTATATCAACTGACAAGTTGGAATTGGGGAACATGAGCATTAAATACAAAAGACAGGCGTGCAGAACTGAGTTTTTTCAGATTCGAATAGAGGGAAACGACAAGACAGAAAATGAGCCTCGGAGGCTACACGAGAAGACACATGAGGCTCGGAGGCTACAAGATGATAAGTCACCCGAAGGTCGAAGCACACGAACACAAGTAAATACTCGTGCGAGAAGAATGCATAGGATAAGGTTTCCACGTAGGATGGGACATCAAATAGGATGTATTGAGTAATAACAAAATGTAATGTATAAACAATTGTCTATAAATACTCAAACGATTTGATCAGTATAAATGCAAGGTTCTTTTCAGACCAAGAGTGAATACATAGAGCTTCTGTGAGGATAGAAAGTTAGCCTTATGTTTGTATAGCCAATTTCACCATTAATAAAACTTTCTTAGTTTTCATATAATCTTTAGGTAAGGAATGTTAGTTGTTTATGTCAATTTTCTCGTTGACATCAACAACCAATAATTTAATGATTGTACAATCAACATAAGATTTTAAAAAATGTGCTGATACATAGATTCATTTTTAAGAATAATGATTTGATAAACATATTGGCAATCCAATCATTTACAGATCAAAAATCTGATCAAAACTACAATTCCAAATACATTTTCTATTGAAAGCCAGAAATTTTATCATGAATGTCCTATATTTTGGATTTAATCATTCACAGTACATACCTAATAACCTTTTTCCTTCTGTTCTTCTTAATCTTCATTCCTCTTTTTCCTCTCCTCAATTTTCTGACCCCTTCTTCGTTGAATGCTCTTTTCTATTTATAGATTTAGTAGTGGGTCCCTCTTGTCCCGATACCCTCTATCGTTCTCCTTATTATATTATGATCGGGATATTTATAAGATTGCCAGGTCATGCTTTCTCTTTGGTGCACTATCTTGCATGGTTTACACGTGCTCTTCGTTCCTTGAGAATCAACTTTGTCCCGATCTTACGTGTCATAAAAGTAATTATTGCCTTACTTTCCCGCCCCTTGCTCATCATTATTCTTTCTTTCCCGTTCCATATGCATTTAATGCTGTCTGTTTCGATTAGTGTGATGTTACTTTCCCGATCTTACGTGTCGATCATGCAGAGATTTGCTCAGTCTTTCACATCTGTCCCGTTTCGATACTTTAATATGGCTTTGATTGTGTGCTTCTCATCCTTCTTAATTCCATTGTTTCTTTCTTAATCGTCTTACACTTGTCGCTCTTATTTTTTTCCCAACATTAGTGAAGGTTCTTACCAAGTTCATACCCAATCTTATGATTGCATGAGTTGTACCATATTTATTATTATGGTTTCATGTTATAGATTAATATTGTTGTGTAGCTAGAAAAATAACTACTATAATAGAGATGAAGATGTCATCCTGATAGTGATGAGCTGTGTGCTTACTCTGGGATGCACTGTTCTTACCTTCACTAGTCAACTAGAAGGTTTACAGTAAGGAGGAAATGAAAGTATGATTCCTATAATTATGATTGTAATGAATCACTACCAAATACATCTTACATTAGTATAAAGGAAAGGTTTAGATCTAAATTATATATCGATGTAAAATCAAAGAGCTCGACTCCATGTTGTTATAGAAAGGTATGTTATGTCACTAACAATACAACCTATGGAGAGATACCAGTTCTCAGCAAAATAGGCAGGAACGAGAAAACAAAGTACTGGGGACGATTCTTTGCTCACACGTGTTTCGTTGGGAGCCTGGGAGGTAGTGTATCCCCGAGCCAGCAAGAAGATAATGGATATAACACCATCACTGGTGGTTTTAATAATCCAACTTACGAGTATATAGCTATAGATCCTCTAGTAATTCTAATGCTAATAGGCAACTAGTAAATCAGTATCTACTATGGAACTAATTGATGGAAGACACTTGAGCCTGCATTAATCCACTGTTTCCGGTGGCGGAGCTAGGAATCTGAAATCTAGGTTTAAGTCTAAAAACTAGGACTTAAAATTTTATAAAACACAAAATAGGATTTTTTTAAAAAAAAAAATTGTGGGCTTCTGAGGGAAGCTTGAGTCTGGCTTATTAGTTTCGCCCCTTACTATTTCTATTTATTTTTTTAAAGAAGAAGATCAATCCGAAACCAAATGGCTAACTAATCAATTTACCTCAATTGTACCATATCCTTTTATTAACCTAGCTAATCTGAGGTTTATTTCGATTATTTGAGACAACCTAATAAGTTAAAATATGGTCATTTTAAAATAATTTAAAAAATCGTTATCCAACTATCTTTGTTAATAGCTAATACGTTCTTTGACCAATTAGTGTTAATCATAGAATTAATTTTTAGATTAATTTAATTATTTATTTATTAATTATTATCCTTCCATTTCTGGAAAAGAGCTACTATCACATTTTCATTTTGTCCTAGTTTTAGATTAGGAATGACTAAAATGAAAAAGCGATAGTATCTTTTTTCAGAAACGGAAATAGTATTATTATTTTATTATATTGTATTGTATTTTATACTTTTTTTTTATATATTTGATATTCATTTTTTATATTTTTAGTTAACTAGAATCGATAGGTATTTAGTGATTTACCTGCCGATTGTATATGTTGTTCTTCTTGACTGAAGAACATGAACCATAATGGACTGATACAACAAAGAACATTTGTCCATTCTAGTATCAATATGATTTTCAAATTTTTATATAAACTAAATTCGGTAGGGTGGAAGCATTTAATCTTCCGATTGTTTACAATCGGTTAATATATAGCTAGGTTCACGTCCGCCGATTGTATTCTTAAAAAATACCAGAAAAATGAGTTTAGTAAATTAGAATCGGCAGGTATTTGGTGATTTATCTGCCAATTATGGATGTTGTTGTATCCTATAAACATCCATAAAAATGAGCAGATACGATGTAAAACATATGTCAATTCTGGTATGAATATGATTTTTAAAGATTTATCTAAACCAAAATCGGCAGGTGATAAGCATTTTATATGCCGGTTGTATCCTATAAACATCCATAAAAATGAGCATTTTTTCAACAAGAATCGGATGATTTATTTTTATTTTTAATCATATAGGCTGATATGATTGTCCACGTCCATCGATTCTGGGAACAATCGGTGTGCAAGTTCCGTATCGGCTGATTGTTCCTAAACCCAATTTTTTTATAAAAAAAAATCAAAATAATTGGTTTAAAAAAATTGGTTTGATTTTTTTTCACTTTTTAATCTGTTTTGGGAGAAATATGAATAAATCAAAAATAAAAAATAATTAAATATAAAAAAAATAGCTTTTGATATTAGGGATAAGGATAGAAATGTGATTCTAACTAGTGGGGTAGTAGTGGGCCTCAAATAATTAAAGTAGACCTCAAATTATCCAGGTATATTAAACGCTCACCGAAAGTAAAATGAAACCTTCAATCCCAAATATTTTTTTATAGACGAAGGCATTCAGAAAGGTTAATAGTCAGCCTCAACTATTGGTTTGAGCCAAATAGGAGGAACTGACCAGTACATAACACTAGAGTTTACTTTTGCCCACTGGGCTAAAGCATGAGCTACAAAATTACGAATCCGAGGCTGGAAAGAAAATTTGTAAACAACAAGAAGAGAAGCAAAAAATTTGATATCCTTGAAAATTGCATATGTTCTTAAGTTCCCATCAAAAAGACCAAGCGTAAACTGATCCATCAGAGACTTGGCATCACTCTCGATTATTAGGTGGGAAATCTTCATCTCAACAGCTTTCTTGAGAGCTACCCTAACAACATGAGCTTCAGATTCTTCTGTCGAACCCACATCAAAGGAAAGGGAGGCACAAAAGAAAGCTTATTTGTCTGAATTTCTTATCATAAAACCTGCACCATTTGCCGAAGTTAAGTCATCAAACGCACCATCAGTATTGCATTTAATTCATCCAACTGGTGGGGGCATTCACGAATCAAGACTAGGGTTAACAATATTGGTTTGAGAATGTATAATAGGGGATCTAACTATAAGCATGCTTTGGCTCTACTGATAACAGATTGATGAGAATATTTTTTAGAATTGAAGATGAGGTTATTTCTACTGATCCAAAGGTACCAAAGAATAGTACCAAATAGACCATGGTAATCATCAGGCAGTCTAGTAGCATGATCAATCAACCAAAAAAAGAGCCAATCAGTTAAGGATTTATCCAAGAAAATAGCAGTATTCATACACATATTAGACAAAAACCAGACACGACTAGCATAAGGACACAACACTAAAACATGCATAATAGACTCCTGCCCAGCATCATACCTGGGCAACAAACAGAAAGCATAGGCATGCGAGTGTGAAGAACAAATCTAGCATGGAGAGCATTTTTAGCTGTTTTCCAGATAAATAATTGAACTCTGTGAGGGACCTTTAATTTCCAAATACTCTTCCAAAGATTAATACATGGGGAAGGTCTAGACCCCCTGATTCTCATATAAGCAGATTTAGAGGAAAATCTACCAATCTTCGAAAGCTCCCAAGCCCTCCTATCAGGTGTGAAACACTGGCTTAAGGGGATTGTGACAATCTTCTTAACAGAAGCATTATCAAAATGGGTATTGAGTCTACAAACATTCCAAGTTCTGGACTCCTGATTAATAAAATAAGAAACTTTAACATTTAGGTCAGGAGGAGTTAGGGGAAAGCAAAACCCAAATTTGGTATCCACTTATCACATCAAGGATCAATAAACTTACCATACCTTATAATCCAAGAAATGAAAGGTTTGATAAGTTCTTTAACTGTATAGAGGCATTTCCAAGTCCAAGAATAATTACCATGGCATTTAGCATTTAGAAAGTCAGTCATAGGGAAATACATAGCTTTCAGAGAGACAACAAGTAAACAATCAGGGTTTTCAATTAATTTCCAGGCATTTTTAGCTATCATGAAAAGATTATTTAACTCATCTTTCCTAAAACCAAGACCCCCTTCAGACTTGGGAGAGCATAAACTATCCCAACCTAGGAGGTGCAACTTTTTATCCTTAGGATCTAAAGTTTCCCCCCACCGAAACTTGCAAAAGTGGGAATCCATTTTCTTACAGAGATATTTAGGAATTAAGAAAGCTCCCATTTGATAAAAAGGGATGGCCTAACCAACATTTTTAACAAAAGTAGTTCTAGCTGCCTGAGAGAGAAGTTTACGAAACCAAGAAGATATTCTGGCATCCACTGACTGGAGGATGCTCATATGAGTTCGAATTTTAGATGGTTGAAAGACAATAGGGGTACCCAGATATTTTTCCCCTAAATCTCTAGAGAATATGCTCAGAATGCTAGATAGTTGGCACATTAAAGATTCTTGGATTTTTTTACTAACTAATATACCCGAGTTTTCAAAGTTGATTTCCTAACCAAAGGCAAGACAATATTTGTGAAGATAGTCTTTAATGGTCTGGAAATCTTTCGTAGTAGCTTTAGAAACAAGAGAGATTCATCAGCAAATAAAAGGTGAGTAATGTCGGGAGTATTTTTAAAAATCTTAATTCCCTCCACAAGATCCTTTCTGGTGAGAGAGTCTATGTAGGCAGACAAAGCTTCAGAAAAAAAAAATATAAAGATAGGAGACAAAGGGTCTCCTTGTCGCATGCCTCTCTCGGGCTTAATAAGACCAGAAGGCATTCCATTCAGAAAACAGAGTAGGAGACAGTAGAAAGACATTGGCCAATTAACTTGATCCAGTGATCACTGAGACCTATTTTAGTTAAAAACCTTTTTAAGAAAGGACCACTACAACTTGTGTAGGTCTTAGACATGTCAAGTTTAATGGCTTATATTCCTTCTTAAATTTATGGTGATTAACAGAGTAAACCACCTCCTGGGCAAGAAAAATATTATCAGAAATACTTCTTTTGGGGACAAAAGCACTTTGATTGTGAGAAATGATGGAATCCATAAAAGGTTTAAGTCTGTTGGCAAGTGTTTTAGACAAGATTTTATAAATGAAATTGCATAAACCAATTGGTTTATATTGCGAGACCAATTCATCAAGAGGGACTTTTGGGATCAAGGCAATATTAGTGTGGTTGAAGGCTTTGGCAATATGGCATTTTCTAAAACAGGTTTGGGTCATTTCAATGATAGCTTCACCCATTATATCCCAATATTTTTGGTAGAAATACCAGTGAAACCGTCAGGCCCTGGAGCTTTCTTACTACCCGTTTGAAAAACAACATATTTAATCTCATCTGCAGTCAGCTGAGAATTGAGAGGATGATTGTCCTCTAGAGAAAACTTGATTGGAAGGTCTAGGAGAATTTCTTCTTAGAATTGCTGAGGCCGGAAAGAGTAAATATTTTAAAGTAGTTTTAAAAGATCTACTAATATTTTCTCTATCAGTTAAAGTGGTATCAGCGGAGTCTTTGATCCAAATAACGACATTTCTTTTTCTCCTAAAAAGGGTAACCCTATGAAAAATATTCTGAGGTTAATAAAAGTACAAAAAATATTCAATTGAGACCAGTCAACCTTAATAGATGGAATTGTCAGAAAGGAACATATGTCTTCATTAGAGGAGAATGTCCGAATTTGTGCAACAACTACTCTTTTATAGTCCGAGATATTTGTCTGATCTCTCTGCATTTTGGAAATACACACCAAATTTTTTTGTTCAGTATAGCAGAAGTTACACCAGAACCGAAAACCAAATAGCCAGTTTTTCATAATCCAGGTGGCAAGGAAAACACTACATTGAATGCTTTTGTTTCTATACCTGATGAGAAACTTAGCATTAAGAAAAATGTTAAAACTCATTAAGGAACCAAAACTTTGGGGAGACTGGTAATGAGTCAAAAGTATGGGGGGAAATTTTGAACTTGGGTAGGGTTTGAAATGAAGGGTATTGAATAGGTTTGAAAAAAGTTGGCTGAAAGTCAAGGGTCTTATATAGGGATATTGAGATTTGATGATAGAAATGAGGTGGTAGAGTTTGTTTAGATGGCACCAAACAAGACTAACTAGCACACGCCTGCAACAATGTTACCTCTCAACAAGTGTTGCGTAATCTGGACCTGCAGTAAATTATAAAAAGTAATTAGTACCCATAAATTCACCACAAGAGTAGTTGATCTAACCAACTTCCACTTAATGGTAAATCTGAAAAGATTACATTTAGATGGAACGTATAGAGTAGGATTATGAAAAAACGGGTGCTTGTAATGATGATTCTTGAGAATATGAATATGGCTAGAGGTAGTGGTAGTTGTTTGCATGGAGTAATGGTGTGTCTTAGTGCCATGGATAGAGTGTTGAATAGGAGTGAATTGCCAAGAGAAGGGATATTTCACCAAGAGAAATAAATGACCATTAACTGACCTAAGTTGGCTTTTAAAAGGAAGGAATTGGATAATTATTTTCCATTCTGAAGAAATTAAACCCAAAATAGCAAAATAAGTTAGAGACCAGAGAAAATTAGGAGATAATGGCAAGTTCAAACAACAATCAACCAGTAAGAAATCCTTCAGAGACGTATGAGTTTGGAAAATTAAATGCTCTAAGATTAGAAATCGATGAGTTGAAAGATTTGATTGTTGAGTTGCATAGTGAAGTATGTAGGCGTAGCTGAAGGAATGAATACAAGAGAGAAAGAGACAAGAATGCGGAAGAATTTTCTCAGTGGAAGGAAAAACGACTTGCAAGGAATGATAGGAAAAAAATATGAAAGTGATAAGGTTGGTGGTGATTATAACTAGAAGACGAGAAGAAGTGAGACAGAGAGTGATTCTGAGAAATCTGGTGGTGGATATGAGTACTACTTAGAGGAGATAAGTCATGCTGAGGAGAATTATGAAACCGAGGAAGAGAAAAAGAGGGATGTTGCAAGACAGGAACACTCATTATGCAAAAGGTATTTGGCGTAGAAAAAGAATCCGCTCATATTTGCCGGACTATGGATGAGGGAGAGAATGAAGATGCAATTAATGATGTTGAAGATGCACAAGAGGTTGAGACATCCGAAGAAAAAGATGAAGAGGAAGGAAACGATGATGAGGTACGAGGATTCTGACTCTAGGAGTGACTCTGATAGTGGGTATGGTTCAGCATCATCATCTAGAGATGAACATAATGCTCAATATGAAGAATAAGATTGGGATAAATGGGGCAGATAACTGGTGATCTTTCTTTGAACATCAGAGAAGGTAATTTTGGTATAAGTTTTAAAAATGACAAGTTAGTTCTTTTTGAAATTATCTTCTCGATGTTTGCTACCATTAATGTTGTGAATGTACTTGAAATGGTTGTTCTCTTTTGTTGTTCGGACGACTTTAAATTTCCTGTTGATAGTTTTAGTTCTTTGATGGAGGTTGTTATGTTGATAGGTTGAAATTATAGTTTGTGTTGGGGGATCTTTTTTTGAAGTGCATGAATTTTTGATGATATTGGTGACTTGGAAGCAGGCTCTGGAAATACTATGATTTTTTTTCGATGGGTTTTTATGAAAATGTAATTAAGGGGAAAAACATCTTGTTGATGGGTGGTTCTTTTTTGAAATATGTAGTAAATATGATCGTAATGAATGATGAATCTGCAGTTTTCCTTTTGAATGTTAATGATGTTCTTATAGAAATGGTGGATCACAGATTGTAAGAACTTAAACCATATTAAAAACGATACAAAATGATGTTGGAAGTATTAAAAAAAAATTGATGTTTGTCCATTAGTGGTTTTTCAGCATTTTTTCTCTCGGATTTTTTTTCGTCCAACAACATTTATTCTCAATGATAATTTTCAGAAACATTTATTTGATAATCCCAAACAAGTTGGGATAGGCTACACCAACTTGTATTACTACACCTTAGTAAAGGACTACTCAAACTCCCCTGATTTTTTTATAGTTTTTGAAGCATCACTCCCCTAATTTGGTTTAATATCCAAACCACCATTCTCTTGAAAATCTTGACTCTATCTGTTGATCGATAATTTTCAACATACACTAAAATCATTGAATTCCAACTTACCAAGTTCCTAACCATCATTTTCTTCGAACAATTTCTAGGCCTGTTTGCGTTCCTTGCACTTTGGATAAAAAATTCTCGCTCAAAAGTGATTGGATTAGGGTGTCTGTATGGTGACGTGTACTAAAAAATGCGAGTACTCTATCACTACTCTATCGGGTCCTAAATGGTAATTTTTTAGAAAACTTGTTATTGGATGGGATGGGATCATGGGAATTCGATCGGGCCTCCTCCTTGTTATTGGAAGGAGGGTTCGTTTATTTTTATGTTTTTAAAATTTTCTAATTCTACTAGATAGGCGGAAAACTAATTTCAATGTGGTTTTTCTCGTACGTGCCCTTATTAGAGACTATGGATATCAACAAACATAGTTAATGCTTATGGTACTTTTAAAAATATTTATATTATTCTAATATTTTAATGGGATAGAAACTCTTAATATGATTGACATTTTTAATATTTTATGGATGAATCTAATTAATTGTATTGGGATTTAATAGGGATAAATAAGGTAGAAATAAGAAATTTATAAAAAAAATGTTATTCTAAGGAAAATTTTTTTTTCTGTCTTTATGTCGGGGACGGAGGAATAAGGTTTTTAACAGTTTTTAACCTGAGAAAGAAATCTGTTCAAAGTGAAATCTACCTGGAGATGGTAGTTGTTGTGTTCGATGAAATTAGAGACACCGGCCATTTATTTAAATAACGAGAAATTTGTGTCAAAGTTTCTGTATGCTTCTTACTTGGCAATCCTATTCAAACATTATCGTGATCACAGTATGATCACAAATTAGAGCATGTGCTACGCTAAATTATATAAAAATTTAAATGTACGCCGAGCGGATAATGGCTAGTAGGGTGTGAATGAAGAGTGTTCTTAACTACTCTTGTTGGTGGAACAGCTGACAAACATGTATTTTAAATGAATCAATCAATCACTTGTGAATCTTATCTTTCTGTAAGTATCTTGTCATTGCCAACTTAGAGTTTCGTTAACCAGTGAGTCGGTGACTATATTCCACAGTCCACACTACTTCATCTGACTTAAGACAATCGCTTCTTCTTGCAGGACTTATGGGGTGTCTTATTTTTTACCCATCTCCCAAGTGACCTACTACTAGGGATTTAATCATGAATTGCACACATTTAAAGTTGTTAACAACTTCTTTAATCAGGACAGTAGTCGGTACACTTCCCTCCATTTCCTATTATTTTGTGACCTAGTTGTTTACTTGTATTTGGCCGAGCTTCCATTTCTCACTATTGAACGCAACCCTTGAGGTCATAAAAACATACTACAAGATATTGAAGTGTGGTGCTTTTTTGTACTGCCGGGTTAACTAGTAATTAAATACATTAGATTTCTAGTCCCATCAAATTTATATATTAAAAGCTAAAATAAGATGAATCTCGTGATTTGAGTAACTTAATTTCCATCTAATATCTATTATTAGACTCAGGTTTTGGGTTCAATAGCATTATTTTTTTTATTTTTTTAAAACACATCAATAGCATTATTGATCGTAACCCTAGTTAGCAATCTGCATAGGCAAAAATTCAGACCGGATAAATAAAATGAGTGTTCTCGCCTAAGAAGAAAGGAGCTGTGGTACTTTTTGGCGATAAATTAGGCGGTCGAATATGTGCGATATAATAAAAATCTAAAAATTTGTTAATCCGTGTTTAAAACAGTTCACAATATAAATGCATGATAAAAAATCCGGTATATATTCAACTATATGAATATATTTTTTGATCATATTTTGTGGTTAATAAATTATCACCAAAGAATAGGTGGCTCAATGGTTTAGGTCTAACTTAACCGATCTATAAGACATGGGATTAACTCTTTACACATGAAAAACCAATTTACAATACATGGGATTAACTCTTACACATGAACTTTTTGAAAACTATGTCGCCAGTGATAAGTCTCTGTCGTTCGATAGACAGTTACCCGTTAACGGCTACTTTCAGACAACGGCCATATTCAGTTAAAAATGGCCAAATTTCCTTCAACTATACATATGTCCCATAATTTTTTTCAACTCACACCACTTTTATCTATTTCTAAAATCAATTTACAGATTTCTTAAATTATCTAACTTTTAACTCACAGTCGATGGATTGTTCTGATGATGAAGCTAAAACTATTATGGATCGGTTTAAAACACAGCAAGAAATTTATGTTCGGGTATTGCAACAAATGGAAGCTGAGTCTAATGAAGAAAGAGAACTTACCAACCTTATGATAGCAGGAGAATCATCGGGGCAGATACCAAGAGCTCCTGAGCCAAAAGAAGTATTTACAAGAAGATATGCGTATCGTGGGCGGGAAGAGTGGCACCTGAAGCTGATGCACGATTATTTCATGTTGGTTGTGCGTTCTCTGGTAAAGATTTCCAACGTCGATTCCACATGCCACGACACTTGACGGTAAAAAATATTGAAGAGCTTTGTCGAGTATGCCCTGAATTTAATTATCAATTTGATGCATTGAATATTAGAGGTCATAGTCCAAACAAAAGGTTACCTCGTCCCTAAGTATTCTAGGTTACGGTCGTCCAGCAGATGTTAACGATGAGTATATTTGTATGGGAAAAACAACTTCATACAAGTATCTTTCATTGTTTTTTGAAGTAATGATTAACCATTTTGGTCCAACCTATTTATGAAGACCAATAAATGCAGATGTCATAGAAATATTAAAGCAAAACCAGGATAGGGGCTTTCCAGGAATGCTATGGAGTCTTAACTGCATGCATTGGGTGTGGCAGGGATGTCCTACGTATTGGCAAGGTCAATATAAGGGTCATTACCCAAAACCAACTGTTATTTTGGAAGTTATCGCTTCTTATGGTTGCTGGATATGGCATGCTTTTTTTGGTCTGTCGGGTTCATAAAATGACATAAATGTTATGCACAAGTCGCCTCTGTTTGAAGACCTCAAATATGGAATTTGCCCCGATGTAAGGTTCAATATCAATTTGCACCAATACACTCACAGGTAGTATCTAGCGGATGGAATTTATCCTAGATGGTCTACCTTAGTTCAAGCTACCGTCATCCACCCCGGTCGCGCAATTAGGTATTTCAACACAAATCAAATGGCTTTGAGAAAGGATGTCGTTGGCTTTTGGAATTCTGAAGCGGAAATTCGTTATAACTTTTGGACCCTACCGTGGTTTAAGTGCTCCTGAAATGCATAAGACTATGCTTACGTGCATCATTATGCATAACATGGTTATTCAAGAACCCCGACGTGATATGAATCAGACTAATCACCCTGACGAAAATTTGAGGTCTGAGGTTATACCAAGTCATGGGGTACCTGCAAGGAACTATCATCAAATGACTAATCACATTCAAGACATAAATTTGTACGACGAGTTAAAACAAAACCTGACTGCGAATTTTTGGGCCGAGTTTGGTAGGGCGGACGGCCGTATATGAAGTTTAATTTGATTTGTTGTTTTAAGTTTTTAGTTTATGTACTAGTTTTTACTTTCAAGTAATTTATTACAAGTTTTAATTTTCTGAGTAAAATACTTGAATGACATGGATGGAGTGCAACGTCACTTTTTTTTTACCGTTGGCAGTATAGAAGATGTGGAGTGCAACGACTATTTTTGTAACCGTTGGAAAAAATATAGTCGATGCCCTCTCAACTCATCTCCTCTCCTATGTATATATATACTCCTCCCAAAGATAAATCACACCTCCCAAAAAAAAATTATACGTACTCTCTCTCTCTCACTCACTATAATTTCCTGACATATGGCTCAAGCTAAGTTCACTCAGGAAGAAGATTTATCACTTTGCAGAAACTATATAGTGTGCTATCCGTCCAGAGGTGCAGAACAACGATAAAATGGTATTCCTAGCTTTAGTTATTGGAGAAGCATTTATGAAAACTTTTATGCTGACACCGTTAACCCTTATAACCGTAATATAGCAACGTTTTTGTGCGATTTCAAAAAATAAAGCGACGAGTAGTAGAATTTATAGCTTTAGTTCGGGTTGTCAATCGATATCGACTTAGGGGGAAACCATTAATGAGATCGATGCGAGAGCTTTCAGGGAATGGCGAAGATGGAAAGGAAATAATTTCAAATACGAACCTTGTTTCCACATCCTTAAGGAGTTCCTCATTACCTGTTTGAATTATTAATTTGTACCACTATTAAGTTGGTTGCATTGTTTCCACTTCCTTTATGTAATGTGTATTTCAAGTAACAGAAAAAAAATAACTTCACTGAACTAACTAGTTATTTTATTTCAAATAGTAACTAACTATTATATCATAATAATGATTAAAAAAAATATCTTAACTAACTATTACATTAATCAAGGACTTGAATCTCACCATGATGTGATTTCATTATACCTCAAGAGCACGACTGTCGATGAGACAGTATGCAAGCACGGTTCGTTCCACAGGGATTTCCGAGTTGTAATTTTTAGTTTTAATTAATTGATGTGCTAATAAAAAAAATGATTTTTTTAGTGAAATAAAGTAAACAAATAAAAAGATAAAATATGTACACAAATTAGTTAACCATGAAAATGAGGTATAGGGTTTCAGATTCCACAAAATTAACAATTTAGTATCTCAAATAATTACTTTCAAATACTCAAAACAGTTTCGAACCTAATCTCATGTTTTGGAAGATAAAACGTTTTAAAATCATAATATTACAATTTTCGTCGTTTTTCAAAAGTCTAATTTTCCTTCGCTTATTAAATATCAATAGTCGAAAACTACCCGGACAATTAAAACAAAACTTTATAAGAAGAGAAAATTATTAGTCAATAATAGTTCAATCATTGGAGTAATATTGTCTAGGAAATAAATACTAATTATCACACATCAAAAATAGTTTCCTCCTACACCCTAGATAAGAAGATTAGCCACACATAAAAAAAAATAGAAGAAAAGACATTGGATTCATCAATTAAAAGTGTTTACAAAGAAGAACTAACCAAAGGAGTCGTGGAAACAATAAAATGAATTAATAAGTAAACGACTCATTAAGGGTGCAGTTGGGAAAGGACAATTCTTCTGTGTATTATATCCCAATTCTCTTGTTGATACTATTGAAGAAATTGTCACTGAAACTCTTGATTTTTAAAGAATAGATAACAGAATCAGCGACAACCTCCTCTTTTAACAACATATTCTTCAACCTTTGTAACAGTTTCTTCAACCTCTATCTTTTCACAATGGTTTCTTCAACCTTTGTAACGGTTTCTTCAACCTGATCAATAACCCTAGTTTTCTGAGATAATTTTTTTTCTGATTTTTCTCGATCCTGGCTAACAGCCAGCCTACTAAAACTCTTTTAACTTCTCTTATTTATAGCAAAAGCAACATCCAACCCCTAATAACTCCCGTATCTTCTCAAACATCTTTTCAAATTTTAGGAGAATAATTTTCTTTCTTTCTCAGCTTGGAAAACATCTTGGATCCTGATTTTCATTTCTTTTTCTTCTCATGCTCTAATTGAATCTTTGACAGTCTGTCTATCCTCTCATTGCTAGCTCGCAAAAATATCTTGAGGAGATATCATCACCTTTTATTATACAGATTCGTATAAAGCCAGAGAATATTTCTCACGAGTTTTCTTCCTTTTAAACATCCAAATTTGAGTCCCCAAATCTTATAAAATTCCTCTTGATAAGTTAAGGTGATATTCTTGCCTATAATACGTGAGAATAATCCAAAATAATACGTGAATAATTCACGCAGAAGAAAGGAAGAGTTCCCGCCAAATTTTGAATTCAAATTTTATAGAAGTGGGTGCCCTTATCCAAGCATGGGGTGCCTTTATCAATTGAGGTTGGTGCCTTTATCACATTTCAGGTGCTTTTATAACTTTTTAAGCCCAATATTTCCACACAAGTTTATTCTTCAAAAATACCTACAATCACAATAAATAGCAATATTAGTACAAAATTAAGTTCTAACAATATAAATTAGGAACAAATTAGACACATAAATAGGGTTGTACATGGTTGGTTTCGGCTCGGTTTCCAGCCAAACCAAAACCGAAACCATTACTCTCGGTTTCAAGCCGTTTTCGGTTTATTCCAGTGGATTTCGGTTAACCGACTGTTTTGTCAGTTTCATGAAACTGATAGTTCAAATCTTAAAAAAAAAAAACAGATCATAGTTCAAAGATTTTTAGACCTACCTACAGACATTCATATTTCATACACGTTCTAAATTCATAAACATTCTGAAACACAATTCAAACATAAACATTACATCTTCATTCAGTTTCACCAAAAACTTAAAAAAAATAAAAATATTAATCGTACTATTATACTAGACTTCATGTTTGATTCGTGTATCAACGAAAACGAGGCCTATTGGAGTTGAATTAAAATCTTCTGTAGTTAAATCAATGAAACCTGTAAAAAAATAAATCATGCAAAATTGTTTCAGAAAACCCTAGTTTAAACTTAAATCATGTAACACAACTACAAGGTTAAGATCAAATGATTTAAATTTATAACATACCTTATATAATAGTCGATTGTGTTTTTGTTTCGTCTAAAAAGGGTGTAGTGAATTTGAAGATTAAGGATTAGGGTTACAAGCTTAAGCTGAGAAAAAGAGAAAAAGAATAAGGAGGAGAAGAAGATTAGGGATTAGTGTAGTATCATGATTTGATTTGTTAACAGATCAAATCATGGAGGTGGTTTGATTTGATTTGATTTCTTCATAAGAGGAGTGAAGAAAAAAACCAGTGAAGAGAAGAGAAGTTTGCTGGAGAAAGAATGAGATGAGGTCGACCTAGTTTTAGGTTATTAGGGAAAATGAAGGGTATAGATTAAATATTTGATTTCTATCAACGATGGAAGATAACCGGTTTCCCACTGGTAGTTCGGTTCGGTTTTGAGAAAAAACCGAATCCATTAGTGTCGGTTATTATTATTTTATACCAAAAGCCTTCCACTACTAAATGGTTCGATTCGGTTTTTAGTTAATCGGTTTGGCTCGGTTTGATTTTCCCGGTTAGCCGTTACCATGTACATCCCTACACATAAATGTGTATATCACAACACCTTCCTTATCATCTTATTCCTCAACTGGGATTTGAGGTTGTAATTTTTTTCTAATGCCTTCCCTTTTAACTTGTCACATTGCAGATGCCATAAAAACTTTTGATCCTTATTCATTATTGTGGTGTTCATTGAAAGAATCTTACTCATGCCATAATGGCTAAAAAATTGCTCTTGAGAAAGATGACTTTTTTTCAACTCCCTATTCGTGGCCTTTCAGTCATCTGATCTCTGTTTTTCATTTGTCTGTTAGTGAGTCATAAACTCGGACATGTTAAAATTTTCAGACCCTCCTCCTTCTTGGGCTAATTTTCTAGCTATTTTTTCTGTTGTTCTTCCTAAACCATTTCGTTTGTCGGTATTAGATACATTGAGATCAAAATTAGGGAGTGGTGGTGGGTTAGTCGGTGAAGAAAATGGTGAACCGGGACTTGAAACTGGTGTAGAGGAACCAGCTTCGTATGGTAACCCTAAAGAAACTTGTTGCATATTTTTTAAAAGTGTTGCATTAAATTTGGGAAACTCTTTTAAGATATCATAACAAGTTTCATGTTCAAATGAGGAACCGTATTTGTGGTGCCGTTCCTTCCGACACATTTTTTCCAGATCCGTCAATGATTCATTATTCGGTGGTGGATTACGAGCACAGTGTTGGACATGAACATCATATTTGTTCATTGTTTTACCCATTTTAGTGAAGCGAATACACAAAGAGTCTGGATCACGTGAATTGATGTTCATGGTTTCCTCTTTAAACCCGCAAATATCTGGCCTCACAAGGTCCTGCCTGTTTGAGAACAACCATTTATGTTATCTTGTGTGCAACGAACATAATTTCTGCAAATACTTTCATCTTCGGTAATTGCAAAACTTGTACCACGAACTTTTTTAGCAGGAGCAACCATTTTGCTTCTAAAAATTGAGAGAGTTTATTTCACATAAAATGAGGAGAGTTTTGATTTAGATTAACGCAAAGGCGTGTGAGATATTGAAGTGTAGAGAATGTGTGAGTTGAATTGAGTTTGGAATTGGGTATTTATAGGAGTTCCGGTCAGGACCATTGGATGAGATAAGCGATAAGCGGCACAGTCTTCGCCGAGCGACATACTCTTGGCCGCCAACGACAAAAACTATGTCGCTAGCTACTTAGTCTTTGTCAAGTGACCGAGTCTTTCTCGCTCGACTAAGACTATGCCCCGCAGTGCAAAGCCTCTAATCAGAGCATTTGAGAGGTCATTTTGATCATTTGCTAGGTCTATAGTGGCTCAAAATAATCGCATGTGATCATTTGAGAGGTGCATATGAACCGGCCTAATCGACTATCGTAGATCAAAATGTGCGTCATAACCTACAATTGGCATATACAAAGAACCTATCATGTAATCCAAAATCTGGATCCTGAAAGAACATCTGCAACAGGACCTGAAATCTAAATCGTAATTCAAAGTTTCCACCATAATACAAAATATATGTTTCTTGATTGAAAAATCAGCAACACAACTCAAAGTACATGCGATTTTAGATTTGCCACATAAATGAAAATGTGCATCATAACTCAAAATTTTCTTAATGATTTCAGTCTGTCTCATGACCTAAAATATGGCCTTGTTTGGTAAAAATTATGATTATCATTTATGATTATAGATAATCATAAATTGAAAAATGATTATGTTATTAATCATTTTTTCAATAAATTTTAACAAACATATTTTTGGGATGCTCTCGAAGAGGAGAGGAAAGAATGATGATCTAAGAATATTTTTTTAGTCCATTATTGTTTTTTGTCTCTCTCTTGATAGTTTAGAGAAAATAAGGAAAAAAATCTAATTCAATTTTGTTAAAAAAAAATTGATTATGATAATTTTTATAAACAACTTTTTTCTACTTATGAAAATAATGAATTTTTTTAATTATGATTAAAATAATCAGTTATTATAAATTTTAACAAACACCTATATAATAGATTATGGGCTAAATCACAAGGCATAAGGTTGTTTGGTAACCATTATTATAATGGTTACCAAACAACCTTATGCCTTGTGACACAAAATTTATAT